>OU974080.1:493823-1053823 GCA_918843875.1 Diadumene lineata | reverse complement strand
AAAAAAACGCCAAAATTCTTTGTGGTTCCTGTGGCGGGATTGCATTGAAGACTGAAAGCGAACAGGTCCTTACTGGATTAAAAACTACTAGCTAGCGAAATGGGTTTCCTGTTTTATAACATAACGAGAGGGAATAAGTCTAGCTCGATTCCAGTCTCCAGCTACTCTCAACATTTCCCCCAGTCTTTTACCGTATCACCACAGGAATGCCAACAGAATTGTATGCCTTTTTCGTCTTGAATAAGATTTTTTTCTCGTTATTACGATTATAATCGGCTTGATTTCTTATTATAATTGTAGTCTAAAAGTAATTGAATATTTTGAATTTCCATAAACAGACTGTCGAAACAACGATAAAAACCTCCACAATCCTTTGCAATATGACTCGATTAGATACAAACAAACAGACAAAACCAAACAAAACAAAAATCACACACAAACAAACATACACAATACCAAATAACAGTAACAATATTTTCGAGCATAGCCGAGCAAATACAGGAAAACCATTAAAAAAAACCTAAATACTTACAAATTGTAGCTATTTATCACTCAACCAGAACATAACTATTTTTGTTTGGGTGTTGTGTTCTGTTCGAGTGCTAGCATTCGCCGAATGTCAAACTCCACACAGAAGATTAAAAAGCCGATTTTTTCCGAATCCAAAACAGCTCAAATGTTCCGAAGAAGCTCCGGAAATGGCTACCACTCAACAAATGCGAAATACTGTTCCACAGAAATGTTCTACAAAGCTCATGGAACGAAAGCAAACCAAAACGTTTAAAATCCGACTTTTTCGCAGTGTTTTCACAAGACAAAATCTGCTCCGTCATACACGAGGATTCCTTACAAAAAAGGCTCCTCAAAACGAGAGGACTGAAAGCGAATCGAAGCGTAAGAATGATGTACCACCATTAAAACAATAAGTAACGAGAGAGAATTGATGTAGAACACGTGGCTTAATTTGGCAGCCAGCTGAACCACTAATAGCCATTTTTAACAAACAAACACACAACATTCAAATAATTTAGCATCCTCAGCAGCCAACACGATTTTTCTCGTTCGGGCTTTGTTTGAAAATTCCCCTCTGCACCGTGCAACAGGAAGCCCATAAACAGTAACAACAAGCCAATTTCTGAGGAAGCTACAAATAATTATGTCCTTCGACGAAAAATCATTAAATCAGACCTGAGCACCCGTGCATACAAGTTGACCTGTGCACGCATGCTCAGAGGATACCCTCATACACAGCAAAGGATTGTGGGGGTAATATGACGTCACATCACCAATCGCAAAAAACTCTATAACATGCTACTGAATTGAGAACACAATGTTTATGGTTTTAATCTTCCCCTTCCATACTGTCCAACATATCACCTGAAAAACAAACCACATACACAATTCGCCTTTCCGGAATTCAAAAAGGGACTGGAGACGAGTTTAGAAATATTTATCTAATTAAAAAACAAATCTGAACATGAAAGATCGCACTAAAATTACTGATTTGTTGGTTTTAAAGAAACCTTCAAATTTAAAGAGAATGTATGGTTTTGGGGAACACATTCTCTGTTATTTTTGCTACTTTTAAAAAATTGTCACTCAGTACATATTCATCCATAGACGATGAAACTTGGTGGTAATACGAAAAATGGTACGCTCTTTGGGTAAAATTTTAACTCGGCCCCAGTCCCTTTTTGAATTCCGGAAAGGGGATTGATACAGCCAATTTGACAGCCCGTAGAGTCGTTTTCGCTTGAGCGAAAAACGGTACGGCTACGATACCGCTACGATAAGGCAGATGATTGGGATGTTTTCTTAGAAACTATGGCTATAATACGATACAATAGAGTGCACGCACTAAAAGAGTGCAACAAATACCACTAAATAGTGCTATTTTATGCCAATTCTATTGTTTTCTTTTGTTTAATTAGTAGAGTACACGAACTAAAAGAGTGCAACATAAATACCACTAAATAGTGTTACATGTGTTTTATCCTAATTCTATTGTTTTCTTTTGTTTAATTAGTAGAGTGCACGCACTAAAAGTGTGCAACAGTTGTCACTATTTAGTGCTAAATAGCACTAATTAAACAAAAGAAAACAATACAATTAGCATAAAATAGCAATATGTAGTTGTATTTATGTTGAACACTTTTAGTGCGTGCACTCTACTATTTACTACTAAATAAGGACAACTGTTGCACACATTTAGTGTTTGGACTCTACTGTTTCCTGCTCACACGAAAAACGACTAATCGCATGAGTGGGAAACAGTACTGTATCGTATCGTAGCCGTAGTTTCTAAAAGAGTGGTATTCGTATGAGTGGGAAACAGTACTGTATCGTATCGTAGCCGTAGTCTCTAATAGAGTGGTATTCGTATCAGTGGGAAACAGTACTGTATCGTATCGTAGCCGTAGTTTTCTAAGAAAACATTCGAATTTTCTGCCGTATCGAAGCGGTATCGTAAGAGTAGAGTTCTTTCATAATTCAATTTCTTTGTGAGTACGGCAACAATAGTGAAAATTAGTGAGGAAAAACAATGTAAAGGGTGTTCTGAGATAGAGACGTGGCTAAAACGTCATCACACTTCAGGCCTTTTGTCGTTTAATCAGGGAATAAATCGCGGTTGTCACTTGTGAACTACATGTATCTTACACACACACGATTGAGAGTGAACTGGTACTTACCAATAGTGTCTCTGACCCGCGCCCATCCAACTTTGGGAATAGTGATAGAAGTACGATAATTAGCAGTCACCTTAACACAAGGATAACAATTGATATCAATGTATACTGACAAGAAATACCATGCCCTTAGCTACTGCAATGGAGTGAGCAGTAAAACAAACAAAAAAACAAACAAACAAACAAACAAACAAACAAACAAACAAACAAACGAACAAACGAACAAACGAACAAACGAACGAACAAACGAACAAACGAACAAACGAACAAACGAACAAACGAACAAACGAACAAACGAACAAACGAACAAACGAACAAACGAACAAACGAACAAACGAACAAACGAACAAACGAACAAACGAACAAACGAACAAACGAACAAACGAACAAACGAACAAACAAGCAAGCAAGCAAGCAAGCAAGCAAGCAAACAAGCAAACAAGCAAACAAGCAAACAAGCAAACAAGCAAACAAGCAAACAAGCAAACAAGCAAACAAGCAAACAAGCAAACAAGCAAGCAAGCAAGCAAGCAAGCAAACAAGCAAACAAGCAAACAAGCAAACAAGCAAAAAAAAACAAACAAACAAACAACAACAAAACAACAATTATTTTATTGAGCTCAAAAAAATGTAATATTATTAATGAAAATTGCACAGACATTTAGAAATAGCAGAACTAATCTGTCTAAATGCCTAGGCCATGCTGTATAAATTATCAGTTTTTTTACTTTGCTTTAAAAAGCAATCAAACAATTCATAGCAATAAATGTAGCTAATACACGAACAAGCACAAAATAAACAAAGAAATGAACAAACAAAACAAACTTACTCAAGCAAACGACACACAAACAAACAAGCAAACAACAACAAACCAAGCACACTGAATGAACAAAAATTAATCAGCACTATCTTCATTGTTGGTACCTCAGAGATCCTCAGGAATACTCCACGAGCATTATTACCAACATCAAAATAGAACTTTTTCTGCTCCACTCTTAGTTCACAAGGCTTTGGCAAAACACGGCATTCCTCTATAGAAACATATAATGTTAATTTCTAGGCTCCATCACAAATGTTTCTAGGGTTTATCATGCACTGTGTCTCATTTATTGTGTGACAACTCCTAAACAGACTACGAGGGATTTTGAGCAATATCAGTGCTAAAACAAGTCTTATCTTTTCAGTGTGACACTCAAAATTACAGCCATTGATAATGGTTGTGATCATGAATACTTTCATGTCATAATAACAATAAGTTTATTAATATATCAAATGGCAAACATAAGTTTGAAAATGTAGATATTTACAATTATAACCAAAATTGAAAGTCTTGATATTTACATTTGTGAATTGAAAACATGAAAATATATGTCAGCCAATGAAGTTATCAACAAATAGGCTGAAAAATGCAAATACAAATTGACTCTTCAAAACATAGAGACAGAAGTGTGCAACATCACTGGTCAGAAACAACTTTACCATCGGCTTCCTGGGGTACTAGCTTGAAGCTGAAGGAAATACTGACACTACACAAATATAGTTGCTCTTTCTTTCTTTTTCCAACTGATGACACTCCTGACTTGCAGAGTGTCAAGCTGTACATTACAATTTCATTTTTCCAAAGTTCATGTTTAATACCGTACTCACCATCATCTGATCCACATTCTTCCAGTATTTCAGACAAGTTGTTCCTGATGTCCACTATCCCCTGGGCTGGTATGGCAATCTCTTTACGCATGGCTCCACGGCCACGAGAAAGAGGAGCTTGGCTCACCTGTCAATCAATCAATCAATCAATCAATCAATCAATCAATCTTGAAATCAAAAACTTTATTTTCTGAGTGACATGATATTAACCCAAAGAATTTAATACATTATCTTAAATGTTGCCAAGTAATTTCATTTAATATTTTACAAGATTGATGATGATGATCATGACAATGATGACAATGATGATGATGATAATGATATACTGTGATGAAGTTGATGATGATGATCACAATAGTCACAATGCAGAATGTTTTTAATTACGACACCTTTAAGAAGCGTCCACGGTTGTTCTCTTTCAGGTCAAGATAGTAACGTTTGGTTTCACCACTAATCATCTCACTATAAACACAACAACCATTGTAAACATACAATACTTATTCATTGATGATTGACTTTCTTTTTTGAGATTTCAAGGGGTTCACCAAATAATTAATTCTTTTGACTCAAAGGGTGGCAGAGTTAATCATTACACAGCCATCTTTGCCATGATTCCTAGTGACTTTAATTTGGTCAGGTCAAGGATGTTGGACATCCATGCTGCGGCTACATTTTAACCCAGTACTACCTTCCTCATGGTTGGGTTGTCAGCGACTAAACCAGCTCCTCCACCAACCTCAAGTTAGTGAGGAGGGTGGCATGTCACCCAGCAAGACTGAACACAAAACCTGCCAAAGGGTAGATGACCTCATTTAGAGCCAATGGCAACCATGTAATCTTACCTATCATGAACTATGAACACTTTCACATTTATGTCAATGTGTAAAATATTATGTCTGTAATGTATTTGACTATGATGTATTTAATTCTAATTTGCAAGTCATGCAATTTAATAAAAATCTATTCTATTGACACTCTTGTTTATTGTTCAACTTCTTTCTATTCTGTGTAGTTTGTAGTAGCTATAAATACCCTTGAAATGATCATTGATGGAGGGAGGGGGTGGAAAGTGTACACTGTCAGCCTCCTGGTAGACCAGTATCATATTGAAAGAACTACCAATAATAAACATACAGTTGTCTTCCCTTTTGGTCAATATTCAACACCAGCACCTCTATCCATTCATTAACTCATTCGCTCATTCATCTATTCATTTATTCATTTATTCATCCATTGTTTGTTTGCTATTTGAATAGCAGCTATATATTGCAATAGTGCTGAATACCTCTTCAACCGTCCATCCTCTGGTGGGGTTTCCTCTGCTTTAGCTGCTCCAGTATCTATCAATACAAAAGTTCAATCAATTAAGGTAGTACCGGACCCTTGCTACCGCGCATCCAGCTCACACATGTGGATCTGAATAAAATTTCCTGCGCAGCTAAATTGAAACAGTAAGTTAAAGGCAAAATTTGGTCATTTGCGGACATTTCACTCAAAATTAACTTTGAAACGCTTTATATGGACCTAAATAGAAGTTAGTGCCCAGCCACAACATCGAAAACACAACAATTTTTGCACATTTTTAGTTTATAGCTCCAAAAATAACACGGGGACACCCATTTTTTTCTTTTTCTTTCGATTCTACATATTTTATTCTTTAGATAAAGAGAGGGAAAAAAAAGAAGTTCATTGACCAATTTTCTCAAATTTCAACATTTTTACTCATTTGGCCGAATACAAGGAATGTTTTCTACAATTTAGTTTTTACACTACTTATAAAATATTGAATGGATTTTATATCTTGATATGTTTTCTAAGCTCAATACTATAGTTTGAAACAGTTTTTTGTTTTTCTTCTATTAATGGATGGAAGTGATTTGAATTTATAGATTGAGGTAGATTTTCTGTAAAAATGTGCGAAAAAACAGAAAAATCACACTTTTTGAAGAAAACTAATACAGTGACCACATAATTTTTTTCCAGTATTTGAATGCCCCAACAATAATCTTCAAATGACAGAATTAAAAAAAAAATTCATTTGACGATTTCTGAACATCCAATACTACCTTAACTGCATAACAGACCATGCAGGGATTTTAATTGGACAGCACATTTTCAGTGCATATCAAACAAATGAAACAAATTCCAAGAATTATATCTTATTCAATTAGTATTATTTGCATTTCTGTATTGGGGTGTTGGCTGTGACTGACCCAGAAACAACTGACACACTCTCAGACTTTGATCTGCCAATCATTTTTCATTTCATGTCAACTTTTTTTGAATTTTACAATTATCACACCAAGCATTTTGTCTATGTGACCATCTTCAGAGCAAATGAAAACAAGAAAATTACAATGGCCATAAGACTACAGTTCTAACGTGTACAAACAACCAATTACTTGACTGTGCGATATTATAAAATAGACAACTTTTTAAGAGAGAGCACTTGCAAAAAAGAAAAATTATATAAATAAACAAGTAAGAATAATAACTGCTATTTTTTCAATTCTCACTGTCAAATAAACTATAGCTAGAAACAAGACATGCAGTGAAAAACAGCTTCTTGCAAACATTACCTTGCTGGGCCAGGAACTCAGCAAAAATTGTAAGCTTGTCACGCAGTTCTCTCCCACATCCAACGGTGAGAATCACTTTACGCTTCACATTCCTGTTAGTAGATACCTGAAAGTGTACAACATTGATAGGTATCAAGGGTGTATCCAGGACTTTTCCCAGGGGGAGGGGGAGGGGTGGATATCATCTTCAAAAATATCACTGCACAAATAAAAAAATATTATCTTTCAAAGATACATTCAAATAAGAGTAATTGTGATATTTGCAATGTTTAAAAGCTTACTATTTCTCGTTAAGAATATTTGAAGTTAAGTATAAAAACGTTTAAGCAACATATATATCATAAAAAGTAATGCCCAGAATAAATGACAAAAATGGCTTATATTTTTTTGTTCTAAAAAACAAATTCATAGTAAGTTTTTTGTTAATTTGGAATTTAAAGTAGCAGTTTGATAATGTCAGAAGTTAGAATTTCAAGAATGTATAGATTTTATTCGGTATTGGATTTCACAATATAAATGTTACCAAATTTTTGTTTTCCAAAAGTGAAAACAATTTCAATTTCTAATACGCATGTAACCTAAAAAAATTCTTCTTTTTTTACTAATACTGAGAATAACAAATATATGTTCCGCTTTGAATATATTTTGTTATTGTCGTGGTCTAGGATTTCGCAATCTGAATATAATTTTCTGTATATTTACATATTTGCATATTATTGACATTAGCATATTTAAAGGTACAAATGGATTTTTGCAAGTCCCTGCAAGATTTAATGCGCTAAAATTCAGCGCTCAAAAACGACTACTTGAATTTCTCATAACTGCAACTACCTGTTATTATTTTGGAGATGGGAATAATGCAGTTTTAGATTTAAAAATGGTGAAAAACATTTTTCGAAATTGCGGAAATTTTCAGAATTTTGAGGTGTCGGTTAAACAATATAGTTGTTGTCGGAGTTCAACATTGCGAGAATTTCTCCTTAAATCCATCGCAGGTTATTCGCAGTTATTTACGTTAGAAAGGCCAAACAACATTTTTCATGCACTGGATTAATCCTAGCAGAATTCATGTTATAATTGTCGAACATAAATTGAGAAATTTCGTTTGCATTTTGTATTGAGAAGCAAAATATTGAAACGTGTTAGAAGTGTCTACAAGCAATTCTACAATACCAAACTAAATAATTTATGAAACTCGATTTTATCTGAACCACAATGAGTTATAACTCTCCTTACTCGACTAGACTAAGCTACAAAATCAAAGCTACCTCGATATTTAGCAAAAATTAAAAGTTCTTTGGACATTTAATATATATAAGAGCCGGTTTAAATGTGTACATAAATCAACATTGCTATCATATCATCTGTAAAATTTTAAATTTTCCTTGTTGAGGTAAAATTATTATCCAGTCAATTTTTTTTTCAAGTAATATTTCCAAGACGAAAATTCCAGCCCCGAGAGTGACAGTTTTCGCTTTTTCACCGCCAGAAAATTACCTGGTGATGATGCGTCTTGCCTTGTTGAGAGTCCAATAGTTGCTTGGTCTAAAGACAACAACTTTTCACCCGAAAAATTTTTCACGCCTATTTCTCTAGCTTCAGCAGCAGAAAATGCAAGTAAAATTGCCCAAATTAGACCATTGAAATTATGCATTAAGTTACTGTAAAAGACATAGCAGCTGTTAGCCTCCACCGAAAATAAAAAATATCATCTTTTCGCAGCGAGAAAGTTCGCCATTTTGTGCCGTCGAAGCCGGTCGATATTTTTTTTCTCATTCGCTTACCTCGCTGATTTTGATATATTTCCCACGACGATTACTCTTTAAATCGATGTAGAAACGCTTGGACTGTATCTGCAAGCTCTTGCTCATAATCTCTTCGTCGCCTAAGAAATAAAAAATATATAAAATAAAGCGAAAATTGCAGCAAAAATATTGAAAATTTAAAGTTATTGCGACCGGACACGGGTCTGATGTGTCGATCTTGCATCTTTTGATCGATGATTTTTCGGTCACTTTGCCACTCAATGCAGCTAAAAAGCTCCAGAATTGCAGAATAGTTTGTTGTTAACATATCAAAATGTACCTTCGACATAGCTGGGTCTCTGGTCGGTGTATTCCCCTTCATTCGCTCCTTCACCGGTGGCAGCCATTTCTCTGAACTCCTTCTTCACAAACCAGCAGCCATGTAAACTGCCTACGCACCCTACCCCCACTAAAATCCTCTTCACCAGACCATAATTTGTGCCTTATTTGGAACGAAAGTAGCAGCTGATGTCACGTAATTGTAACGCTCTTTTTGTCACGTTTTTTCAGATGTTATTATTTTTTTGTCTGTTTTTTACTCTTTCTGTTTTTCTTTTTAGGCTGAGGATTTTTATATAATGAAGAAAATAAAATAACGGAACTCCGCGCGGGCCGAAGGCGATATGCAGGACTTGGTCACGTTACGGAATTTACCTAGCAACGAAATTTTGGTAGACAAACCCTTTTGCACGGGGAAACAAAATTGAACATCAAGTACACAAGGAACCCCATTATTCAATACTATCAAAAATACTGAATATTACAATCAATCTTCTTTTCAATCTTGGGTTGCCTGTTTCAAGCGCGCGAAGGAATATTGGGGCTCCTGCGGAACAGGGAGATTACGAACAGGACGGTGAGAAATACATTTGGGATTTTTATTTCTTCACCTTCGCACCCATACCCAGATATGAAACCAAGTTTTTTATCTTGAACCTCGCATTTTGCGACAAGAAAATATATCAAATACTCAAGAATAGCGAGACCATAGGAAGCCCAGACAATAAGTTGATTTTTACAAATTTGAATTTTACTAAACTTTAACTACTTGATTGGCAAAATCAAGTTTTCAATAAAATATATATATATAATAGACTAAAAAATTACATGATTTGTGAACAGATAAGATTGAATTTATTTATAAACACTATGGCTGGTAAATTTAAGATTAAGATAAATTGTCACATTTTTTTACGGCGGTAAGGAAATACCTATTTTCCGTGTTTTCAAAGCTTAGAAGCTCTTGGAACTTTCTGAGATGACTTGTTTAAGATTTAGGTTTCCATTTATACACAAAACAAAGATAGTATTTTTTGTAGACTGCCGTGCAAGACCAACTTTTCTTTTCATGGTGGTGCATGTTATATACTGATGTCTTTTTACTACTAGCTGTAATCAATGTATTATTTTCTGCATAACAATCACAATCTGTTTAAATGTTCTTGTAGCCACTCAGCTCGTTTAACTTTCAGTTATTCAGAGTGGCTATTACTTTTTTCTAAGCAGTTAATTGAATTTATAAAAAACGCATAAACAGGTACTGGTAAATCTCGTAGAATCCACAGTCACTGCCAAATTAGACAAGATTCCCAAATTTCGGATGTAATTTGATTGGAGGTCACCGATTCTCGCGATATCTCGATTTCACGGATCAAAATAAAGTATGTTTTGCCATAAGTCGGTCCCAGTCGCTCTCTGTCAGTCTTTTAGTCGCTCCTTGCGACCGACTTATGACAAAACATACTTTATTTTGATCCGTGAAATCGAGATATCGCGAGAATCGGTGACCTCCAATCAAATTACACGTTATATACCATAACGGCGTATCAACCAACCAGAGAGAGCGTTACATTCTTTAAAAATTAGCATAATTACCATTACAAGTGTCGCAAGAATTAAAATGTCTGAACTGTTGTGTTTTTGTCTGGAAATCAATTTGTATGTTGGAATTTGGACTTCAAAAGAAGGTATGAAAATCTCTTCATACAGAAAATAAATATTTTTACGTGCGTTCAACGACTACTGAAAAAGATAATATGAATGTGTTTTCTCGCGGGAAAATATCTTGTAAAATGCGGTAGTCGACGTACAAGTACGTCGATGTTGGAGACTCAACAGCCGTTCTGTTGTAAATTCGTTTCGTGTAATTTTTTTGCAAGTCAATAAAATTTCCAATTTACAGAAACAATGTTCGAGTACTTTACTATATTTTATTTTAAAGAGCGTTCATAGTACCAAATCGTTGCTTATGCAAACAATATTTTGCAATTGGATGTGCGCGCAAATCATTGTGATTATCCATCTTCAAAAACTTTTGAAATTTTAATTCTGAATAAGATCTTTTCTTTAATATTCTACCGATATAATGACTGGTGGTATTTTGTCAAAATAATTATTCGTTGATATTTTTTTTATATATTTTATAAAACCATTTGCACTGCAAGCGATTGTCATTAGTGTATCTTGCTTTAAATATTTCCCGTTGAGCGAGAGTTGAACTAAAGTCCCTTTTAAAAATAAGTAATATGGGTCTACCTCTCTATTTGGAAAGCTATTTATAACAAAACCGTAGAGTTATTTAATTTTTTTATTGCAAAAATTCGTTTAAAATTGATGGAGCAAAGCGGCAAATTTGTGACAGCTCAACGACCTCGACGAAATTCGCACGGCGTGGGCCAATCACGGGCAAGCCCAAGGGAAGAGCCTCGTTTTCGTTTTGTACAGAAAAATATTCGTTTGGGCATAAGTCGCTAGTTGAGCGACCTACCAAATACAAAGAGCGAAAACTAAGACTTATGGAATCAGTCTAGATACGAACGAATTGAAAGAACAAATCAACATAATTTAAATTGCCTTTGCAACTCTTTGCAACTTGTTTGACGGCTAGCCCTGTGTCGTCCTTGATTTACCTGGGTAAATATTTGACTTAGAGGTCAATGGTTTGATCGTCCTCGGAACATTTGGCACACTGATATCGGGAATATGTATATCAAAAAGGCCTGGGTTTTACTTGATCAACCAGCTGCAAATAACGATCAGTGTCATGAGCAAGTTTTTGTTGGTTTAGTCAGTCTCACAATTAAAGCCGCTAGCTTTCTCTAAATCAATTTCATATTATGCAAATGAACTGTTGAAATAATTGAAAACTGATTAGATTTGATAAAATACTAAAGGTTTGTAAACTTGTATATGAGTCGACAAAGAACTCCTAGGCAATTCAGAAAAACCAATTCCATGCCCGCATATGTTTTTCGATTCATTTTCTAATCGTTTGTCTTGAGGTTTTCTATATTATTTGATTGCCTAACTTCTTCGGGCAAAATATACCGTTAACTCTTGTTATTTTTTTGTTGTTCTATTCTAGCTTTGTGTTCTCTTACCACATTATACATTTAAACATCCCGGCTAAAAACACATATATTTTATCGTCACCCAGTGGGCCAGCTCAACAATTTTAAGATTTCTAGCCCAACCAAAAACGTTTTTGTGATTGCTATTTTAAGCTCTTTTAGTAAAAGAAGTTTCTGCGAAATTTATTTTTAGAAGTCAAAAATGAATTGTGTTTGTACGGGAGTCTCCCTCTTAATTATCTGTCCACCTCAGATTCACTCATTTAATATCAGTAAAGCCACTGGCTGCTATACTAAATAGTTATCGGCTTATTCAGCACGCGCATATTATGGACTCATTCTGTTATCACATAAATCACTAAAATTAAGTTGATTATTTTCTTTGTCTCGTTCGTTAGTCATTTTCACTCTTCGCTAGTATTTCTTTTAAATCCCTTCATTCTACGTTTCTCATGTCAGTGCTCAACTTTTCGGAATTTTTTTTAATTCCAATGATTACATCTCGATGGCTTTACAGCTTTAATAAGTAAGTGCCAAATTGCATTTTCAAATATCTTTATATTTGACAATGCCGATTAATCATATTCTTATTTGGAATTAATTTAAAAACAGCTTTAAGGACAGCTGCGTATCATCACGTATAATTCGCAATGCATTTTTAATCTAATTTTTAAACCCATCCCAAAACTACATCAGCTTTTAACAGGCTTTTGAATTGTCAGTTAAAAGTCGGTTCCAACGGACAGCTAGAACCACTGATAAGCTAGAATCCAGCCAACAAAGCATCAAAATGAACGTGTCTAACTCTTCACAAGTCAATAACTACTGCAAATACAATGGATCTCATTCAAACGTTGAAAGAGCTGTTCAAATGGCAGCATTATCGATCGTCGGTGGATTTGGTGTGTTTGGTAACCTATTTACCATTGTACTCGCTGTAAAGTACACCGTGAGAAGAAATCTTCATTTTCTGATCATCAACATGGCCGTGTCAGACACACTTGTCATTGTAATGCATCTGCTAGATTCCCTAACAGTAATTTTAAAGTACAAGCTGCCCAATGATAGGTTTGCTGACTTTTACTGTAAAACCATCTCAGTAATGAACGTTACTGCACATGTAGTACTGGTGATCATCAGCGCTGAACGGTACAGAATCACCAGAAGAGACGGCGCTGTTCAAATCTCGCAGCCATACACGCTAAAGCAGCGTACATGTCTGCTTGCTTGCTCCTGGTTATTTTCAGCTGTACTCAGTATTTACGAGGGAAGTAGTTTCACATCAATCGAAAACGGTGAATGCAGATCGATAGAAGACATCTATTACATTGTTTGGGTTTTCATCCGGGTTATTATAAAAGTTTCTTTGCTGATCTTGCTGTTTGTGTTGAGTATTGTAACTCTGCGAAGGCTATCCCGACCGCAAGCAATTGAAGGGAGTCTTTCAGAGGAACAGAGAAAACGACGAAGACGACGAATAGCCAGCGCTGTTAGGATGGTTTTGTATTCGTTACTACTTTTTTCTTGTTGCTACCTTCCGTTTTTTATATCTCAGTTGGTTTATTTCACACTATCACTTTCTAGTTTATCTTCCCTCAAAGTTTTTAATAACATTTGCAACGACAGAGCGTCGCGATCCCTTAGATTCGTCATTGGTTATTTTCTTCCTCTTGTCAACTCCAGTCTAAGTCCGTGTGTGTACTTTGTCTGTCTGACTGATTTCTGTCAAGCAGCGAAGGCAGTACTATGTAGAGGTGAAAGTCATGATAATGCTACTCTGAATGAAACTGGAGCAAACTAGCCATGGAAACAAGACAAACAAAGATTAGAACAGACATAGAGCTCAATTCAAGTATATCTGCAACTGTATAGAGTGGTAATAATAATAATAATAATAATAATAATAATAATAATAATAATAATAATAATAATAATAATAATAATAATAATAATAATAATAATGATAATAATAATAATTTAATTCTTAAAAACGCATTTAAAAATCTCAATGCTTTTTACAAATTTGGAAAAACTAGTAAACAATAAAACACAAATTACAACTGAAATTGAGTACTATATAATAAAATATAAATTAATAACAGTAAATAAATATATATACGTAGTTAGAAGAATCGACATAAAAATATTTCTGAAAACAGTGTCTATTAATTGTTGAACAAAACCGTTTTTAGTCTTTTTTTGAAAACTTCTATTGTCTCAGATGATAAACGGTAAATTGTTCCAGAGCTTAGGGGCGCATGCACCAAAAGACCACCAAACGTTAAGGTCTTTGTTGATGGTGTTTTCAATAAATAGCATGTTGTTAGATCTGAGGTTTCGAGTCTGCTTATAGGTCTTTAGAAGGCTGGTTAGGTATTCAGGGGGAAGACCATGTAGAGCTTTATATGTTACTGCAAAACCTTGAACGTTATACGACATACATGGAACAGTAAGCCAGGTGAAATGTGATCTCTTCTACTTGTTAAGGTCACAAAAAAGATGCTCTCGATGGTATTTGAAATTATCAAGGGAATAGAGTAGGATATAAAGGTGTTATGATGAATTGTTAATCATTCTTGGCGTTCTCTTTTGGAGCCGCATTTAAGAAAAAAATGTTTAAATCTTAATTATGATTATGATGTGTTCGTGTTGTCTTGATTGATTAAAAGTTAATTAGTATACTTATTATGTTATGACTGAACTATGCCTATTATTACTATTATTATTATGATTACATTTGACTTTTGACGGGTTAAGCTGTCTCGATGAAGGAACGATCTGCTCCTACGCCTTTTGGTACCATCTGTGCCCGAGTTAATATTATGGGACCATCTGTGCCCGAGTTAATTGTTGTGGGACCATCTGTGCCCGAGTTAATATTGTGCGACCATCTGTGCCCGAGTTACTATTATGGGACCATCTGTGCCCGAGTTAATATTGTGGGACCATCTGTGCCCAAGTTAATTGTTGTGGGACCATCTGTGCCCGAGTTAATATTGTGCGACCATCTGTGCCCGAGTTCATTGTTGTGGGACCATCTGTGCCCGAGTTAATATTGTGGGACCATCTGTGCCCAAGTTAGTATTATGGGACCATGTGTGCCCGAGTTAATATTATGGGACTATCTGTGCCCAAATTAATATTGTGGGACCATCTGTGCCCAAGTTAATATTGTGGGACCATCTGTGCCCAAGTTAATATTATGGGACCATCTGTGCCCGAGTTAATATTATGGGAAAAACTGTGCCCGAGTTCATTGTTGTGGGACCATCTGTGCCCGAGTTAATTGTTGTGGGACCATCTGTGCCCGAGTTAATTGTTGTGGGACCATCTGTGCCTGAGTTAATATTATGGTACCTTCTGTGCCCGAGTTAATATTTTGGGACCGATCTGTGCCCGAGTTAATATTGTGGGACCATCTGTGACCGAGTTAATATTATGGGACCATCTGTGCCCAAGTTAATTGTTGTGGGACCATCTGTGCCCGAGTTAATATTGTGCGACCATCTGTGCCCGAGTTACTATTATGGGACCATCTGTGCCCGAGTTAATATTGTGGGACCATCTGTGCCCAAGTTAATATTATGGGACCATCTGTGCCCGAGTTAATATTATGGGACCATCTGTGCCCGAGTTAATATTATGGTACCATCTGTGCCCGAGTTAATATTATGGGACCATCTGTGCCCGAGTTAATATTATGGTACCTTCTGTGCCCGAGTTAATATTGTGCGACCATCTGTGCCCGAGTTCATATTATGGGACCATCTGTGACCGAGTTAATATTATGGGACCATCTGTGCCCAAGTTAATATTATGGGACCATCTGTGCCCGAGTTAATTGTTGTGGGACCATCTGTGCCCGAGTTGCTATATTGCGGGACCATCTGTGCCGGGCTGCTATATTGCGGACCATCTGTGCCGGAGTTAATATTATGGGACCATCTGTGCCCGAGTTAATTGTTGTGGGACCATCTGTGCCCGAGTTAATATGGTGCGACCATCTGTGCCCGAGTTCATTGTTGTGGGACCATCTGTGCCCGAGTTAATATTGTGGGACCATCTGTGCCCGAGTTAATATTATGGGACCATCTGTACCGAGTTAATATTAATGGGACCATGTGTGCCCGAGTTAATATTATGGGACTATCTGTGCCCGAGTTAATATTATGGGACCATCTGTGCCCGAGTTAATTGTTGTGGGACCATCTGTGCCCGAGTTGCTATATTGCGGGACCATCTGTGCCCGAGTTAATATTATGGGAAAAACTGTGCCCGAGTTCATTGTTGTGGGACCATCTGTGCCCGAGTTAATATTGTGGGACCATCTGTGCCCAAGTTAGTATTATGGGACCATGTGTGCCCGAGTTAATATTATGGGACTATCTGTGCCCGAGTTAATATTGTGGGACCATCTGTGCCCAAGTTAATATTGTGGGACCATCTGTGCCCAAGTTAATATTATGGGACCATCTGTGCCCGAGTTAATATTATGGGAAAAACTGTGCTCGAGTTCATTGTTGTGGGACCATCTGTGCCCGAGTTAATTGTTGTGGGACCATCTGTGCCCGAGTTAATTGTTGTGGGACCATCTGTGCCCGAGTTAATATTATGGTAACTTCTGTGCCCGAGTTAATATTTTGGGACCGATCTGTGCCCGAGTTAATATTATGGGACCATCTGTGACCGAGTTAATATTATGGGACCATCTGTGCCCAAGTTAATTGTTGTGGGACCATCTGTGCCCGAGTTAATATTGTGCGACCATCTGTGCCCGAGTTACTATTATGGGACCATCTGTGCCCGAGTTAATATTGTGGGACCATCTGTGCCCAAGTTCATATTATGGGACCATCTGTGCCCGAGTTAATATTATGGGACCATCTGTGCCCGAGTTAATATTATGGTACCATCTGTGCCCGAGTTAATATTATGGGACCATCTGTGCCCGAGTTAATATTATGGTACCTTCTGTGCCCGAGTTAATATTGTGCGACCATCTGTGCCCGAGTTCATATTATGGGACCATCTGTGACCGAGTTAATATTATGGGACCATCTGTGCCCAAGTTAATATTATGGGACCATCTGTGCCCGAGTTAATTGTTGTGGGACCATCTGTGCCCGAGTTGCTATATTGCGGGACCATCTGTGCCGGGCTGCTATATTGCGGACCATCTGTGCCGGAGTTAATATTATGGGACCATCTGTGCCCGAGTTAATTGTTGTGGGACCATCTGTGCCCGAGTTAATATGGAGCGACCTTCTGTGCCCGAGTTCATTGTTGTGGGACCATCTGTGCCCGAGTTAATATTGTGGGACCATCTGTGCCCGAGTTAATATTATGGGACCATCTGTACCTAGTTAATATTAATGGGACCATGTGTGCCCGAGTTAATATTATGGGACTATCTGTGCCCGAGTTAATATTATGGTACCATCTGTGCCCGAGTTAATATTATGGGACCATCTGTGCCCGAGTTAATATTATGGTACCTTCTGTGCCCGAGTTAATATTGTGCGACCATCTGTGCCCGAGTTCATATTATGGGACCATCTGTGACCGAGTTAATATTATGGGACCATCTGTGCCCAAGTTAATATTATGGGACCATCTGTGCCCGAGTTAATTGTTGTGGGACCATCTGTGCCCGAGTTGCTATATTGCGGGACCATCTGTGCCGGGCTGCTATATTGCGGACCATCTGTGCCGGAGTTAATATTATGGGACCATCTGTGCCCGAGTTAATTGTTGTGGGACCATCTGTGCCCGAGTTAATATGGAGCGACCTTCTGTGCCCGAGTTCATTGTTGTGGGACCATCTGTGCCCGAGTTAATATTGTGGGACCATCTGTGCCCGAGTTAATATTATGGGACCATCTGTACCGAGTTAATATTAATGGGACCATCTGTGCCCGAGTTAATTGTTGTGGGACCATCTGTGCCCGAGTTGCTATATTGCGGGACCATCTGTGCCGGGCTGCTATATTGCGGACCATCTGTGCCGGAGTTAATATTATGGGACCATCTGTGCCCGAGTTAATTGTTGTGGGACCATCTGTGCCCGAGTTAATATGGTGCGACCATCTGTGCCCGAGTTCATTGTTGTGGGACCATCTGTGCCCGAGTTAATATTGTGGGACCATCTGTGCCCAAGTTAATATTATGGGACCATCTGTGCCGAGTTAATATTATGGGACTATCTGTGCCCGAGTTAATATTGTGGGACCATCTGTGCCCGAGTTAATATTATGGGACCATCTGTGCCCGAGTTAATTGTTGTGGGACCATCTGTGCCCGAGTTAATATTGTGGGACCATCTGTGCCCAAGTTAATATTATGGGACCATCTGTGCCCGAGTTAATATTATGGGAACAACTGTGCCCGAGTTAATATTATTGGACCATCTGTGCCCAAGTTAAGGTTACAGTAAACCTTCGCGGGGTGTCTCGGGGAAAAAATCATTAGCGCGTCAGATTTTATGATATCACAACGATTTATACATCATTATAAAGCTAAATAGCCATAGAATACGTCTGTGTAATTTGTTTTATTAAAAGTTTCGTGTATGAGGAGATTCGACGCTTTTAATTCAAAATGACTGTCTTCGCTTCGGCGAATTGATCTAAAAAAGTTACGATCGTATTTCGATCTTTTCTGTCTAATATCAATTAACACATATGTGTCTACCAAACTGTGTGAGGCTTTGTCAATATTTTATCTAGTTTAGTTATAAATTAAAGTTGAAATAAAAAATGCAAATTTTGTTGTGAAATTGGAGACTCTTGGTCATAACTCTCGAACGGCGCTTTTATTCAAAAAACGCTCACACAGTTTTATTTCTGATGAGTTAATAATGCTACAAATCAATAGTTCAAGTCTATTCGATAAAAACTTTTTCAGATCAATTCGCTCAAAGTTGTGTTATACGCGCTAAACTCGAGCCGAGATAAAACGCTTTGAAGTTGTGTAAACAAAAAGTCTATATGTGTCATCGGGGTCGCGAAAGGTAAATATCTCACGAAAGAAAATATATTTGAGAAAGGTTTTGATTCCATTCGATCGTTTATTTGATGACTAAAATGTTTATGCGATAAAAAAAATTTAGCCAGATTTTACGTCTGAAGGTTTACTGTAACCTTAATTGTTGTGGGACCATCTGTGCCCGAGTTAATTGTTGTGGGACCATCTGTGCCCGAGTTGCTATATTGCGGGACCATCTGTGCCGGGCTGCTATATTGCGGACCATCTGTGCCGGGTTGCTATATTATGGGACCATCTGTACCCTAATTTAGATATTGTACCATCTCTACTAAAATGTAGAAGTTGTATATTCGAAATACACAACGTTCTGTAGCTCCATGTGTTCCGCGTAGCGATTGGAATAATCGTGAAACTCGGTCGGATTGTATCCTTGCAGGTATCAGATGCAGCTGTATAATAAGAAGTTCCTTTTGCAGGGGTTCGTCTATAGTATTAAAACGGTAAATGTACGAAAAGGTTATCATGTAGGGTAATATGTTGTTTTTTTGATCATTTATTGTCGTTTTAGATGTCTTTCAGTCTCAGATGAGGAAAGAGTTCGCTTCTTCAACTCCAGAGCACTTGCAGGCAGTTGCAGAGGGGGTTCGAAGGACAGTCTTGCTCTCTAAAGCTGATGGCACTGTGCGTACGTACCTCGACGGATTTAATCGTTGGAAGAATTGGGCTCTGTCCAATGGTGTTGTTCATATACCAGCTAACCCGTTTCATGTAGCCATCTATTTGCAGTGGTTGCTAGAAGAAGCCAGCTCAGCGTCACCTATTTTGTGTGCTATATTCAGCATTGATTGGGTTCATGGCCTATGTGGTATTGAAAAGATCGCCAGTCATCCTATGGTAGATTCGATGTTAAAAGCAAGCCAAAGAATCGCAGGCCGGACAAGAAACAGAGTAGAACCCATCACAGTGCAGATGTTGGAGGCGTTAACCCGCAAATTAAAAGATAAGTGCTCAGTTTATGAACGTAGAACGGTTTAACGAGCTTAGTAGAATTCGTTGCTGTGATGTTAAGTTACAAAGATATCATTTTTCAATCTTTCTAGAGTCTTCAAAAACCGACTAACTAAGAGAGGGTGCGTGGGTATCGATTGCAAGAACAGATCAAGAGACGTGTCCACTAAAAGCATTGGAAGACTATGTGACGATAGCAGAAATCAATTTGGAAAAGGACCTATCCCTGTTTCGGGCAATGGCGTCTAAAAACTGTCGATCCAAAGTATACGACCAAGGAATAAGTTATACGAGAGTACGTGAACTGATAAAAGAGACGTTCATGGACATAGCAGACATTTCGAAGATCAGTGTGCACAGTTTGAAAGCCGGCGGGACTACTGCAGCAGCTAACTCCGGAGTCCCAGATAGATTATTTAAGAGAAACGGACGGTGGTCGAGTGAAAACGCTAAGGACAGCTATGTAAAAGACGATCTAAATCAAATATTATCAAACTCATTAATAATTCATAAGATTGTAGTCCAATGTAATGCTGTTATCTGATCATGTGACGGTATCTTTAGTGCCAGGTAAATTAAGATACAGCAAACTAGAAGTCGGGGGTGGCTTTGAATATTTTCAGGGGAGTGCGGGGCTGATAAAGCATTAATGAATAAAACATTAATGCTTTATCATTTTTTCATTTTTGATAAAGACCTAATGATTTATTCATTAATGCTTTATCAAAAGCTGCTAGCAACAAAGGCAAGACAAAATATTTTTTTAATTTTCAACTATGCATACATGCTATAGAAAAAGTACTGAGTTACTATTACATTAGTTAATTATTATACTTACTTATTTAGAATTAAATGTAACATTACTAAATGTGCAGTTATTAAACACGATATTACTAGCTTTACCGAATTCAGGTTCACTACTTGTTTTGGAAGCTTTCATTTCCTCCAGGTTTGTATCACAGTCTTGGAGAGATTTCATATCACCAAAATTAAAGCTTGTGCTTTCATATTCTGCTTTCTTATTACTGCGGGTCTTTTGCCAATCACAAAACATGCCGACCGCCCATTTCGTTACGTATTTCGTATTCTTCGGAATACTAGAGCTCAGACACGCTGCTTCTTCACTTGTCGACTTAGTTTTTCTGAAACGTCGTCTCATTTTATCATACAGAGATTTCTTTAACTTTGCGTCTCTTAGCTTTTTAGCTTTAACAACAGTCTCTTACTCTTAAAAAGCCTCCACAAACTGAGCTTTCGGTATTGTGAATATTTAATTAGACTGAATTCCCTCGATAGCTTTAATTTCGATTCATATATTTACTTAAACATGCTACCTATTGTATCTAATGAATGAAACACATTCAAACTTTGATTTATTGTTTCATCTTTTGAATTCTTTACAGATACTGACACAAATATAATAATGAGGTATTATTTGAAAGTTCCTACAACTAATTGCATTTATGACCTTACTAAAAACGATAAAATAAGATTTTGCTTTTTTAGATTCTAAAACTGTATGAATTATGAATTATAAAAGTTTGATAAGTAGTATAAAGAACTCAAGAGAGTGTTTTATCGGCGCTAAAGATTCTCGCCTTCGGCTCGAATCTTTATCAGCCGATAAAACACTCTCTTTCGTTCTTTATACATTACTTATCAGTGTCTCGTAGTTTGGGGTTATAGACCGAGCCCAGCAGGTATTTTTGTTAATATGAATACGATTCATGAGGCTGGGGTTTTTCCCTTTGTACCGCTGCAAGTGCGTGAGGGTTTTTTCATCCCATGAATACTTGCTCGTATTCTATTCATGTTGTTGTAAGCTAGGAATCTAATATCAATATTTATGCTATCTTATTACTTAGTTTATATTAATATCAGTAAAACGTGGATTGCGGTCTCCAGCCTGAGCACGCAACATCCCGGCGACACCAGTGCCACGTGCGGGTTCTCTTGCGCCCCACCCAAACCTTCCAACAAATACTCAATTTTATCAGGACTCATATACTTTAATCTACTATCTTCAAAAAATCGTAATAATACTTATCTTATCGAGTATTAATTTCTTGTTACTTAATCTGATAATTTCTTGTAATAATTGAAATAATTTAATTGATAGGCTTTGCTTAAAGCTAGATTTTATCGTTGTAATATATATAATGACTATTTCCAGACGAAAAATAATTTCTCTTATGTGACGCGTAATACTGAAATAGATCTATCTTATTAATATTATCAACCTAGCCTAAATACAATTTAACCGGGAATTATTTACATAATACTTTTACAACATTTAAAGTTCATTTCAATCGTTAATATGATCTTTCAATATGCTTATTATTTCTTGGTTGATTCAACAAGGCATTATTTTACCTGCGCATGCGCTGAACTGCTGAGCCAAACAATTGTATGGCGGGCTCCTCACAGGAATGACGCGCACAAAGCCTATATTGTCAACATGGCGCTTGTTGTGTAATATTTTTTTTACTATCGCTTGTTGTTCTTGCCTTCTTTTACAGATGTAAAAAAACAATGTACAATACAAACGTTTATTTCATTTCTTTAATATTTAATTCATTGACATTAACAAATAAACAACCATGAAATATTTATTCCAGCGATTTGAATCAGAAGTCATTGAATCATTACGCCAGAATGTCAGTGACAGGTCAATTTAAAGCCATGTTTTCGTCTCTTTGCCAAATTTTCCCAGTTGTTCTCACCTAATAACATAAAAGTGTACATAACGTAGATAAGAGAACAAGTTATAACTCAGTGGTTGATGTTCGAGAATTCATGTTATGACACAAAATTAAATATTCATGAACAACAATATTCAAGGTGAATTTAAACTTCGGACAATTGTAATCTCAGATCACCGATTTTGCAAAGAAATAAGTGGGATTGTAGCACACGAATTGGGAAGATAGAATTTAGAGCTGCAAGGCTATAATATTCTCTTGATTTGAAAATGGAACCGATATTCTGTCTGCCGCTAAAACCACCATCAATAATATTTCACTTGAAAACCCTAATTAGCCAAATTTTGCCAACAATAAGTTTCACATCACAATGATAAGGATGAAATTAGGGTCTCATCAGTAGAAATAACTCAGTGGTTGTTGCCCTCCAATAAGAGAATTTTTCCGTTTGATATAAGCTATAATTACTCCAGTGCACAATATCGAGAGATTTCAAACCGAAGCAAAATCCAATTCAGATAATCCGATTTCAAAACACATAATGAAATAAAAACATATTTATCATACACTTACCTAAATTTATTGATTAGAACCATGTCTTTTAGTAAAAGGGATGAAACAACAGCTCTTCTCAGGCAAAAACAAGCAACAAATGGCGAAGAGTCTTCGCACATGTTCGCAGAATACTATTATTTTGACTCCTTTTAGCGAGGCATCATCAATCTAATATTGAACGACTGGAACTTAAGCAATAACCTTAAAGTTATTTAAAACTATACTGGACTTTTCTATGCTCCAAAATGTTCTAAAGGTGGAAAAAAATCCATCGGCATACCAAGCAGTTATGAAATCCGACAGCGAACGCTATGAGGATGAGGTGTCTCAAAAGGCAATTTCGCGCATGCGCAGGTAAAATAATGCCTTGTTGGTTGATTCCACGTGGTTCAGCAATCTAACATTTAATCTTTAGTTCTTTGCACAACTCGCTTCGTCTCACAGTCGGCCGTTTCTAAGTCTCTCTTTGGTTTATCTTTAGTTTCTTGTCTTTCTTGACCTTCTTAACTTTCTTAACTTCTTAACTTTCGATTCTTGTGAAGAAGGAGTTTTTAGACTGAACTTCGCATATCTTACTGCTATTCACTTGACGATATGAACTTCGACTAACTCACTCGACAAACAACAACTAAATCAGTTCTTTTCCTCTCCTTTTTGTGCGAGTTTATCTTGATTCATGTAAAGCACATCATCCTAGTTGTATAACCCTTTTCATTTTTTCTTGTATTCTCCTGACCTTATTCCAATCTACATTATCTTATTTACTTAACAAGCTCTAGGGACTTGTATAGACCAATCATGTTCTATCACGCTTGTTGTTATATCGTTATATGATTATAGTTCACTTTATGAGTGACCATTGAGTATGTTGTTTTTGTCACACCAATATGCAGTTGTTGGTATTAAGGGGAAGGGGAGGGGGGGGTATAGCAATAATAGTATGACAGGCGAGAGTTATATGGTGGAAAATAATAGAAACATTGAAACCTTGATATGTTAAACTAAACATCGTCCGAATGGTGAGGACGGACCTGTAATAAATAGCTTAGGGCGACCTAGTGTGATCGATATTGCTGTACAACCTATGAAACGCTATGGAAACATTATAAAAACACGATGAAAACACTGAAAATAATTATGGACGATGAAAACTGAAAACACTAGGAAGACACTATAAAACTAATATGAAAAAATAGAACATTTAAAAAAACAACCGCAGGTTAAAGTATTTTAGATGGTGTCTTTCGAATTTTATAAAAGTTATTCAAAAGGTCGATGACTTCGGATACACAAAATAGTCTGCAACGTACGTTTCAGACTTTTCTATTTTGTAAGAAGTTGTTCCCAAATCCATCAAGACCGAATGGAAATATCTGACAACTAAACACTTTAGATATATAGTTATACTGTTGTTATAATTAAATGTAAACATTCAACAATAACATTTGCGAGTTTTAATCAACTTCTTTTAAACTATCTTTTCTGTTCTTTTGTGTGTGTGTGAGTTCCATGTAGGTTATCGCAGGTGCTACCAATATTGACGAGAAAAATAGAGACTTACAATGAGAACTGGTGTTCAATTAATAATGCACCAAGGATAATGAACTAGAGATATAAACTTCAGTCTAATTTCGCTTTCATCTACTTCACAGAAGGAGTTTTTCGATTCCTACTGTTGTTTTTGAAAGTCCGAAAGACTTGTTTATCAAAGTTACATTTTAAAACTACGATCTCGCTGACCTCAAAGATGATTTTTTTTAGTCTGTTGATTTCCCTGATTATACAAACGTGTTACACTGTCCACGCACAATTTCAATGCATTGGGACATGTTACTCTGGGTTGTTAAACCCCAGCAAGGAAAATATCCACCAAGGTAAGTGATTTTGTCTCTTCTCTTCTCTTCTCTTCTCTTCTCTTCTCTTCTCTTCTCTTCTCTTCTCTTCTCTTCTCTTCTCTTCTCTTCTCTTCTCTTCTCTTCTCTTCTCTTCTCTTCTCTTCTCTTCTCTTCTCTTCTCTTCTCTTCTCTTCTCTTCTCTTCTCTTCTCTTCTCTTCTCTTCTCTTCTCTTCTCTTCTCTTCTCTTCTCTTACAAACTATTTTATTCTGTATCACACAACTGTGAATGGCAACCAAAACATTTTACTGATAAATGACTCAATTTTGAGCTGATAAACGAGCCGAATTCAAACTGACTACTCGTATTAGGATAACCCCATTACTGACACTGTTGTTAATGGACTACCTTCAATAAAAGGTGATTGAATCAACAGAACTGCCTGCGTTTGTGGTCTGGCACTTCGTGAAATTAGAAAAAGCTGATGTGGTGTTCTTTCCTTCCATTCAAGGAAAATCTTAGATATAGTGAATGATGTCGGAAATCGCAGAAACATTGAAAAGAGACAGGATTTATCGATGCTTTTCTCTGAATCGAATAATCAAATGAAAATAAGGATATTGCTTACAAAGACAGACCAATCAGTGCAGTTTGTCAAGATTGCATTTTTCTCTAATTAAAAGAAGTAATTTTCTTTCAAGGCCAACAAAGAGGTCTGCACGAGATTTCAATTTATCGTCCACACAGATAGCCAATTTGCAAAGACCCTGTGTGTTGGTCCGGCCACAGGACCAGCGCTCAACCAACTGTGTCAGCTGGGCGCATTTATGTTCTCTTTCAGGGTCGATTTTTTTCGCAAAACTAAGCGATCAGCAAAATATTTTATTCTGTTGCACGCACTTTACAATAAGTGTAATTTTTGAGTACTGCATGATCTTTCTCAAAACTTAAACTAAACATCAGAATTCGAAATCATCACCAGTGGTCTTCTTAAATAATTGAGAACTGAGTCTGACAAATTTGGAAACTTCATCACAAACAAGTTTGGTTGTAATATAACACTGCTGAGGTCTTGATGATTTACGATATCATGCTCACCTCATCAAATAATTACTTATTATCGTAACAATGTTATATAATAATAATAATAATAATAATAATAATAATAATAATAATAATAATAATAATAATAATAATAATAATAAAAATAATAATAATAATAATAATAATAATAATAATAATAATAATAAAAATAATAATAATAATAATAATAATAATAATAATAATAATAATAATAATAATTAATTCATAATGACAAATAAAAAATAGCGAGTAAGTTGTTGGAGGGAGAAAAATTCATAATGTGGTGCTTGTCAGCGGAACTATCAAACGTTCTATAGAATTAGCATAAAATAGCACCATTTAGTGCAATGGAATAAAAAAACCCGTTATGCCATTCTCATTATTTCACGAAAAATCTTACTTGTAGACGCATGCGTAAACTGCAATTCGCCCAGATGCTCTTGTGATATACATAACCAAAAGTAGTAATAAAACTAACCATAGAATTTTGATAACACTTTCTATATTAAAACATTTTGACGTTATTACTTAAAATCTCCGCCTTCCTCTTCTTGGATGCTTTTTGGAAAACCATAATTGACAAATATCTAATTACACTCACTATCGAGAAAAGCAAACAACTTGCACGAAAACGCAAGGAATTACTAGCGCAACACACCGTTCCGTTTGCCTCAAACTTGCATATTACGACAAGTCAGCACGCAGGAATGTGAAGATGAAACCAACATCAAAGAACTGAAAATCACGAAAGTGAAGTTGCTTTAGACATGGTCAACTTTGAATTTTGTTTTGAACATGTTAGAAAACTTCAATCAAATTGGAATTCGGGGAGCATTTTGAAAATATAGTCAAAATTGACTGACAAAAAGTTTTAAAAAAATTTTTGCGGAAAAAATGCTCAAAGTTATGTTTACTTGATGATAACTGACTAAGATCTGTTGCACTATATAACCTGAATTTTTACAGGAAGGTAGCCTAATATTTGAGCAATATTTGGAAGGTATTGTAGTGACATAAGTGTCTTCTTGCCAAAGTTATCGCAACACTAACAAACAATCATGAATTTAGGGGTTAAAAAACGTCGTCTCCAATAACTCAAAATCGGCTTAATACAATTTTTTCTAACTCCGTATACTTTGAGGCAATTACTTGAAAAATACCGTCATGGGTGTGGTTTTAAAAGTTTAGATCGAAAAGCGCGTAAAATGAGCAAAACGTAAACCTTATGACACCATTGTTCCGTTGCCATGGTAACACTTATGTAAACAAAAAAAATACATCATTAAAACTTTGAACCTTTCTATAGTAACGGAGCAAATACTCAAAACTGTGGGTTGGTTTTTGTGCGAGCTACAGTCATTTGAATTTGGTATGGTCGAGCGTCTCGAAACTATAGGCAGTGGCCTTAATGTGCTCCTTATACATTGGGCTACCGACGATGTAAGGCAAACAATTTGCACTAAAATTCAACAGCAACGAGAAATAAATCAAAACTTAACAAAGTGTTTGAATTTTTACGGGCCTCATCTATGCTTTTAACGAAACACTTTTCGAAATATCGAAAAATCTAGCCATATTATTTTGTCATCGATCATATATGTTTTAAGAAACATGATTTCAAATGATATTATGAAATAAAAAAGATAGGTGCCCGTTTTGGTTTGCCAGATATTTTAAGGAATATCCTCAAAATTCAATAATATCAAGGCTTTTCCGAGTGTGGACTGGGGCGAGTTTAAAGAAATTCATAATTTTTCGCTTGAAAATGTTAAAACTCTTCGTATTTTTGCGATAAAGTGTTTCTCAGGCATAACTCTGTATTTATTGATGATAAGAAATGGAAAACTCTAAAATTCGAAATATTCGCAGAACTGTGCACAATGCAAAACTACGGAATTACCTTAGTTCAACATGACGTGGTCTGATGTCTTACTTTCGGTTACTCCTTCTAATCATGTAATTCAAATAGCTCCAAAGTTCAATTTCCGGCACTTTCAATGACAAAAACGTTTTGATGTTTGACACAGAAGACTATAACTTTTTAAGATCTTTATGAGTTTCACGTAGATGTTGCTTCAAAATAACTAAAAATAATTGTTTTTTTATCTAGTGAGTGAAAAATTGCAATTTGTATGCTAAATGAGTTCCATTTCAAAATAATATTAGACCGATATTTAATAAACCGTCACCGAGGGGTGTATTTTCTTCTTTTTTTATCTACAACCGACGAAATATAATTTGGGGCTGAAAACTGATGTTTATATCAAAATTCAATTTCAATATGCAGTAGACAGATATATAATAAACCGTCATCGAAGGGTGGAATTTCTTTAGGTCTTTTGTTTTAATCTTCAATTTCAAAAATGCAATTTGGTGCTAAAAAAGGATGTTTATATCAAAATTACTACTGGCAATACGATCAATTTTATACATGTACCGAATAAAACATGTTCTGCTGGTCCCGTGAATCACAACGACTACCGAAAACACAAATCAATCTAGTGTACATTTCAATATCTTAATACAAACTAATAATTAAAGCCTTTTCACTTTTATACCTCGAGAAATGACTTCGTTCTACCTATCGGGTTTCTCCTCTGCTTTTTCATTATATTCCTTTTCAGCACCATGCAAATGATTATTCATTATTCATTATACAGGTCCAACCCCCGATTCAATCAATAATGCACCAATGATAATGAACAGGAGAGTTAAATGCCAGTCTAATTTCACACTTCATCTACTACACAGAAGGAGTTACTCCTACCGTTGTTTTTGAAAGTCCGAATAACTTGTTTATCAACGTTACGAATTTGGAAAATCAATTGATTCAAGAGTGTTTTAAAACTACGAGCTCGCTAGCCTCAAAGATGATTTTTTTTCGTGTGTTGATTTTCCTGATTGTACAAACGCGTTACACTGTCCACTCACAATTTCAATGCATTGGGACATGTTACTCTGGGTTGTTAAACCCCAAGAAGGAAAATATCCACCAAGGTAAGTGATTTTGTCTCTTCTCTTCTCTTCTCTTCTCTTCTCTTCTCTTCTCTTCTCTTCTCTTCTCTTCTCTTCTCTTCTCTTCTCTTCTCTTCTCTTCTCTTCTCTTCTCTTCTCTTCTCTTCTCTTCTCTTCTCTTCTCTTCTCTTCTCTTCTCTTCTCTTCACTAGTTATATCACACAATTGTAAATTTAAGGTTACATGAAGGGTCTTTTCGTAAGACAATTGCAAGATTTTCGGATCGTTTGCTATTTGAATAAATTATGCAACATTTTAAAGCTGGATAACTAAAGAATATGACCATGCTGTTTTTTATTCAAAATGGAAAAAAGATCGCGAAGTTTGGCGCTGCAAATGAAAAGTGAGAGATTTTGTTTGAAAAGTTAACTCAAGAATACGTTTGATCGGATTGCTTAAATATTTGCACAGTGTCAATCATCACATAATTGCCTACAAAATCGATGAGCGAGTTTTAATATTTTATTTGGTTTAAAAATACGTTAAATAAGAATTGGGTTTTTCATATAATTTTTTCAGTGAAATTTTATACTTTTCACAGTGAAGTAAAAAGTAAAAAAGTATTGTATTTGTACCACGAATGTGATGATTGACATTGTACAGCAATCTGATCAAACGTATTTTTGGTTTACCTTTTCAAACCAAAAGCTGTCCCTCTTCATTCGGCCCCTGTAGTTTTTTTTTTTTTTTTTTTTTTTTTTGGTTTAACCACCTTCAATTGCTGTTGGACACAGAAGACTATGGCTCTGATATTTGTATGCTAAATGATTTTTATTTCAATATGCAGTAGACAGATATATAATAAACAGTCACCGAGGGGTAGCATTTCTCTAGGGCTTTTCATTTAATCTGCAACCTCAAAAATGCAACTAGGGGCTAAAATGTTTATATTCAAATCGGTAGAATTCCTACTGGTGATATGATCAATTATACATGCATCGAATACAACATGTTCTGCTGCAATTCAATTCAATAATTCATGATTTACGATCTAGATTATTTTGTTCCCATCCTTAATTCAGGTAAATTCATCAAAGGCTATTCGTACAAGAACATTACCAACACAGATGGCAAGAAATGTTACTCTATGTGCAAGCAAGACTGTCAATGTAAAGCATGTCAAATAAAGGATGGGAAATGTGAGCTGCTTGATGGCGATGCAAAGTTCTGTAAACTTGATCTCCATGATGATCCAGGATATGTGTTTTATGATCTTGAACAGACTCAATTTCAAGGGGTAAGTTGAGATATACTTGAATGAACACTCACTTTGTAACAAGTTTTTGTTATAATCAGAATTCTGATTAAAATAAAATGTAATAAGAGTCTAAACACACCTTAAATAATCACATGTCCACATAGTATCTGTAAGGATTGTCTTACTGTAAGGTTAAGGGAGTTCTTTTACAACTTCCACTAGATCTTACCAATTCTCTCTCTATTCTTAGCCATCCCACATGATTCCACACAATGTCTGCTACAATGGCTGCTGTCAATCCCAACCTTGCCAAAATGGAGGAACATGTCAAGAAACCTGTCAAGTCCCAAAGCAAAAGTTTACCTGTCATTGTAAAGAAAAGTATTTTGGAAAAGTGTGTCAAAAGATAGTCTCTTCATGTCAAGATATCGCAACGAAACCAGGGACTTCATCAAATGGGATGTATACCATCTATCGAACCGACACTGGTGCTGCATTGGATGTCTACTGTGACTTCACCACACCAAACCGAGCATGGACTCTGATGGAATCATTTTCTTATAGAAACAATGAATATTATGAAAATAAGGCATTTTTTGTCAATTTTCCGAAAAATATGCAATCTGACTCGATCCGTTGGACGAACTATCGGCTTTCGTTAAACACCATGAAATACTTGAGTTCCAAGTCAACACACTTTCGAGCAACTTGTAGATTTCCTAGTAGAGTTAATGCTGGTGGTTCTCTAAAAAGAGATTCCCTGCTTGGATCGCTGAAAGAGTACGATATCATTAATGATGGTGAGAAAAGTGGTTGTGTAACCTACCAGTATATAAACATCAGAGGACAAGAGTACTTCAACCAGTCGGCCTATACATATCATATGCATAACTCCAATGTACACTATCATTTCCACATCGAGCCTGACATTGGCAATTGTAATTTTACTGTTCGAAATAATTTGCCTGGTGAAGAATTCTTTGGTTATTATAACCCTGTAAATCCAACATTTATGTGTGTGGAATTTTTGACATCCTCGACGAATTGGTGGTTGGGAGGAGAAGTGAAAGAATGTCCTTAAAACAACGTTTCCGAAACTATGCGTGGGACTGGGTTCTAATCTAAGCGAATTCGAGCGCAAAGCATGCATGGATTGTTTGAAGGGACGCGTCCGACATGTTTACAAGTATCGTACGCGAGGCCACACTACAACTGTTGAGTTCCTAGCTGTTTAAATAGCTTTAGAAATGCTCCAAATTTAAGTTATTATAGAATACCATCTGATCTATCTGCAAGAAAAATATATAAAGTGATTTAAAAAAATGATAGCCTAAAACTGGACTCGCCACACACAAGAATTTGTTCTGCACATTTCGAAGGTGGAGAGAAGCTCAGTCGAACACATTTTCCCACTATTTTTCCTTGGACATCAACAGAAAATAAGAGAAGAGAGCTGAAAATACTAAGCTTTGAAGAAACACAAGAAATAGAAAGACAAAAAAAGACAGAAAAGGTTAGAAAATCAACGACAAAGTTGTGCAGAAACAGAATACGAAGACACTTGCACTTCTAGAGAAAATGGGACTGAAACACAAATTTCACTTACGGCTTCTGACTTAGATCGTTTACAAAATGATTTTCAAAGATGTAAGAACGACTTTCACAGATATAAGGATGATCTTCAAAGATGTAAAGATGATCTGCAAAGGTGCATGGAAGATCTGCAAAGTTATAAGGATGAAAACTTGATTTTAAGGAATGAAAATGAAAAACTATCGAAAGACAACATTAAGTTAACTGATAAAAATAATGTTCTGAGGGATTTGAATAAGAAATTAAACTTAGAAGTCAGGAAGCTGCAGTATTCTTTAGAAAATCCTCAATTTGACATTGAGAAATACAAGAATAGTGATGAAGATATCACATTTTACACAGGTTTTCCTTATTATAAAGCCATGTGTCTGAGCTACAGTATCATTGAGGATTCTGCAAAGTACATAGTATATGAACATCAGAAAGTCTCTTTGTCAACAATTGCTGGCAGACCTCGTTGCTTAACAAAGATACAGGAATTTATTCTTGTTATGATGCGACTTCGGATTGGATTGTTTGAAAGGGACCTTGCCCATCGTTTTAATGTCTCATTGACAACTGTGTCAAGGGTGGTGACTGCTTGGATTCGATTTATGAGAAGAGAATATGAGCCAATTATTACGATACCCTCACGAGATATTATAAAACACTATATGACTGAGGTGTTCAAGTCGCTATTCCCAAATGTTGTTGTTATAGTAGATTGCACAGAATTTGAAATGGAGAAACCATCATCTCTCAACTCACAGTCCGCCTGTTACTCCTCATACAAGTCTAAGACTACAATGAAAGCTTTGTTGGGTATAACCCCCAGTGGTGCTGTATGCTTTGTCAGTGTATTGTTCCCTGGCTCAACGTCTGACAAGGAGATAACACTTCAAAGTGGATTTCTTGAGAAACTCAAGCCTAGTGATCAAGTAATGGCTGACAAAGGCTTTAATTGCACTGATGAACTTGTGTCTGTGGGAGCAGAGTTGATAAGGTCAGCATTTCTAGACAAGAAGCAGGGGTGGATCCAGACTAGTGCCACCTATTACAAGTAACTAGTCAAACTTTTTGAAATAGATAAAAAATATAAAACAATAAAAATAAAAAAATATAAATTTAAAACATAATTCTCCATCTATTTATTCATATATTTTGTGGTTTCTAACCACAGGAAGCCCAACAGAATTTCTGTTTTTTTTAGCTTCTTAGGTCTATTCGCCAAAAAATACATTTTGTGTCAAAAAGTATGTTTTAGGGAGGGTCCCACGGGACGTACTCACTCATTTTACGTCATTTGTACTGTGCTGTGCCGCGTTGTGTTACATGTAATAGGTCAAGCCTTATCCTATTGGTTGGCACTAGTCAGCATTGTTTTTGGGCACAGGTCAACTTTTCTTTTCATTGGCTGGCTATGTTTTGGTAACAAGTCAGGATCGTTTTTTGATTGGCTAACGTTAATCTGGCACCACTCGAAACCAGTCAGAAAAGTATAAATAGAGCGTGACAACAGTTTGTGTGTCTCTTCACAGTAATAAATTTACTCTACTTGTGACGAGCTAAAACGATAGTATTCCACAAATTCAATGAAAAATGTACACGTTGACAAAACAAAGAACTACAGTTAGATCCTTTAACTACAAAATCGGTCCACTTTCGCTCAGTGACATACATCTGTTGCTCCACCTGATAATAGTATTTGTGTTTCTCATTAAATGTTGTGATGCCACTATTGCATTTGCAAACTCCCTTATTAACTAAGGCAGCTTCTATTTTTTCACCTTTGGTTATCTGGACATATTTAACTTCAATTAGTCCTTGGCGGTCATTTGAAGAAGGGTCTTCCACAAGACCATCAGGACTAGCTCCAAGAAAGCCATGATTCTTGGAAACAAAAAATCCACATTTACTAACAGATACGCCTTGTGCACCATTCCTCTCCTTGAAGACTTTGTACTCATTAAATATCTTATCCTCCATTAAAATTCCTTCCTTCATAACTTTACTTTGGAAAGCCTTATTATATCCTAAAACATCTCTGATGATCTTTGTCGATGATGTATCTCTCTGCACTGCAACTCGGTAACATTTTGTTGCAGTAATTCTTGGTTGACGATGAGTATGCCACATTTGTTTGTCAGATTGTCTTCTTGTAATATTCTCAGTGTGATCTCTTTCTTTGTCACCCACCATGAGCTTTCTTTTAACCTTGTGCATCTTTTCTTTTAATTCACTACGCGAGACTGGGTGAATTTGATAGTAGATACTAGTATCTCATTGTCCTTGATCTCTTGTGGCAAAATATGGGTCCACGGACAAAACATTGCCAGACTGTCGTTGATACTCTAACATCATAGTCATGACACGTGAAACTTTATCACTTTCCCAAGTAGCTGGCTCAGGTACATCATTGTTATTAAGATTTCTTCTCTTTTTTTCCTTAGCATAATCATGCTTTTCAAATGTCATTTCTTTAATAGCTACAACTGGCCCTTTTCTTTTTCTTGGAACACTCCAAGTACATGACTGTTCTTCTTCAGTTGATTGCTTTACTCTGTCTTTGCAGTGCTGCTCAAGGGATGCAACATGGTTGCACCAGGTTCCATCAATACCTGCAGGACATTTGCAGTGTGCTCTCAGAATTTACCCAACAGTACTAAGAACAAGAAAGCAAGTGTAAACTTTGTCTCTCTTCATGGAAGGCAGAACTTGGCTTTTGATGAAATGCTTGCCATTTTCAGATATACTTCCTATGTATAGAACATGACCTGACTTAAAGGAATTGAATCCTTTAACCAGTGGTTTTGCGGTGGACAGTTGTTTCTTACATTCAACAGTTTCTATCATAAAGCGCCACAGTTCCAAAAGAAATTCTTGGCAGGCCTTTTAGGTCAGTAGCGAAGCCAGCTATTGGCAATGTTTCATTCATGTTAGGTTCTTCGTTGTCAAGGACGCCAAGTTCAGCTTTCTTTTTTTTAAATGTCAATTCCACCATCGGGATCTCGAAGGCATTTTTTATCCATTCCTTGCTTTATGTAATCATGTACTCTAAAAAGTAAAAGTCAATTATACTCTGTCAAAGTAGAACTGATTTTGAATGTGTAGTTAGTTTACATGAAAATGATACAAACCTTCCTACTAAAGCCTTCTTCGTTCCTGTTGTTTTTGCTCCTCTACACAAAAGCAATCTCTTTAGTTGTACAACACTAAATTTCTCTGCAGTTTCTCGTGGTAGTTTTGCTCCGGGAATGTCTTCTTCTGATAAAATAAATGTGTTTTGATTCTTGCTTTTGTCACCGATATCCGCCATATTGTTTACTCTAGTGTCCCTTCAATCCATGCATGCTTTGCGCTCGAATTTGCTTGGATTAGAACCCAGTCCCACGCATAGTTTCGGAAATGGCGATATTAAAAGCAATGATTGATTTGTTTTTTTTTCTTATGAAGATATCTCAAATTTCCCTCTTGCCATAGTATTACTTATAATAAATGTTCTCAGAATTGTACAAAGCAACTTGAAAATTCAAAACAAGACAAATTAAAAGCAACATTCTGAAAAAAGATATTCTACTTGGCTTGTTGAAAGATTATGAGTCCTTAAGAGTGAGGTATGTTATCTATCGAATGGACACTGGGGCTGCATTGGATGTCTACTGTGACTTCACCACACCAAACCAAGCATGGACTCTGATTGAATCATTTTCTTGTGGAAACAATGGCGCTTACAATTCTAAACCACTTTTGGTCAGCTTTCCAAGCAATAATCAATAACTTGTAAATGGGTAGAAATGGGGTTAACTGACAACTGATAAATGTTCAAAAATACACTGATAACGTACAAACTATTTTATGTTATATCACACAACTGAGAGTGGCAACCAAAACATTTTACTGATAAATGACTCGATTTTGAGCTGATAAACGAACCGAATTCAAACTGAGAACTGATATTAGGATACCCCCGTTACCACTGTTGTAAATAAAATAAATAAAAGGTGATTGAATCAACAGAACTGCCTGCGTTTGTGGTCTAGCACTGAGGGGAATTAGAAAACGCTGTTGTGGTGTTCTTTCCTTCCATTTAAGGAAAATCTTAAATATAGTGAATGATGAGTTCGACGATCTCCCGAGCCAAGTTCGAGTCCGAGTCAAATCCGAGTCCGAGTCAAATGCCCGAGTCAAAAAAAAAACATGATAAACGAACCGTAATTTCTTTGAGTAAAGTTGAAGACACATCTGAGAAGAGTAGAGTAAGGTGGTTTGTTGAACTGACGACATAAACAGCGATTAGTTTCACTCAGGACTCCGATTATAAAAACCCCGGTTAAAAACATACACATATTCTGATTTTGTAGTGGCAGCTTTCAATTTATTCTTGGACTTTTGCTAGCTGAAGTACATGCGTTCGGCTTATTGAACATGTCCGTATATAGTCAAATTGATTTTAGAATGGTGCTGAATCTTTCTCGCCGAAACTTTACGAACCACAAACAAGTATTGATTTTTACTTTCGTTCATCGATATGTAAACTCGTTCGTGGCTATATTTGGATGCGTTATTTTTCCTCGATAGATCTCAAACTCGGATAAATTTGGATAATTAATTGCTCTTTCATATCGCTAAGTTATTTTATCGAAAGGTTTTTAATAAAGGTGTGATTTTGGTCATTTGATGCGGCCTTGGAAAGAGATTACAAGGGACACTGTACTTGGGGCACGAAACATCGGCCACAAAAGACGGCAAACACAGCTAAAATCGCTTTAGATCGACAAATAGTACACATATTCGAGTACCGCAACGAACAAAGATTGTTTTGTGTCGATGTTATTGATAAAAAGTGGTCAAAATAATCAATTTGAAGAGGCTAGTAAACAAGCAATTAATCGACGCAAATGATCAACTCAGCAGTAACCACTGGAAGCCCAATCGAAGTAACACGAAAGCTTGGAAAAAAGATGAAAATAAATAAATAAATAAATAAAACTAAAACAGTAAAACAGAAGTCCGCTGACCAAAGATATTGACTCGGGCATTTGACTCGGACTCGGACTTGACTCGGACTCGGACTTGACTCGGAAAAAAGAATCACTCAGTGAATGATGGTGGAAATCGCAGAAACACTGAAAAGAGACAGGATTTATCGATGCTTTTCTCTGAATCGAATAATTAAACGAAAAGGATATTGCTTACAAAGACAGACCAATCAGTGCAGTTTGTCAAGATTACATTTTTCTCTAATTAAAAGAAGTAATTTTCATTAAAGGCCAGCAAAGAGGTCCGCACGAGATTTCAATTTATCATCCACACAGATAGTTCAAGGCCAATTTGCACAGACCCTGTGCGTTGGTCCGGCCACAGAACCAGCGTTCAACCAACTGTGTCAGCTGGGCGCATTTATGTTCTCTTTCAGGGTCGATTTTTTTCGCAAAACTAAGCGATCAGCAAAATGTTTTATTCTGTTGCACGCACTTTACAATAAGTCTAAGTTTTGAGTACTGCCTGATCTTTCTCAAAACTTAAACTAAACATCAGAATTCGAAATCATCACCAGTGGCCTTCTTAAATAATTGAGAACTGAGTCTGACAAATTTGGAAACTTCATCACAAACAAGTTTGGTTGTAATATAACACAGCTGAGGTCTTGATGATTTACGATATCATGCTCACCTCATCAAATAATTGCTTATTATCGTATCAATGTTAACTAGACCTGCCCTGCAGGATTCACTCGTGCCTTAAAGTGTTAGCAACACACTGATAGTCTACTGATGGTGATGAGGATAGTTAAATGTACTGGTGTGTTTATTTGCATGGGGTTGCTTTGTGGACTATTTAGCATCAAACTGCAAATCTGTAGGATGGTCATATATCTAGTTTCTGCTGGTCATGATAGAAATACGTAGACTGGACCTGATAATTTATCAGGAAATAGCTGGAAAATACGATTTTTTGTATAATACCTCGTGGAGTTTGACGGCTAGCAAAAAACTCTGGGAAGTACACAGGAAGGCAATAACTATTATTCGTTGTTTGCTCTTTGTTATGTTTTTCTCAATTTCGCAAAGTTCAGGCAAAAAAAGAGATCCTTTAGACTTGAAAAGTGACCAAATAGTTTCCTTTGTGTAAGATATACCAAAAGATCCTTTTGAAATATTTGTCTTTTTTTCGCTTTTGTTAAAACACATCGCTAAACAATCCGCGTTGTTCAATTCGAGTGAGCAAACTTCGTAATGTCACGTCTACAAGCTCGAAAATTCTCACTTTCGCAATGGATTTTTAGCTACTTTTTGATCTTGTTCACTTCTAATGATTCTTCTCAACAATTCCACGAATTGTTTTTCCTTCAATTAAGTTTTATTTAGCTGTTTTGATGCGACATGCAAGCATTCGTTTTAATTATTTGTTTAGCTGTTTTGATGCGAGATGGAAGCATTCGTTTTAATTATTAAAAAAATTGTTTATTAAAAAATAACTGATAAAATTGCAAAAGAAAGATTACTTAAGAATAAAAAAAAGAATATAAAAAAAAAGAACCAAAAAAGAGGTTGGCCGTTCGGAGATTTGAACTCGTACTACGTATAAATAGCTTAATGGATCTCATTAAGGACGTGTTTGGCGCGATGGCAAAGCGGGTAAGGCGCAGGTTTTCAATACCAAGGTCCCAGGTTCGAGTCCTGGCGGTGGCGTATTAGAATTTCTTTCTTTGTTAGTTAATTTAATCAGACCTGATAGAACGTGTCTGAACTTGTCTAAACTTCTAACAGCGAAAAAAAAAAAAAAAAACTAGACCCTGAATTCAGGGTTTACTCGTGCCCAAGAACGGAGGTTCTTAAAAACCGAAAACAAAACAAAACAAAAAACAAGAAACAAAACGACACAAAATATGCAATACGGTTTCTTTGCGACATCTCGAACTTGCCTTTAAGCTCTTAAATACCACAGGTAGCCCAAGCAATCTACTCGCTTCGCTCGCAGCAACTAGAAGGCAGGAAACTATCATCCATACCACCTCTTCTTTAACGGCAAAAAATACTCCAAAATCAACAAGAATTACACAAAAACTACATCAGCATAAAAGCTCAATAAACAAGATTTCAATAAATTGCACTTTACTTCAATTTTTCACGAAAAAATACTGCAAATTTTCGCTTTTTCTTTCAAAATTCGGCAGATTTTCGAATCAGTTGAAGAGTGGACCATAGCGAGTGGACATTATTCGTTGTTTGCCCTTTGTTATGTTTCTCTCAATTTCGCAAAGTTCAGCCAAAAAAGAGATCCTTTTAGACTTGAAAAGTGACCAAATAGTCTCCTTTGGGTAAGATACCAAAAGATCCTTTTGAAATATTTGTCTTTTTTCGCTTTTGTTAACACACATCGCTAAACAATCGTTCTTCAAGTCGAGTGAGCGAACTTCGATATGTATACGTCTACAAGCTCGAAAATTCTCACTTTCGCAATGAATTTCTTGCTACTTTTTGATCTTGTTCACTTCTAATGATTCTTCTTAACAATTCCACGAATTGTTTTTCCTTCAATTAAGTTTTATTTAGCTGTTTTGATGCGACATGGAAGCATTCGTTTTAATTATTTTTTTAGCTGTTTTGATGCGAGATGGAAGCATTCGTTTTAATTATTAAAAAAAATTGTTTATTAAAAAATAACTGATAAAATTGCAAAAGAAAGATTACTTAAGAATAAAAAAAAGAATATAAAAAAAAAGAACCAAAAAAGAGGTTGGCCGTTCGGAGATTTGAACTCGTACTACGTATAAATAGCTTAATGGACCTCATTAAGGACTTGTTTGGCGCGATGGCAAAGCGGGTAAGGCGCAGGTTTTCAATACCAAGGTCCCAGGTTCGAGTCCTGGCGGTGGCGTATTAGAATTTCTTTCTTTGTTAGTTAATTTAATCAGACCTGATTGTTTATCAAAAAAATAACTGATAAAATTGCAAAAGAAAGATTACTTGAGAATAAAAAAAAAGTGAAAAAAAAAAAAAAGATTGGCCGTTCGGAGACTTGAACCCAACTACGTATATATAGCCTAATGGGTGAAGTTAACAACGCATTTGGCACGATGTCAAAGTCGGCTAAGACGAAGTGACATTGATGCTAAGGGCACAGGTTCGAGTCCTGGCACTGGCGCATTAGTTAATTTAATTCGGTCAGACCTGATGGAACATGTCTGAACTTGCCAAAATTTCTAACAGCGAAAAAAAAACTGTTTGCAGATTAATACTCGTGCCCTCGGCCTAAGGGCCTGGGCACGAGTAAAAAAAACAAGAAACAAAAAACAAAACAAAGTTGGAAAGGAAGGAAAGTCATTTTATTTTTTATTTTTTCGGTAATCATGTAAAACGACTGCCTGGATGTAATTCTTATCCCTTATTCCATTCCCGGTTTTAGGAATTTCTTCGAATATAGCCCATAAAAATAAGGCCAATATATCCCATATGTCCAGTTACTGACAAACACATATCAAACTTTACATTTGGAAACATCGGATATATGGACTCCATAAAGCATATTTAAACATTTTAAAGATAAGAATGAAAATAAAAAAATCAACAACTTGACAGTGAAAATGACATAACAAGGGTAACAATAATAAAAAAATGCAATTCACGCAAAAACTGAGTTTTTGTTTTACAACAATATCGATTTTATTTTTACAAACATTTTGCAAGGTATTTTACTAGATTAAACTTTCTCACATTCAACTCAATACCGAATATACTAATAACAGCAAAAAAGAGTTACCTTATACATCCAGTCACGAATCAACAACATGCAATTATCTCTAGCAGATTTCTTATACACTTTTTGCTTATTAAACGTTGTCAGATCGAGCACACTGTCGCTCTCTTCGTTAATTTGCTGGTAAGACAGGAGTGGCGACCATGTTGGTCTCTTCGTTTTTCACTGCCAGGGCAGTTTCCTCACGAATGAAAGGAGTAGCGACCACATTATTGCTGGTCTCTTCGTCTTTAGCTCCTAAAAGAGATCCCTTACGAATGGAAGGGGTATAATCATGGTTTGATTTACCTTCGAAGATAAACATCGCCCGCAAAAACAACTTGAACGAGCCAGATCGATGAAAAATCCCTCGTGGTTGATTTACTAGCTACCAATCTTCTTACCTTTTTGACAGAAAAGGAACGCCTAGTCACAACTGATTCTCGGTGCGTAATTAACTAGCTTCCCACGGTCAAACGACGAGTAACATAGGGAACAAACGTCGTGTAAACAAAACAAATTTTACTAAAATCGAACCTACTACTAGTTAGTTCTCTTATTTTTGAACAAGTTGCTCCAGTTTATACTATTTTGCAGTTTGATTTGTCAACATTTCGAATAATCCATGACATTGCGCATGTGCAAGTGTAAGAAAATAAACAAATTCAACAGGAGTATTTTTGCGAACGACAGCACAAAATGAACAATAGAGTCTAACTATCGTAATTTCTTGTATAAAGAACAAAACTGATTTGGTATTAGACGTTTTTTTAAATTTATTTATTGGAGTTAGAAATTATAATATTCCCACACGTTTCCCTGAAAAAAATTGTAGAGGTATAAAGGCTGAGTTCTCACCATACGGTTCAAGCCAAACGTCCTCAGTCGTAAATTTAGTGGGGGAGGATAGTTAGTAATGGGGATGGAGATGGGGTGGTTAGAAATAATCTAGGGGAGGGGACAATGACGTAGTCTGTTGAGGCTTGTCTGAACTTGCAGAGACTTTCGACTTGGATTAAAAAAAAAGAAACTGAACCCATTTTAATACTCGTGCCCCCGGCCTAAGGTCCTGGGCACGAGTAATAATAATGGAAACTTTATTGAGTTTTTTACCTTAAGTACAATTGTAAATCTCGCTAATAATAGGTAATTTACAATTGGCTACTTGAATCTATTACAAAACATGAGAAAAACGATTTTCACTAATACTGCAATACTTCTCTTCTTCCATTTTATAGTTCATAACTAAAACAATAATAAAGTAAAGACTACAGGAAGGGTTCACGGGGTCTTTTCGTAAAACAATTGCTAGCGTTTCGGATCGTTTGCTATTTGGATAAATTATACAATATTCTAAAGCTGAATAACTAAAGAATATGACCATGCTGTTTTTTATTCAAAATAGATAAAAAAATTGCGAAGGTTGGCCCTGCAAATGAAAAGTGAGAGATTTTGTTTGAAAATTTAACTCAAGAATACGTTTGATCGGATTCCTTAATATTTGCACAGTGTCAATCATCACATAATTACCTACAAATTAAAACGGATAAGCGATTTTTAATATTTTATTTGGTTTAAAAGTACGTTAAATAAGAATTGTTTTTCATATATTTTTTTAGTGAAATGTTATATTTTTCGCAATAAAGTAAAAAGGGAAAAAATATTGTATTTTTACCACAAATGTGATGATTGACATTGTACAGCAATCTGATTTTTGGTTTACCTTTTCAAACAAAAGCTCTCTCTCTTCATTCGGCCTCCCTAGTTCTTTGTAATTTTTTTGTTTTTTTTTCTATTTTTTGTTTTGGTCTAACCCGCCATTGCTGTTGGACACAGAAGACTATGGCTCCTAAATTTGTATGCTAAATGATTTCCATTTCAATATGCAGTAGACAGATATATAATAAACAGTCAACATGTTTTGCTGCAATTCAATTCATTCAATTATTCATGATTTACGATCTAGATTATTTTGTTCCCATCCTTAATTCAGGTAAATTCATCAAAGGCTATTCGTACAAGAACATTACCAACACAGATTATAAGAAATGTTACTCCATGTGCAAGCAAGACTGTCGATGTAAAGCATGTCAGATGAAGAATGAGAAATGTGAGCTGCTTGATGGGGACGCAAAGTTCTGTAAACTTGATCTCCATGATGATCCAGGATATGTGTTTTATGATCTTGAACAGACTCAATTTCAAGGTGTAAGTTAACATATACTTGAATGAATACTCACTTTGTAACAAGTTTTTGTTATAATCAGAATTTTTATCAAAATAAAAAGCATTACGAGCCTAAAAAACGTAAAGAAATAGATGTACACATAGTATCTGAAACAATTGTCTTACTGTAAGGTTTAGTGAGTTCGTTTACAACTTCCACTAGATCTTACCAATTCTCTTTCTATTCCTAGCCATCCCACATGATTCCACACAATGTCTGCTACAATGGCAGCTGTCAATCCCAACCTTGTCAAAATGGAGGAACATGTCAAGAAACCTGTCAAGACACTAAGCAAAAGTTCACGTGCATGTCATTGCAAAGAAAAGTATTTTGGAAAAGTATGTCAAAAGATAGTCTCTTCATGTCAAGATATCGCAACGAAACCAGGGACTTCGTCACGTGTGATGTATACCATCTATCGAATCGACTCTGGTGCTGCATTGGATGTCTACTGTGATTTCACCACACCAAACCAAGCATGGACTCTGATTGATCATTTTCTTATGGAAACAATGAAGTCTACAGATATATGGGATTTTTTTCCGATTTCCCGAGAAATACGCAATCTGACCCGATCAACTGGGAGAACTATCGGCTACCGTTGGACACCATGAAATACTTGAGCTCCAGGTCAACGCAGTTCAGAGCAATTTGTAAATTTCCTAGTAGAGTTGATGCTGGTAGATCTCTGAAAAGAGATTCCCTGCTTGGATCACTGAAAGAGTACGATATCATTACTACTATAAGTGGCCACTATAGAACACTTAGGTCAGCACTTTTTTTTTGGTGAAATTTGGGTAGCAATCAAAATGGAATTGTATCAATTAGAATAAATGAAGTATTTAGGGGAAAATTAAAAAGGACAAAAAGTATTTAGAAAAAAAAAAGTAAAAATGTTTTTATCTTTATCCAGAAATCCTTTACTAAAGAAATCAGTCAGCAAGTTAGAGAAAAAAGAATGTAATTTTTTTTTCTCACACAGTCACTGTAATAGGTAAAAAGTTGACTCTTAGATTAGCTTCAGACAGTAAACGAGCCATGAATCAATGTTAAAAGGGTTTTATTGGTAAAAAACATTAGTATTTTGTGGTATAAAATACAATTAAGGTATTTTACTGGAATTATAACAGTAGATTCGGCCCAGCAAACATCACTGAAGAAGTAAGACGAATATTAGTTAACAAAGCAATGTTCAGATGAAGAACACAAGTTCGGTGTTCAAGCTAGTGTGCAAGAAAGGCAACTGATTTTTATTGAGAATAAGAATCCCACGATATCGAGTATAAAATCAGTTCAACTGACTCATGGAAAAAACTGATGAATCATTCCCTGTCTAAAACTAGTGGAATAATGCTTGACTATACAGCCCACCTGTTTTTTGTCTAACCTAAAACAAAAGCTAATCCTTCTTTTGTTTATGAGCTAATCCTGTTTATTTTATAAAATGTTACACTAATGATCTTTACATGTAAAAAAAAGACTAAATTTCAACTGGAAATTTCAAGTTTCCTGTACAACAAAAACGCTTTTCGTCCATTTTGTTCTGGGCTTGTAAACTTTTCACCAGTTTCAAGGATTCTGAAGTGATATTTGGGAATGGAGCCCATGCCAAAGTTACATACTACAAAAGTTGATCTAATTACTGTTCGTCCACCTTCAACTTCAGAAACATAAAAATGCCTTGACTTTGAACTGCGAAAAAACGTATCCCATGTAAAAGTACACGGACTGTTGTTGAACAGAGGTTTGACGATTTGAGATGCCAAGTCTGATGCTAGTTCTCGTAGATAGTGTTTTTTTCTAAAATCTACATCAACTTGCTTTTGTTCATGCATAAGTTGTAATATCCTGATACTATTGTTGTGATGATAAAGTTCAGCAATGTAATTTCTTAACACAAATTTCAGCTTAATAAACTCGGGATTCTCTGGCTTGATGCTGTACTCGTTTTTTACGAAAAAGTCAAATGCTTGTAGTAACACAGAGCAAGGCAGTTCTCTACGCATTCGAAACCAAATCTGTTGAAAGTTATCTCTCCAAAACGATTCATCAGCTTTCCAGTTCAACAGTTCATCGAGAAATACTTTTCTCCCTCTGGTTTGCTCAATGGTGTTGATCCATTCCTTGTATCCAATATTTTTACAGCAGTGATAAAAAAGAAATCTGAAAAACGATTTTATCTCTTCCAAAGTTTCTATTTCTTGTTCATCATTGAATGAACTTGTAAAGTTAACAGTGACGTTTTGCTGTGCTTTGAATGGAGCAAAACAGAGAATCCGTCCACTTCTTAATTCCATGACGTTAGGGTTAAAGTGACGCACAGTTGAAAAAACACGATCAGTTTTTATGAGAGTAGGTTGTTTTGTACAGTGGTCATGGCATATACGCACTCGACTGTGTGCAGCTAAGCAGTTATAATTGATGTACTTATATTGTACAATTACGTTCATTGCGCGTGCAAGGACTGATTACTAGTTTTGTATTACAATGATTTCCCCGCAGTTCGTAGTTACTTTAAAAGTTTGTGGTCACCTTTTTTCCAGTTGTGCTGGTGAATAGAACCACAATCTTTGCATTGACAAAACAACTTTTTAACAGTATTGGAGTTAGTCGGAATAACATCATAAAATTGTTAAAAATATTTTATTTACTATATGTGTCGTTAATTGAACAAAGGGGAAGAACAAACGTTAGTGCCTGTTACAGTAAGTGGTTAATAGTTGTACCATTTCTCAGGTCTTTTAATAACAGCTCGTAACCTCTCTGATCGTCGCAGAGGTTTCACTGCTGTCACTTGTTTGGGCATATTCTCATATTGAAACCATTTTATTCGCTTTTTAGTCGACCAACGAGGTGTTGGCAAAGGTCTTTTGAGAGGTATCTTTCGTACTTTATTAACAGTAGTTGGAGCTTTTAATGGTGTCCCAAAAACATCTTCGGAGTCTGGTTTTTCAAAAGACTGAAGAACGGATAATTTGTTGCTTTGAGAAGGCATTGTTTCTACATAGGAGCTGCCAAATCCACTGTCAATTCCCTCGCTAGTTACCTGCATGCTTTGAGGGGTGGTGGGCGGAGAATCAGCTGTGTTAAGAGTCGGTTCAGGAATTTGTTGATTATCCTCAGGAATACTTGGGGAATGTGATAAATTAGGGTTATCCAGTTGTTGTTCCAGATCTGAGTAACCTTGATTTAAAGGAGATCGTAGGTTAGAGTTTTTAAACTGCTTTTCTAGATTTAAATAACGTTGCAACAACTGAGAATATCTTGTAACCTTTGAATCCGGTGAAACGTTTGGTTCATTTAAAGTAGCTTGCATTTTCTCGTTCAAAGAATGCATACTATTCAAAATGGGCGGTTGCATTAAATTCTGACGCTCGATGTAGTTTGTAATTAACTTTTGATCAAAAGGCTTATTTGATTCAGTACTAGTTCTTTGTAGCTGCAAACTTGATTCCCCCGGTAACACATTGACCCTCAATCTGCATTCTTCAGCAGTGTTGGGTTTCAGATCTACGAAGAGGTATCCAAAAGGACGTCGAATAGCAGCTTCATACTTTTGAATAAATAGCCCCGTTTTTCCAGGATACATTTGTTTGCCTAAAGTAATCATTTGTAGTTTATCTCTTGGGTTTTTAAACAGAACCAGGTACGCTGCATTGAGACTCAGAGTTCGCATAATTTTCCCTTGGAAGTAAACGTTTTGTACAATGAAAATAACACTAAGGTTTCGATGATGAGATCCTTTGGTGAATAAATTGAGGATTCGCTTGTCATTTGAAGTCTCAGCCATTTGATCATCAATGACTATTAGATTGTTGATTGTTGCATCAAAATACCAGTCTTCGTCAATGTCATGTGGTATTCCTTTAACAAATTCTATTCCAGGAATGGTTTTTGACATTTGATCGTATGCTGGCTGCCATTGTGAATAGCTCCATATAATCCTTTGGGGTACAGGTTTGATAACTTGCACTGCGTTCTCAAGGAGATTTTGGACCCATATCGTTTTCCCTGAACCTGTCATTCCGGCCACTAAAGCTGTGAATGGGTGAAGTAGCTGAAACGGGTCACAGTTAGGTTCCATTGGTTGTTTCTGTGCATTGGCTATCAGCCCTTTACCCTCCTTTTGAATTTTCTCTTGACTGAGCCAATACCTTCGCTGCGAATTGTCTAGCTTATGGGTTCTGCTCAAATGGGTATAGATGTTTTGTTGAGGTTTAGAACATATAGGACACAACCGTACCATCTTGCGTCAAGTAACCAAATGAAATAAGAAAAACAAGACTTAGTATATGTAATCTCGGCCTCGGTTGCCGAAGCATGATGATGATGATGATATGTAATCTAGTTGATTTATATTATTGATTAAATCTAGTTGTCTAGTGTAGAAATCTAGTAGTCTGGTGCAGAAATCTAGTAGTCTAGTGCAGAAATCTAGTAGTCTAGTGCAGAAATCTAGTTGTCTAGAGTAGAAATCTAGTAGTCTAGTGCAGAAATCTAGTAGTCTAGTGCAAAAATCTAGTAGTCTAGTGCAGAAATCTAGTAGTCTAGTGCTGAAATCTAGTTGTATAGTGTAGAAATCTAGTAGTCTAGTGTAGAAATCTAGTAGTATAGTGTAGAAATCTAGTAGTCTAGTGCTGCTGTCTTGTAATTGTTTCATATAGGTTTCTAGAACGTTCTACCAGACTGTGACCGGGTTGTAAATATAGCTATAAATAATATTGCAAATTTTTAAAACATTCACTTGTTGAAAGACTAAAATAGGGCTAACATGAGTCGTTTGATTACCGATAACTTTGGCTTTCTTCAACTTTTAGCAAACTGTGCTAAACATCAAAGGAAATTTTTACTTTCATCTGCTTCCCCACAACAAGTGCACACCCTATGCGAAGTCTGCTACAATCTCTTAAAAGGGGCAATACCACTTTCAGAAATGCAGAAACGAGAACTAAAACATCATGTAGATTTTATCCGAGATCTATCTAACACTTCAGTACCGTTTAAAACTAAAAAACAAATCATTTCACAGCAAGGTTCAGGATTTGTACAAAAGGTTGTGTCACCACTTCTGTCAACCTTAAGTCTCTTTTTGCTATAAAGCACAGTGGCTGATTACCTGAATGATCAATCGGTGCATGGCGACCAAAGAACAGTGAACAAAATGAAGAGAAAAATTGATGAAGTTAGTGACCACGAGAGTACCAACTCAGATAATAGTAGTGAAGAAAGCGATGATGAATATGTACCGGGGCATGAATCAGAGATTGATGTTATATTAAAACAACTATCACCCAATATTTCAGAAAATAAAGCTGCAGAATTTCTACATACTCTGGCTTCATCTAAGGCTATACTCTATTGGAACACACATGGAGAAATGACCTATCATCAAAGAAGAATCCCACGAACAGAGATGACTGAACTGATAGACTATGCTATGTTGCCCTATAATCCTGATGTAAGGAATCCTAGGGGTCTGCAAACATTTACTAAAGGGTTACTGGAATTAGGAATCAACAAAGGTCTTGTTAAAAACAAGAGAATGCTTGTAGAAATGGTTGCCAGACAACCAAAAACGGAAACAAACTCTGATGATAGTGATCTTAGCAGTTCAGAACTAGACAACAGCAATGACGAAAACACAGATGATGATGATAATCATGATGGTCATGATGATGACAATACTACTGATGATGATGGCGATGTCACTGTGGATGATGGTGATGTTAGTGACCAACAAGACGAAGAAGACGAAAATGCATCTGAAAGTGATAAGGATGAAGAAGAAGAAGAAGGGAATTGTCAAACTTGTCAAGAAATAAAAACATTTCGTAGAATTCCGCTCATCCTGTGTCCTGTCTGCCAGTGGGAAGAACATACTTGGTTTCCTTCATGGGGGACACCTGTACTATGTGAAATTTGTAAAACGGTTATTCCGACTAACTCCAATACTGTTAAAAAGTTGTTTTGTCAATGCAAAGATTGTGGTTCTATTCACCAGCACAACTGGAAAAAAGGTGACCACAAACTTTTAAAGTAACTACGAACTGCGGGGAAATCATTGTAATACAAAACTAGTAATCAGTCCTTGCACGCGCAATGAACGTAATTGTACAATATAAGTACATCAATTATAACTGCTTAGCTGCACACAGTCGAGTGCGTATATGCCATGACCACTGTACAAAACAACCTACTCTCATAAAAACTGATCGTGTTTTTTCAACTGTGCATCACTTTAACCCTAACGTCATGGAATTAAGAAGTGGACGGATTCTCTGTTTTGCTCCATTCAAAGCACAGCAAAACGTCACTGTTAACTTTACAAGTTCATTCAATGATGAACAAGAAATAGAAACTTTGGAAGAGATAAAATCGTTTTTCAGATTTCTTTTTTATCACTGCTGTAAAAATATTGGATACAAGGAATGGATCAACACCATTGAGCAAACCAGAGGGAGAAAAGTATTTCTCGATGAACTGTTGAACTGGAAAGCTGATGAATCGTTTTGGAGAGATAACTTTCAACAGATTTGGTTTCGAATGCGTAGAGAACTGCCTTGCTCTGTGTTACTACAAGCATTTGACTTTTTCGTAAAAAACGAGTACAGCATCAAGCCAGAGAATCCCGAGTTTATTAAGCTGAAATTTGTGTTAAGAAATTACATTGCTGAACTTTATCATCACAACAATAGTATCAGGATATTACAACTTATGCATGAACAAAAGCAAGTTGATGTAGATTTTAGAAAAAAACACTATCTACGAGAACTAGCATCAGACTTGGCATCTCAAATCGTCAAACCTCTGTTCAACAACAGTCCGTGTACTTTTACATGGGATACGTTTTTTCGCAGTTCAAAGTCAAGGCATTTTTATGTTTCTGAAGTTGAAGGTGGACGAACAGTAATTAGATCAACTTTTGTAGTATGTAACTTTGGCATGGGCTCCATTCCCAAATATCACTTCAGAATCCTTGAAACTGGTGAAAAGTTTACAAGCCCAGAACAAAATGGACGAAAAGCGTTTTTGTTGTACAGGAAACTTGAAATTTCCAGTTGAAATTTAGTCTTTTTTTTACATGTAAAGATCATTAGTGTAACATTTTATAAAATAAACAGGATTAGCTCATAAACAAAAGAAGGATTAGCTTTTGTTTTAGGTTAGACAAAAAACAGGTGGGCTGTATAGTCAAGCATTATTCCACTAGTTTTAGACAGGGAATGATTCATCAGTTTTTTCCATGAGTCAGTTGAACTGATTTTATACTCGATATCGTGGGATTCTTATTCTCAATAAAAATCAGTTGCCTTTCTTGCACACTAGCTTGAACACCGAACTTGTGTTCTTCATCTGAACATTGCTTTGTTAACTAATATTCGTCTTACTTCTTCAGTGATGTTTGCTGGGCCGAATCTACTGTTATAATTCCAGTAAAATACCTTAATTGTATTTTATACCACAAAATACTAATGTTTTTTACCAATAAAACCCTTTTAACATTGATTCATGGCTCGTTTACTGTCTGAAGCTAATCTAAGAGTCAACTTTTTACCTATTACAGTGACTGTGTGAGAAAAAAAAATTACATTCTTTTTTCTCTAACTTGCTGACTGATTTCTTTAGTAAAGGATTTCTGGATAAAGATAAAAACATTTTTACTTTTTTTTTTCTAAATACTTTTTGTCCTTTTTAATTTTCCCCTAAATACTTCATTTATTCTAATTGATACAATTCCATTTTGATTGCTACCCAAATTTCACCAAAAAAAAAAGTGCTGACCTAAGTGTTCTATAGTGGCCACTTATAGTAGTATCATTAATGATGGTGAGAAAGTTGGCTGTGTCACCTACCAGTATATCAATATCAGAGGGAACGAGTACTTCAAGCAGTCGGTCTTGACATACCATAGACATGAACAACACTTTCATGTCGAGCCAGTTGGTTCATGTGGATTTGTTGTTAGTGATAAAATATATAATGAGGAGTTCTTTGGCGTATACCAGCCACGGAATACACAGTTTTCATGCGTTGAGTCGATGTCCGCAACAACACAATGGTGGCTGGGAGGAGGAATACAAAAATGTATTTAGATATGCCGATATCACTGTCCACCACTCATGAAACATCTGTTTGAAATATTGTTTCTATCATCACGAATTTCCGAAAATGATATTTTTGATGATGCTAATCAAGCGGATTGTGTAACGTATCAGTCTATCAATATTAGAGGAAAAGAGTTTGTCAATCAGTCAATCTTTTCATATTTTAGGATTAAAACCTCAAACCACTATCAAGTCGAACCAGTTGGGACATGCGGTTTTGAAGTTAAAGATAAAGTCTTCTTTAAAAATATACTGTTCATACTCGAAATCATTACGACTGCTCTCCAAATCTGAGTGATACGGGGGAGGGGGGAGGGAGGGGTTGTTGGAAGGTGTCTCCAAGGGAAAGCAATATTTAGTCATCGCTACCACCGCACGCTTCACTGATTTTTTCATATGGCAGCAACGAAGTCTTTCGACATTCTTTTGCAATTTTTCCAATTTACTACACTTTCTTTACAGTTTTGGATGACAAATGTCTCGGAACTATGTCAAAGCACATATTGGTAATGGCATATTTAATTTTGTTTGTTAAGATAACACATTTATAAACGTTGCTAAAAGTAATTTCTTGTTCTTGAATATTGTTTTCGGAAATGTGCATCATTCATAAAAAGTATCTCTTTACTGAGCTTGGTCAATGCCAAATATTTTGAATGTCCTGAGCGCAGTGCAAACTTAAACTAATACTTAAACTAATTGTAGTTTAAGGAAATTGAGTTATTGACTTTAAAAAATATCTCAAAATGTGCATCTAATAATAAGCCCTCACAACATCAAATGTGTTTTAAACCGGACTTTTAATTTTTTTTACATATTGAGCTATTTTTGATATATTATTTTGTATTTGAATGTAAGTTGCATTTTGTTTTGTACACGTGGCAACAACTAGTCGACAAGTGTCTGTCTGAAACGTGAAATCTACACTCGTACGGTCGATCGTATTACGCGAACGAAAACTCGTTTTATCGGTTAAGGAATAAACTCTAGATGTTTGATACAAATTTTTTGACTGTTCGATATTCCTTTGAAAGCCTAATGTGGGATACGAGTTTTCGGCTGATCGTGAAAAATGCTCAACTTTTGCAAATTTGAGTCCATTCAAAAAATTGCTTTAAAAAAATCAATGCAGATTTATCAACTATTCACAACAAAAAATAACTTTTCATACAAGATGTTTGTCAACAAAGTAGGACTGCCAGTTCAGGGAGTGGATCGAAATACAAATTTGGCACAATGTGTGATCGAGCAACACGAGCTACCCATACTACGTACGCCGTTCAGTTGAGCTGTGTGAACTTTTTAGAGGCGGTGAAAATATTTTTTTCACTTTTAAAATTCTAAAAAGATGAACAAACCTTTATGTAATCAGAACTGAGGAAGAAAATTTCAGGACTAGAAACGTAACGCCGGTTGATTCTCGGATTTGAGGAAACGTTTATTGAAAGTCACTTTGTTATTCTCCTCAACATATGGCTAAGGTATGTTAACATTTTTTGACGATCTTCCTTTAATTTTTTTTCACCATCCACATGAAAGTAGTTTTTTTAAGTTTATATTGAAATAAAAGTTCATAAGTAAGCAAATAGGATAAAAATAGCATACACGCAGGGGGGGGGGGGGGGGGGGGTTGAGAAGAGGGTGTCTTCCAGGGAAACCAATATTTATTCATCGCTACCACCGCACGCTTCACTGACAGTCACACCGTATGCGATCACTCTTATCAGTTCAGTTGGACATTTTATAGAAACATTAGTAAACGTGTACTGAAAATATTTTTTAAAATAAATTTATTTTGAAATATATATCCTGGTTTGTTTGTTTTCACATATTTATCATTGTTGGTAACTCGTAAATAACGGAACACATCGATCAGTCAAAACTTAAAAGGACAATAAAGAAAGTAAGTACAGCTGATTTTCATTAAACATTTGATCCATAAAAAAAAACAATTTCGTGATATTTTACTTTACGTCTCACTTTTTAAAATACTGTCATGAATAATGCATGGCAAAATGGACATAATGATATGCAAATTTTCATTGATATAATTACATGTATTTAATATTTTCTTTTATAATAATCAAGATCTGAAAACTTGATGAATATTGCAAATTCTATTATACAAGGCTTTAATAATTCATGGACCTAGAACAATACAAAATCACTACTTGGAAGGCATCTCTAAATTCTGGTACAACTTGAAATATCTTAGCCAAATTACAGCTAATTTTAAAATTCAAAATAGCAGCAATAACGTTTTACCAAAAACGTCTTACATTAATTAAGTCTAGTTAACAGCATATTTTTTCCTGAAATGAAAAAAATTATGACCTATCAAACATTTATATTTTAGTCTGTCCAGATTGCATTGTTAAGTTGCGGTCACACATGACGTGATTTCTCGTTTAAGCCTGTTTAAGGTGTGCCAATTAACATCAATCAAAATAATTAACTATTTAAAAGTGTTTAATCAAACTCGTTATCAGAAGTTCACTTTGTTGTATCAAGTCTTGCCTTGATATATTTTATTATAGGTGACATGATGATGCAATAATTATCACACTACAAAAGCACGTCTATGATTTTCTTTGGAGAAGGGTGCAGGCATACTATGGTAGGGATATCTAGAGGGAGTGGAACGGATGTACACCATAAAATAATAACAAAGGAGATGCAAAATAATATTAGTGGTGCAATAGTACACATGGTCAGTTGAAGGGATTGGTCCAGCCCCTGTATCTTATAGGTGGATCCCTGCCCTAAATTTGATTTTGTCATAAACTTCACAAAGGAGGGCTGGGGGGATTTAGACCCACTTTTTTCTTATTTTCACTACTGGTTTAGACATTTTCTCCACAAACCTTTTTGTAATTTTATCATACTTCACAAACCCTTCCAGAAAAATCTTCAGCAAGGAGTGCACCATCACCAGGAGGGTATCACCAGTATTAATCAGTAAATAGTGAAAAACATAGGGTAGAAAGTCATCACAGATGGGAGTCCACACCCCCTGAACCCCCTTCCAGTATTTTATTTTGTTTAGTGCTCAGCAGTGCCACTCAAGTTATGTTATAACTTTCTAAGCGATGTTTATGTTTACAGCGAATAACAATGTTATTTGCATATATCATGTTTTTAGTTTTCTTGATTTAAATACAAAGCTGCACATATCATATAATTACATACATTACATAGTTTATTATAATTATATGATGATTAAGTTATTTTGCACATTTTGACCCAGCATTTCGTAGAAAATAAAAATCATGAGATATGCAAATGATTTGCTATTCGAAAAATCACTATTTGAACTGGACAACCATTTCAAGTGCTTCAATAAATCAAATATTGGCTTTGTCTTTCCTAGCACTTGGCGGCAACGAAGGCTTCCACATTTTGTTGCAATTTTTGCGATTGACTACACTTTCTTTACAGTTTTGGATGAAACATGTCTCGAAACTATCAAATCACATATTGGTAATGGCATATTTAATGTTTTTTGTTTAGATAACACATAAAACGTTGCTAAAAGTAATTTATTGTGCTTGAATATTGATGTCGGCTGTCGATCTGACGACACAATTTTGCACAAGCAAATGGTCCTTACTATGGAAAACAGTGGTTTTGTATGTTCGAAATAGGAGGTTTTATAGCTAATATGTTTATCTATCTGATTGTAAAATTTGGATGTCGTTGGTCGCTTGGTTCGTCTCATCAATCTTTTTAAACACAAGATACGATATAACTCAGCATTCAGTAACAGCAAAAGGATATGTTTGCACCGGCTAATCACTAAAATGTGAATTATTTTAAATCATTTTTTGACATCAGTCATTCATGTACGATAAATTGCGAAGATGAAACAAAACAATAAATAATTATGGACCTCTTTGTTCATACTTGTAGTCAAAATGTCTATAAAATAAACTAACCGCAAAAAGGATTGATGAAAAGTACGAGACTATGTCAGTAGGTAAAATATATAATGAGACACTCCAAATCCTTTACGACAATAAATTCAAATGTATTTGCGGTTGCGTTTTTCTGCAAACGCTCGACCATGTTTAAACGTATATATGCGTATATGTAATATTTACGACCTTTACGCATCGCAGAAAAAGTGCGCTTTTTCTAGATGTACAAAACATACGTTTACACGTTTACGTGCATTCTTGATATTAACGGCATCGTTACGCTGTCATAGCGCCTACTTAAAATTGACTTTTTATCCTGTGAATACGTCCGCCTATCATACACACAGCACAAGAGGAACGTAAAAGAACACACATCAATTTTCGAATAACTGAAGTTGAAAAAAGCTGTTCTAGTGTCCCTGCATTATTAGAAAGTTTTTGCGATTTCTGCCATTATTTGTTATAGTAAGATTTCCCTTTAATGGAAAGTGAGACCACCACAGTGGCTTTTTGTCCTTATCCCAGAAGACACGAAATTCAATATAGAGGACCCAATTTCTCAATTAGTTTAACACCCTAAATATACTGGTGCGACTATAGGAACCTTCCTTTCAAATGGATTTGACTGCTCGATACTAATGTAGATTGCTGAGCTCAGCATCTGAATTCTGGGCTAATTTGAATATGCCTCTTTCCAAGGAAATTCTTTGATTTTATTTGGTCGGGTGGAACGTTGTTGTTGTTGTTTTTTTTTTTTTTTGTTGTTGTTTTTTTTGGTAAAAAGTCATCTGCAATTTTGGATTTATTTTATACAGAATTTTGTATAACAATATTAATACATCTGATATATGTGGATTGTTGTTTTCACTGGCTTGACACGCAACCTTTCGTTCAGCAGCAATCTTCATGACAAATAGTAATACATGTACTGTTATTATAATTGAATGTAAACATTCAACAATAACATTTGCGAGTTTTAATCAACTTCTTTTAAACTAGCTTTTCTGTTCTTTTGTTTCTGTGTGTGAGTTCCATGTAGGTTATCGCAGGTGCGACCAATATTGACGAGAAAAATAGAGACATACAATCAGAAGGTGTTCAATTAATAATGCACCAAGGATAATGAACTAGAGATGTAAACTTCAGTCTAATTTCGCTTTCATCTACTTCACAGAAGGAGTTTCTCCGGCTGTTGTTTTTGAAAGTCCGAAAGACTTGTTTATCAAAGTTACGTTTTAAAACTACGATCTCGCTGACCTCAAAGATGATTTTTTTTAGTGTGTTGATTTTCCTGATTGTACAAACGTGTTACACTGTCCACGCACAATTTCAATGCATTGGGACATGTTACTCTGGGTTGTTAAACCCCAAGAAGGAAAATATCCACCAAGGTAAGTGATTTTGTCTCTTCTCTTCTCTGTTCTTCTCTTCTCTGTTCTTCTCTTCTCTTCTCTTCTCTTCTCTTCTCTTCTCTTCTCTTCTCTTCTCTTCTCTTCTCTTCTCTTCTCTTCTCTTCTCTTCTCTTCTCTTCTCTTCTCTTCTCTTCTCTTCTCTTCTCTTCTCTTCTCTTCTCTTCTCTTCTCTTCTCTTCTCTTCTCTTCTCTTCTCTTCTCTTCTCTTCTCTTCTCTTCTCTTCTCTTCTCTTCTCTTCTCTTCTCTTCTCTTCTCTTCTCCAATAGTTCATAACTAAAACAATAATAAAGTTAAGACTACAGGAAGGGATCACGGGGTCTTTTCGTAAAACAATTGCTAGCGTTTCGTTTCGTTTGCTATTTGGAAAAATTATACAATATTTTAAAGCTGAATGACTAAAGAATATGACCATGCTATTTTTTATTCAAAATGGATAAAAAATCGCGAAGGTTGGCGCTGCAAATGAAAAGTGAGAGATTTTGTTTGAAATTTTAACTCAAGAATACGTTTGATCGGATTCCTTAATATTTGCACAGTGTCAATCATCACATAATTGCCTATAAAATCGATTAGCGATTTTTAATATTTTATTTGGTTTAAAAACACGTTAAATAAGAATTGCGTTTTTCATATAATTTGTTAGGGGAATTTTATACTTTTCACAATAAAGTAAAAAGGGAAAAAATATTGTATTTTTACCACGAATGTGATGATTGACATTGCACAGCAATCTGATTTTTGGTTTACCTTTTCAAACAAAAGATCTCCCTCTTCATTCGGCCTCCCTAGTTCTTTGTATTTTTTTTTTTTTTTTTTTTTTGGTCTAACCCGCCATTGCTGTTGTACACAGAAGACTATGGCTCTTCAATTTGTATGCCAAATGATTTCCATTTAAATATGCAGTAGACAGATATATAATAAACAGTTACCGAGGGGTGGCATTTCTCTAGGGCTTTTCATTTAATCTACAACCTCCAAAATGCAATACGGGGCTAAAAATGTTTATATCCAAATCGGTAGAATTCCTACTGGCGATATGATCAATTATACATGCATCGAATACAACATGTTCTGCTGCAATTCCATTCAATAATTCATGATTTACGATCTAGATTATTTTGTTCCCATCCTTAATTCAGGTAAATTCATCAAAGGCTATTCGTACAAGAACATAACCAACACAGATGACAAGAAATGTTACTCTATGTGCAAGCAAGACTGTCGATGTAAAGCATGTCAAATGAAGGATGGCAAATGTGAGCTGCTTGATGGCGATGCAATGTTCTGTAAACTTGATCTCCATGATGATCCAGGATATATGTTTTATGATCTTGAACAGACTCAATTTCAAGGTGTAAGTTAACATATACTTGAATGAATACTCACTTTGTAACAAGTTTTTGTTATAATCAGAATTTTTATTAAAAGAAAAAGCAGTACGAGCCTAAAAAACGTAAAAAAATAGATGTACACATAGTATCTGAAACAATTGTCTTACTGTCAGGTTAAGTGAGTTCTTTTACAACTTCTACTAGATCTTACCAATTCTCTTTCTATTCCTAGCCATCCCACATGATTCCACACAATGTCTGCTACAATGGCTGCTGTCAATCCCAACCTTGCCAAAATGGAGGAACATGTCAAGAAACCTGTCAAGACACTAAGCAAAAGTTTACCTGTCATTGCAAAGAAAAGTATTTTGGAAAAGTATGTCAAACGATAGTCTCTTCATGTCAAGATATCGCAACGAAACCAGGGACTTCGTCACATGGGATGTATACCATCTATCGAATCGACACTGGTGCTGCATTGAATGTCTACTGTGAATTCACCACACCAAACCAAGCATGGACTCTGATTGAATCATTTTCTTATGGAAACAATGAAGTCTACAGATATATGGGATTTTTTTCCGATTTCCCGAGAAATACGCAATCTGACCCGATCAACTGGGAGAACTATCGGCTACCGTTGGACACCATGAAATACTTGAGCTCCAGGTCAACGCAGTTTAGAGCAACTTGTAGATATCCTAGTAGAGTTGATGCTGGTAGTTCTCTGAAAAGAGATTCCCTGCTTGGATCACTGAAAGAGTACGATATCATTAATGATGGTGAGAAAGTTGGCTGTGTCACCTACCAGTATATCAATATCAGAGGGAACGAGTACTTCAAGCAGTCGGCCTATACATATCATAGACAAGCACAACACATCCACGTCGAACCAACTGGCCTATGTGGATTTGCTGTTCCCGATAAACTTGATGGTGAGGAGTTTTTTGGAGTTTACAAGCCACAGAATACACAGTTTTCATGCGTTGAGTCGTTGCTCACAACAACACAATGGTGGCTGGGTGGGGAAATACAAAAATGTATTTAGATATGCCGAGATCAGACTGCCGTCTTGCTTGAATCACTGTCCACCAATCATGAAACATCTGTTTGAAATATTGTTTCTATCATCACGAATTTCCGTAAATTTGCAGTTCTTTCTGTTCTGTAGAGTATAGCTTTATGTAAAAGAATGAAGTAACTTGTAAGTACAAAAGCAGGGTTGATGCTGGTAGTTCACTGAAAAAAGAGACTCCCTGCTTGGATCGCTGAAAGAATATTATCATATTATTGATGATGCTAATCAAGCGGATTGTGTAACGTATCAGTCTATCAATATTAGAGGAAAAGAGTTTGTCAATCAATCAGTCTTTTCATATTATAGGATTAAACCATCAAACCACTATCAAGTCGAACCAGTTGGGACATGCGGTTTTGAAGTTAAAGATAAAGTCTTCTTCAAAGATATACTGTTCATACTCGAAATCATTACGACTGCTCTCCAAATCTGAGTGATAGGGGGGAGGGGGGAGGGAGGGGTTGTTGGAAGGTGTCTCCAAGGGAAAGCAATATTTAGTCATCGCTACCACCGCACGCTTCACTGATTTTTTTCATATGGCGGCAACGAAGTCTTTCGACATTCTTTTGCAACTTTTGCAATTTACTACACTTTCTTTACAGTTTGGGATGAAAAATGTCTCGGAACTATATCAAAGCACATATTGGTAATGGCATATTTTTTTTTTTTTTGTTAAGGTAATTCCGTAGAAATAAAACTGCACGATGAAATTTTTTTATACTCGTTCTAACAAACAATTTTGAGAAAAGCTTTCAGAAAATACAATAAAAAAGGGGGATCACCGACTTCGTTTTTGTGCTATATGACGTCAAAGTTCGTGCATTTTGGTGACTTGAGAACGTAAAGAAATATGCTCAAAAATCGAAGAGAAACGGAACAAAAACACAGTAATTTGTCTTTTAAGAGCAAAATTCGCGTTTTGTTCAAATGTCTGTACTTAATTTTATTTAAAAAATATGAACAGATGTATAAAAAAATATGTGATCTTGAAGAAATTGACGAAATACCAACGTGCGCACGAGCTGCTAATTCATTCGAAAAAGTCCTAAGCTGAAAGTATTTTGGAAATTTCTCAAAAGTTAGCCCGATGACCTATGCTCAATTTAAGATATGTTTGATGTTATGTTATAACAAATAATTTTATCAAATAAAATACATAGGTCACCGAGCTAGTTTGCGAAATATTGCGATAAATATCGTCATTTTATTGTCAAAAAACAGGTTTTCCGAGAGAGGACTGGGTCGAGTTTCAAAATTATCGCGTTTTCTCGCTCGAAAATATCGCAATTCTTCGAATTTTTTATTCAAAGTACTTTACAAACATAATTTGACTAGATTACATGATAAAAGTCCTGAAACCGAAAATTTTGAAACATGCGCAGAACTATGCGCAGTGCAAAACTACGGAATTACCTTAAGATAACACATTGATAAACGTTGCTAAAAGTAATTTCTTGTTCGTATTATAGAATGGTCTGAACCGTGGTAATGAATACAGTAAATTGAATGATCGTCACGGTTATGAAAGCAATTAATGCAATTGCTTGAAAGAAGACCCGAAAAAAATATTTCTTGTTCTTGAATACTGTTGTCGGCCGTCGATCTGACGACACAATTTTTCACGAGCAAATGGTCTTTACTAAGGAACACAGTGGTTTTATTTGTTCAAAATATTAAGTTTTATAGCTACTATGTTTATCTATATTTGGAAGCGGTTGGTCGCTTGGTTCTTCTCATCAATCAGTTTAAACACAAGATAGGATATAAACTCAACAATCAATACCAGCAAAAAGCAAAAAGATATGCGGGTAGGCCAATCACTAAAATGTGAATTATTTGAAATCATTTTTTGACATTCATTCATGTACTATAAATTGACAAGATGAAACAGCGATATCCCGGGGGGGGGGGGGGGGGGTACTACCTTCAGATCTGGGTAGGGGTGTTCCGTTGGGATCTTGCACGGGTTACCCTGTTTATGACAAAAAATACCTAATTTACATACCCTGTTTATGACAAATTATAATTGGTTACAAACATTATATGATTTGTATAAATATAACAATGCAGACGCACGTGCTGCTCTTATCTTTTTGTAAAGTGAACGATCTTATTTCTGCCAATTTCCTGAATGCAAAATAATTTTTCTCATTTTTTGGGCCCAGAGTATGACAGGAAGTTTGGGTAGTAATTTTTTTAACTTGTGAAAACATTTTCGTTCACTCGCGGTTTGTTTCTGTACCGAAGCGTTCAATTTCGATAAAAATTGCTTTTCGCTCAAAAACAGCGATATTGTATAGCTAATAATTGGTCGATTATTTGGTTGCAATCCATCATATTTTTGCTGTCAATACTGAAACTAATTGTGGTTTAAGTAAAATGAGTTATTAGCTTGAAAAAATATCTCATGTGTACATCTAATTAAAATAGGCCCTCACAACATCAAATGTGTTTTAAACCGGACTTTTAATTTTATTTTTCATATTGAGTTATTTTTGGTGTATTAGAGTGCACGCACTAAAAGTGTGCAACCGTTGTCACTATTTAGTGGTAAATAGCACTATATAAACAAAAGAAAACAATAGAATTGTCATAAAATAGCACTATTTAGTGGTATTTATGTTGCACACTTTTAGTGCGTGCACTCTATTTTGCACGTGAATGTAAGTTGTTTTGTACACGTTGCAACAACTAGTCGACAAGTGTCTGTCTGAAACGTGAAATCTACAACTTACGATCAACCGTATTACGCGAACGAAAAACCATTTTTATTGGTTAAGGAAAATACTCTAGATGTTTGATACAAAATTTTTGACTGTTCGATATTCCTTAGAAAACCTAAATAAATGTGGAATACTAATTTTCGGCTGATCGTGAAAAATGCTCAACTTTTGCAAATTTGAGTCCATTCAAAAAATTGCTTCAAAAAATAAAAAAAAAGAGTTTTGACAAAAATTATCCTGGTATTTGTTCATCACATATGATAATAATTCTCCAGAGAAAAATGAGGGAAATCTATTTTCCGACCCAAAATCCACCGGCTGATTCTTAGGGAGACAGCCTTTTAATCATTACTTATCGAGTAATTTACTCTTAACAGTAAAATCGACGGTGACCAAAAGTTCATAAAAACAAAAACAAAACAAACGTGCATTTCCAGCAATTCAAAAGAGGTGAAATGCAAGAAGAACACACGATCACGAAGATGCCAGTCCAATCTGTTCATTCATCAATTCTTACGGGCAATTCATAACAAGAGACCTTTAGAATCAATGCAGATTTATCAAATATTCACAACAAAAAATAACTTTTTATACAATATGTTTGTCAACAAAGTAGGACTGCCAGTTCAGGGAGTGGATCGAAATGCAAATTTGGCACAATGTGTGATCGAGCAACACGAGCTAGCCATACTACGTACGCCGTTCAGTTGAACTGTGTGAACTTTTTAGAGGCGGTGAAAATGTTTTTTTCACTTTTAAAATTCTAAAAACTATTTGCATATTAAATTATATGATGATTAAGTTATTTTGTACATTTTGACCCAGCATCAATCTTAGAAAATAAAAATCATGAGATATGCAAGTGATTTGCTATTCGAAAAATCACTATTTGAACTGGGCAACCATTTCAAGAATAGCTGTATATAAAAAAAAAAACACATTAAAACTATTGGAATCACTTGAATAAATGTGCTTCAATAAATCAAATATTGGCTATGTCTTTCCTAGCACTAGCCACATGCAGTCCTTGACTGCGTATTTTTTCATATGGCGGCAACGAAGGCTTCCACATTTTGTTGCAATTTTTGCGATTTCAGCGATTTACTACACTTTCTTTACAGTTTGGGATGAAACATGTCTCGAAACTATCAAAGCACATACTGGTAATGGCGTATTTAATGTAATGAAAATGAAGTAACCGTAATGAAAAGTACGAGACCATGTCAGTAGGTAAAATATACATCAAATGAAAGCTTAGAAAATGCTCCTATTTAGAAGTGTATCTGGTTAGTTTTTGACAGAGAAAATAAAATATTTCTGAAGACATTTTGCGCGTCCCGAACAAAAATGTTTGATCCCCAGAACGCCCCGCGAAAGCAAAACAGACTAAAAATCACAGGAAATAGTTTGAATCGGAAAAAATTGCAATCTACTAACACTAGAATAGACACAAAAGACACACTCACAATAAATTAAACCACAATAGCTTCCTTGACCTCATTTTTCTATATGTACAAAACATGAGTTTACGCGTTTACGCGTATTCTTGATATTAACGACATCCTTAAGCTGTCATAACCCCTACTTAAAGTTGACTTTTCATGCTGTGAATACGTCCGCCTCTCCATTCGTCATTCTTCTTTTGCAACCACGTGATAATTCAGACAAAATGTTTTATTTTTCCTACAGAAAATCTACAATTATATCCTTTGAGAGCATTCAAAACAATGTAATTCAGCCAAATTTGAAGCTTCTAGGGCGAATAAATATTAAACTATTAATGACGATCAAAGATTCGGTATTTGGTAAAAATGTATGGCGTCGCAATGTTGGATGATGACTTATATCATCCAAAATGGCGGATCGAACTTTAGTGGTCTAAGAATAAGACAAATTCAGTGAATAGTTGTTAGCTATAACATATAGTGGGTATATATGTTTCAATTTAATTAAAAGTGAATTTGTCACACTTTTGATGACCTCACATGAAAACGAAGTATACACACAGCACTAGAGGAACGTTCAAGAACACACATCAATTTTCGAATAACTGAAGTTTAAAAAAGCTGTTCTAGTGTCCCTGCCTTTTTAGAAAGTTTTTGCGATTTCTGCCATTATTTGTTATTGTAAGATTTTCCTTTAATGGAAAGAAAGACCACCACAGCGGCTTTTTGTCCTTATCCCAGAAAACACGAAATTCAATTGCAGAGGACCCAATTTCTCAATTAGTTTGACACCCTAACTATACTGTTGCGACTATAGGAACCTTCCTTTCAAATGGATTTTACTGCTCGATCTTTTAACAATCTAGATTGCTGAGCTCAGTATCTGAATTCTGGGCTAATTTGAATATGCCTCTTTCCAAGGAAATTCTTTTATTATATTTGGTCGGGTGGAACCTTTTTATTTTTATTTTTTTTTTGTTTTGTAAAAAGTCATTTGCAATTTTGGATTTATTTTAGACAGAATTTTGTATAACAATATTAATCCCATGTCATATGTATCACTTATATAAGTGTGGATTGTTGTTTTCATTTGACACGCAACCTTTCGTTCAGCAGCAATCTTCATGACAAATAGCAATACTGTTATTATAATTAAATGTAAACATTCAACAATAACATTTGCGAGTTTTAATCAACTTCTTTTAAACTAGCTTTTCTGTTTTTTTGTCTGTGTGTGAGTTCCATGTAGGTTATCGCAGGTGCTACCAATATTGACGAGAAAAATAGAGACTTACAATGAGAACTGGTGTTCAATTAATAATGCAACAAGGATAATGAACTAGAGATATAAATTTCAGTCTAATTTCGCTATCATCTACTTCACAGAAGGAGTTTCTCCTGCTATTGATTTTGAAAGTCCGAAAGACTTGTTTATCAAAGTTACGTTTTAAAACCACGATCTTACTGACCTCAAAGATGATTTTTTTTAGTCTGTTGATTTTCCTGATTGTACAAACGCGTTACACTGTCCACGCACAATTTCAATGCATTGGGACATGTTACTCTGGGTTGTTAAACCCCAAGACGGAAAATATCCACCAAGGTAAGTGATTTTGTCTCTTCTCTTTTCTTCTCTTCTCTTCTCTTCTCTTCTCTTCTCTTCTCTTCTCTTCTCTTCTCTTCTCTTCTCTTCTCTTCTCTTCTCTTCTCTTCTCTTCTCTTCTCTTCTCTTCTCTTCTCTTCTCTTCTCTTCTCTTCTCTTCTCTTCTCTTCTCTTCTCTTCTCTTCTCTTCTCTTCTCCCATTTAATAGTTCATAACTAAAACAATTATAAAGTTAAGGTTACAGGAAGGGTTCACTGGGTCTTTTCGTAAAACATTGCTAGCGTTTCAGATCGTTTGCTATTTTTATATGTTCAAAATGGATAAAAGATCGCGAAGGTTAGCGCTGCAAATGGAAAATGAGATCTTTTGTTTGAAAAGTTATCCAAAGATCATGTTTGATCGGATTGCTTAAATTTTTGCACAGTGTCAATCATCACATAAGTTGCTACAAAATTATGTGAGCGATTTTTGATCATTTGGTTTACAAATAAGCCGAAGTTGAACTTTTTCATCCAATCTTCTTGTGAAATTTGATACTTTTCGACATAAAAAAAAAAGTAAAACAAATATCAAAACTTGCTCAAACGATTTTCTAGCGACTAATGTGATGATTGGCATTGTACAAAAAATCAACCAAACTGACCAAACGTATTCTTGGGCTACCTTTTCAAACAAAAGCTCTCCCTCTTCATTCGGAGCGTTAAAACTCGCGACCTTTCCTAGCTTTCGTAATGAAAACAACATGGTCATTTTTGACAGTTATTTACATTTAAAATGATATATAATTTATCCAAATAGCAAACGATCCAACGCGCTAGCGATTTTTTCACAGAGACCCGGTGACATGCCGTGAATTCTTCCTGTAAACTTAAAAAGGAATATAATTTCTCAATAAATTAAATGTTTTCATAATACATTACTTACACGAAAATATACACCTCCATCTACGCTTTTATAAAAACAAACTTTACAATATTTGTTTAGAACGTTGTAATATTTATGAATTCACCTTCATTTCGAAATTGAAAAACATACATACATGTATTCTTCGTTTTCAAGTGACGTCATCAAAAGTATGACAAATTCATTTTTGATCAAATTGAAACATACCCGCTATATGTTATAGCTAACAACTATTTAAATACTTTGTAGAAATATGGCTCCAAAAATGTTGTTCATTTGCGAGATATTTAGGTAAAAATTGTGTCAAAGGATAAATATCGCGAATAAATATCATACTTTGTCTCAAATAGACTTCTGGAGATTCAATTCAACTACACAATATATTCAAAAAACTGATCTAAAATACTGAATTTGCCTTATTTGGAGACCTCTGAAGTTCTTTCCGCCATATTGGATGATATAAGTCATTTGATGTTAGAGTGTTCAAAAATAGATCCAAATCCGCCACAAAACGACTGCAAGTAATCGCTAAATCCAAACTCGTAAAACTAGACCAAAACGATCTCATTTCAAAGCAAACACAAGTTTAAATTATTACTCGTAATTGATAATCGAGAATAGATAGAAATGGCATTCATAAAGTTGATTTTTTGGTGCGAGAAAACAACGAACAAACAAGTTTGCTTGATAAAAACTATGGCAATTTCAAGGTTTGGGCTTTTCCGACGAAAACGAACAAAAACTACCAACAGAAACGATTTGTCAAATCATGAAAACATTTATTGCATTAAGCTACTTACATTTTTTTAATTTCCATTGATAATTTGTCGATTTACACATTTTTTCTTGAGAAAAACGTCTTGCTAACTTTCGCACACCGTCCGGCTCCAGCATCGACGGGCATTTTCAAGGGTTTGTCAAGGTTTTCAGCCAATCATCGCGCGAAAAATATCGTGATTGATTGCATGATTATGGATTTTAGTTTTTTTTTTTTTAAAAAAAAACATTTTCTTCTAATTTTTTAATTAAAAAAGGTCGTAAATGCCTTATTAACCGAACTTGGTTGGTCTGTACAGGAGAATCTTGACCTCGGTCGGGTACAGACCTCACTGCGTTCGACCTCGGTCAAGATTCTCCTGTACAGACCTTAAAGTAACTTTTGAAATCCAACGCATGTATCTATGATTTACGATCTATACTATTATGATCCCATCCTTAATTCAGGTAAATTCATCAAAGGCTATTCGTACAAGAACATTACCAACACAGATGACAAGAAATGTTACTCTATGTGCAAGCAAGACTGTCGATGTAAAGCATGTCAGATGAAGGTTGGCAAATGTGAGCTGCTTGATGGCGATGCAAAGTTTTGTAAACTTGATCTTCATGAGGATCCAGGATATGTGCTTTATGATCTTGAACAGACTCAATTTCAAGGGGTAAGTTAATATACTTGAATATTCACTTTGTAACAAGTTATTGATAATTAAGATCAATTTAGATTAAAACGTGAAAAGTAATACGAGCCTAAAAACACTTAGTATCTGCAAAGATTGTCTTCCTGTAAGGTTAAGTGAGTTCTCTTACAATTTCCACTAGATCTTACCAAATCTCTATCTCTATTCTTAGCCATCCCACATGATTCCACACAATATTTGCTACAATGGCTGCTGTCAATCCCAACCTTGCCAAAATGGAGGAACATGTCAAGAAACCTGTCAAGACCCAAAGCAAAAGTTTACTTGTCACTGCAAGGAAAAATACTTTGGAAAAGTGTGTCAAAAGATAGTCTCTTCTTGTCAAGATATCGCCACGAAACCAGGGACTTCATCACGTGGGATGTATACCATCTATCGAACCGACACTGGTGCTGCATTGTATGTCTACTGCGACTTCACCACACCAAACCAAGCATGGAGTTTGATTGAATCATTTTCTTATGTAAACAATGAGGCTTACAATTCTACGTCATTTTTTGTCGACTTTCCGAGAAATGAACAATCGTCGGTCCGCTGGATGGATTATCGACTGTCGTTAGACACCATGAAATACCTAAGTTCCAGGTCATCGCAGTTCAGAGCAACTTGTAAATTTCTTAAAAGAGTTTATGGTGGTACTTCTATAAAAAGAGATTCTCTGCTTGGATCACTGAAAGAGTACGATATCATTAATGATGGTGAGAAAGTTGGCTGTGTCACCTACCAGTATATCAATATCAGAGGGAACGAGTACTTCAACCAGTCGGCCTTGACATACCATAGACAAGCACAACACATCCACGTCGAACCAACTGGCCTATGTGGATTTGCTGTTCCCGATAAACTTGATGGTGAGGAGTTTTTTGGAGTTTATGAACCACGGAATACAAAGTTTATATGTGTTGAGTCAATGACCGCAGCAACCCAGTGGTGGCTGGGAGGAGAAATACCAAACTGCCCTTAGATGTGATATCCGAAAAAAATGGCCAATCCCACAACATGGATCATTTACTTATAATTTTTTTTGAGTGTTTAGCAGCCTCCCAAGTGCATCCATAACTCGATGGATGCACAGCTACTTATGATCTATTGCATTTATAACATAGATAAACACTTTTTTTCCCTTTTTGTCCGCATATGAGCTTACATGGCGTGGAATACCCCCAAGGAAAATACTAGAGCCATGCACACTTTATGTCAATGTCATTTGTTATGTAATCAAATTTTCTTAGCTTTGTTGGCGTTATTTTCATGCGATTGCACTCAAGATTTTTTTTTAGATTCTTATCAGCCAGCATGCTGCTCTACCGTTTAGGACAGATGTCTTCAAAACAGGATTTTAACTATGTAATCATCTTTGTGCATGGAACAGCAAAATGAGAAAAGCAAAAAAGTGATAGTTTTTATTATTAACAAAATTATCTATGTTATAAAAGCAATGGATCATAAGAAGCTGTGCATCCATCGAGTTATAGGCACTTGGGAGATTGCTAAGCCCTAAAAAAGCTACAGAATCAGAATCAGAATCATTTTTATTTACACACAGTATACATTATAATACAAAAGTTTGCAAATAACTTATACAAATAAATATTGTAGCAAAACTGGATTACGTGACCTTTCCGTGACAATCAGTTTAGTTCCGGTGTGATGTCATAGCACACTCCTTGTTGACTTACGTAACTAGCAGTATCCAGTTACGGGATTGTTGTACAATCTTCAACGTTATTGTACGTAATTTAGTGATTTCCTTTACGTAAATTCCTTATTAGATTAACCTACGCATGTATACGTAAGCATTACAAATGTAACTATTTTAGAATGTAAATTGTAAATAAATAGAGCCCAATTGTAACCATTAGACAGTCACTTCTAGCAGTCTAGCTAACAAGCAATAAAGTCGTTCATAACTACAACACTCTGAGTCTTCACTCGCCGATTCTCGGTCCGTTACAACTGGTGGCAGCTTAGTGGATATTTTAACAGAACCTACAAACATGGAAAACTCAAGCGAAATTCAGTTTGGAAGCTTGATTGACCTCGCTCCCGAAGACTTAGGAAAGGCAATGGCGACGACGGCCCCCTTCCAGAGTTCAACCCCTGCACCTACAGCGTTGAAACAAGACGAAGTAAAGGGCATCACCGAAGCAGTCGAGGCGCTAGCATCTACCATAGCCATGAGGGACTCGATGATGTCGAGACAGCTTGAAGAAGTGACTCAGCGGCTGGAAAAGATCGAAAGTACTAGCTCCAAAGTCAAGTCCGCAAGTACACCGGCCGAAACAGCGGAAGATGAAGATGAGTTAATGGCTGCACTGGAAGAGATACAAACACGCGTCAGAACGCCACGTAACCTTACCAGCCAACCTATGCACAAACCGAGAATGAAACCAACGGTGTTCGACGGACGATCTTCTTGGGAAGACTACCGAGCACAATTCGAAATAATCGCAGAATTAAACGATTGGGATAGCGTGACCAGCGCTACGTACTTGGCCGTAAGCTTGTCGGGACCGGCGAGGGAGGTACTGGGGGATTTGAGCCCCGCGGATAGGACAAACTACGCGACCCTTCAGACGGCCTTGACAACGAGATTTGGAACGGAAAATTCGCGAGAGACCTACCGTGCATCTCTACGGAACCGGATCCGCCGAAAGGACGAAATGCTACCAGAGTTGGCCCAGGCCATCCGCCGCCTAACAAGACGCGCCTATCCCCAGGCCCCGGCGGACGTACGCGAGGACTTAGCCAAGGACCAGTTCATTGACGCCCTGGCCGATTTTGACACTCGTTGGAAAGTAAAACAAGGACGACCCACTACGCTTAACCAAGCACTGGAGATAGCCATCGAGTTAGAGGCCTTCCAGCAAACCGCAAGGAAAACCACCCCCCTGACCAGGACCGTCCAAGGGACAGCCGATGGCGTAATAGCGCAGCAACTCAGGGAGTTGAAAGAAAAATTAAAGAAATTAGAGGAGAGGGACAAGAAGAGGCGTGACGGATGCTTTAACTGTGGCGCACTGGACCATTTCCGCCGAGACTGCCCTACAGCACCACCACAACAACAGCGAAGATACCGCGCACCCAAACCACAGAGTGAGCCACAGCAAGCACCCCGGCCAACAGCGGTAAACAACCAAAAGCCGTCGGGAAACGCCAACCTGCCGGACTCGCGGGCATGAGTTCGGCAGACGTAGACACGCCCATCCAACCATCAGTCAAGTCTGGTCGAGTAGATGACTGCGTAGACGAACTCTTCGTAGAAGGATGTGTGCAGGGGACGCCCGTCAAGTTCCTGATTGACACCGGGTCCAACATCACGATCCTGAAGACAAGCGTCTGTGAGCAGTTGCCAACCCCACCTGACCTGGAGAACGTGGCAGTAAAGATGACGTTGGCTGACGGCAGTTCCTTACCGTTCGTGGGTCGGGGAGAGTTCGAAGTACAGCTGGGTGGCGACCAAGCTACGAGGGTACTATGGGTCGCAGATATTAAACCGGATGGAATCTTGGGCCTGGACGTGATGCGTGCCGTTGGAGCAGAGCTGTTGCTAAGAGGGGGTCGCTACGAGATGACGTTTCGCTCTGGACAGGAGGAAACGACCACCAGCGACGAAAAGCCGCAGCCCTACTGCCGCCGAGTGACAGTGCGCAAAACATTGGTCGTACCCCCACGAAGCGAAGTTATCATCCCTGGAGAACTTGATGGCGAGATGCATGGAGTTGGAGTACTGGAACCGACTGAGCGATTGCTGAAGTCCAATCAACTCCTCTTGGCAAAGGCCGTAGTCGACACAGGAAGCCCAACGATACCGCTGCGCGTGATGAACCCCACTGATGAGCCTCGTAAAGTCTACCGTAACACAGTAGTAGCAGTATGTGAACCCGTCATTGAGCTGATTGACAAAGACCCACTGGTTGCGACATGTAAGCTTGGTACGACGACGGGAACAAAAGAGACTGGACAAGTACCCGACCACCTGGTAGAACTTCTCGAGAGGAGCTGTAAGTACTTGGAGCCCGAGCAGCAACGGAAACTTGGATCCCTACTGAGAGAGTTCCAGCACAGCTTCGCCGCGTCTTCAAACGACCTTGGCAAGACGAACTTAGTAGAGCACAAGATTAACACCGGCAACGCAAGACCAATCAAACAACCACCACGCCGCCTCCCGATGCACAAGAGAGCTGAAGCTGACAAGCACGTGGAGCAAATGCTGAAGGATGGCATAATAGAACCGTCGTCAAGTGCGTGGGTCTCACCGATAGTTCTCGTACGAAAGAAAGATGGCTCAACGCGCTTTTGTGTGGACTACAGGAAGCTAAACGATGCTACAATCAAAGACTCGTATCCACTACCCCTCGCAGACTCGTGTTTCGACGCGCTCTCAGGATCACAGTGGTTCTCGACGCTCGATCTCTCAAGCGGTTACTGGCAGGTAGCTATGGCAGCAGAAGACCGCGAGAAGACAGCCTTCGCTACAGGTAGCGGCGGGTTGTACCAGTTTACCGTGATGAGCTTTGGTTTGGCAAATGCACCAGCGACATTTGAAAGACTAATGGAAAGGGTGTTGGCAGGCCTACCATGGGAAGTTTGCCTAGCCTACCTTGACGACATCATCATTCACGCTCAAAGCTTTGAAGAAGAGATGAAGAGACTACGAGAGGTCCTACATCGCCTGAAAGATGCTGGACTAAAACTTAGTCCTAAGAAGTGTCACCTGTTCCAGAAGTCTGTGACATTCCTGGGTCACGTGGTTAGCAGCGACGGCATCTCAACAGATCCCGAGCAAGTGCGCGCTGTGAAAGACTGGCCAGTACCTACACGTGTTAGCGAAGTACGCAGTTTTCTTGGGTTGTGTTCCTACTACCGGCGATTCGTTAAAAACTTTTCTGCAATCGCAAGGCCACTGCACCGCCTTACAGAAAAAGGGAGTGACTTCAAGTGGACCCAAGAGTGTGTTGATGCATTCAATCACCTGAAGAACGCGTTGGTGACCGCCCCTGTACTCAAGTACCCATCAAGCACGGACCAGTTTATCTTGGACACTGACGCTAGCAACTACGGAATAGGTGCAGTACTATCGCAAGTCCAAGGCGGAGAGGAGAAAGTTGTGGCCTACTACAGCGCGACGTTGTCCAAAGCTGAGCGTAACTACTGCGTTACAAGAAAAGAGCTCCTGGCCGTCGTCTCTGCAGTAAAGAAGTTCCACCACTACCTATACGGAAGACCGTTCTTGGTCAGGACAGACCACGGCGCCTTACGCTGGCTGTTAAATTTCAAGAATGTAGAAGGCCAGCTAGCCAGATGGATAGAAGTACTTGGAATCTACGACCTAAAGATTGAACACCGAAGTGGGGTAAAGCACAGCAATGCGGACGCTCTTTCAAGACGCCCCTGTGTAGACTGTAAGTCCTGTGAACGTAAAGAACAGAACGAAGAGCGTAACCCCTGCGTACTTGGTATACAACTAGCAAAAACACAAGTGCAGAACGTTGATAAAGAGAGAGGGCCGCTGACGACAAAAGACGAACTAGGTAGCTGGGTGGTCGGAATGAATCAAACAGAGCTACGTAAAGCGCAGCTAGAAGACAACGACCTCGCCAAAGTGATCTACTGGAAGGAACAGCTAATGGAAAGACCCACGTGGCAAGAAATTTCTGCCGAAGGCGCAGCAGTGAAAGGCTACTGGAGCCAGTGGGACAGGCTCTCCCTTCAGAATGGTGTCCTTTACAGACGATGGGAAGAAGACAGCGGTAAAGAGTACACGTGGCAACTGATAGTTCCTAAGTCTTTAACGGCTGTGGTCCTACGTGGGTTACATGACTCCAAGACAGCAGGTCACCTCGGGGTAACCAAGACGTTAGGAAGAGTGAAGCAGCGATGTTACTGGTACAGATGTACGCAAGACGTTAGGGACTGGTGCCGAAAGTGTGATCTCTGCGCCGCGAGAAAGAAACCTCAGAAGACACCGCGAGGCCCCATGAAGACATACAACGTTGGTGCACCGCTGGAAAGGGTCGCACTGGACATCTTAGGACCGCTACCAGAAACCAACAATGGCAACAAGTACATCCTGATTGTAGCGGATTACTACACCAAGTGGACTGAAGGGTACGCAATTCCCAACCAAGAGGCTGAAACAGTAGCGAAAAAGGTTGTTAACGAGTTTGTCGCAAGGCTTGGAGTACCAAGACAGATGCACTCTGATCAAGGACGAAACTTCGTGTCAGCAGTCTTTACTGAGATGTGCGCTTTACTGGGGATTGAAAAGACCAGAACGACACCTCTACACCCTCAGTCCGACGGTATGGTAGAACGTTACAACCGAACTTTGGAGTCCATGTTGGCCAAGTTCACCTCACAAAACCAAAAGGACTGGGACGAGCATCTTGCCCTGCTGATGATGGCCTACCGCACGTCAGTTCACGAGACGACAGGTCACACCCCAAGTATGATGATGCTCGGAAGAGAAGCTGAAGTACCATTGGATCTACTTATGGGTACACCCCCAAGTGATAGTGTCACGAAAGATGAAACATCTTACACGCAAGCGCTGAGAGGACGACTACAGACGGTGCATGAGTTCGCAAGGGAGCACCTAAAAATGGAGACAGACAGACAAAAACGTTACTATGACCACCGTGGGGTCAACAAACACGCATATAACTATGGTGACCCCGTATGGCTGTACAATCCCAAAAGGAAGAAAGGTCGAAGTCCGAAGCTGCAGAACGACCTCTACGAGGGTCCATTCTTGGTAGTCAAGCGCCTGGATGATCTAACCTATCGCATACAGGCAGGAGCAAAGAACAAACCTAAAGTAGTCCATCATAACCGATTGAAACCTTACGAGGGTGAAAACGTTCCGACTTGGATGACAAAACAAAGTGATGGCATCGAAACAGAGAACGAAGAAAAAGCGCGGGAAGACCTAGTCCTGTTGCGTAGCAACGCAAGTGCAAGTGATCGCAAAGCTGATGACAGTTCCAAAAAGAACGAGAACGAGACGAAAACAGATGCCAAAGAACACAGAGCAGCAAAACAGCCTGATAGTAAACAAACGACTTCTACAAGACCCAGACGAGAGAGAAAACAACCGAACTGGTTGAAGGACTTTGTTGTAGATACTACAGAGGTATAGCGTGACAATGGCAGACAGCTTAATTAGACTTTATTTGTATTTGATTACCTTAATCCGTTTTAATTAGTCACGACATGAGGTCATGTCATTTTTCTAAGAGGGGGATAGTGTAGCAAAACTGGATTACGTGACCTTTCCGTGACAATCAGTTTAGTTCCGGTGTGATGTCATAGCACACTCCTTGTTGACTTACGTAACTAGCAGTATCCAGTTACGGGATTGTTGTACAATCTTCAACGTTATTGTACGTAATTTAGTGATTTCCTTTACGTAAATTCCTTATTAGATTAACCTACGCATGTATACGTAAGCATTACAAATGTAACTATTTTAGAATGTAAATTGTAAATAAATAGAGCCCAATTGTAACCATTAGACAGTCACTTCTAGCAGTCTAGCTAACAAGCAATAAAGTCGTTCATAACTACAACACTCTGAGTCTTCACTCGCCGATTCTCGGTCCGTTACAATATAAAGAAAGAAAAAATTTACAAATAGAATAACATTTAGGTGTGCATGGCTGCTGAAAAAGTATAAACTATCGAGTCAGCAGCCATCCTTATTCAAATATTTAATTATGAGAGAAGAAATCTACTGACCAAGGTGGTTTTTTTTTAAAGGTATGTAGTATATGCTTTCTAATTTTGTAATTGAATAAAGTAATTTTTTACTTGTTTTTTGAAAGACTGATAGGAGTGGGCATTTTTGATTGTAAGTGGGAGTTTCTCCCAAATTTTAGAAGCTGAGAAAGTAAATGTGAACTTGCCATAGTTGGTATTAATTGGTGGACGAACAACATTCATTCTAGCTGCATATCTAGTATTATATGAATGCTGCTCGTTCACAGGTTTAAGGATATTTTTAAATACATTAGGTATATCAGATTTGCTATTGATAATTTTATAGGCAAATAATAATGTTCTAAATTTGAAAATATTAGAGAAGGATAGCAGTTCCAATAAATTGTAAAAAGGAGGTGCATGTTCTCTTGGACCACAAAAGAACATGCATCTCACACATTTGTTCTGGATTGTTCTTATTTTTTCTAGACTAGTTTTATATGTGCAACCCCAAGCGAGTATGCCATAAGAGAGGTAGGGATATATCAGAGAGTAATAGATGTCTTTTAGAGTTTTTATGGCCACATAGTATCGTAGAATTTTTAGGATCCCAATGTTTTTAGCTATTTTACTATGTACCGTTTTTATTTGATGGTCCCATTTTAAATATTGATCTATAAATACCCCAAGATATTTTATATGTTGTTTTTGTTCTAGATGTTGGATTTTGAAGTCATTGGTCTGTTTTTTGGGTGACTTGAATAGAACATAATGTGTTTTTTTAAGATTAATAGTGAGTTTGTTTAGGTTACAATATTTGTAGACACAAGCTAATTCTTCCTCAACAACATTCTGTAATATTTGTACATTATTATGAGTAAAGAATATGTTGGTGTCGTCAGCAAACATTCTAAACTTGAGCTGATCTGACACCTGTGGGAGATCATTAATATATATTAAGAAGAGAAGCGGTCCAAGGGTACTTCCCTGCGGTACGCCGCAGGTAATTAAGTTTTGGTCGGATACAGCATTCTGGATTTTTACAAATTGCATTCTATTGGTTAAGTAATTAGTGAACCAATCTAGAGCACAGCCCCTTATTCCATATTTTTGTAGTTTTGATAATAAGATTTTATGGTTGACAGTGTCAAAAGCTTTCTTAAAGTCTAAAAATATACCACAAGTTAATTGTCGGTTGTCAATTGAGTTCCTTATGGTGTCAGTAAGCTCTAGAATGGCTTGTTCCGTGGAGTGTTTCTTTCTAAAGCCAAATTGGTAATTGTTAATTATGTTGTATTTTTCTAAAAATTTAATTAGTTGATCATACACAACCCTTTCTAGGATTTTATTTAATGAGGGTAGAATGGCAATAGGTCTGAAGTTTTCAGGGTTGTTGAAGTCGCCACCTTTAAAAATAGGTGTTATGCAGGATATCTTGAAAAGATCCGGAATGATGCCAGTTTCAATCGATTTATTTATTATAAATGTAATTGGTTTGGCTAGTTCAGCACTGGCAATCTTAATTAAATAATATGGAATGTCTGTAGACGACTTCCTAATATTAAGAGTTTCAAGACGTGAGGTAATTTCATCTTCTGACACCTGAGCTAAATAGAAACTAGAGGCCGGTGTGTTGGAGATATATTTAGTTGGATCTTCATTAATTTCAGGTAGGCTGCTTGCTAGCTTTGGTCCCACATTGGTAAAATATCTATTGAATTCATTAGCAATGTCAGTTGGATCTGTGAATGTATTGCCATCAACATTTAGTTTGGTAGGAAACATTTCCGTTTTAGATTTTCTTTTTATAAGTTGCCCTATTAGTTTCCAAGTTTGTTTTAAGTTAGACTTACAGTTTGCAAAACTTTGAGAGAGAAATGTTTTCTTTTGTGACTTAATAATGTTATTGAGTAGATTAGAGTAGAGCTTGTATTCTCTTTCTCTGTAGTCATTTTTTGCTTTTTTTAAGTTGTTATATAGTTTTTGTTTCTTTCTAATAGATCTCAGTATACCACTGGTGAGCCATGGCTTTGACATTATTTTGGTTTTCCTATTTGAAGCTAATTTTAAGGGAGCATGCCTATTTATGATTTCTTGAAGCTTTTCTGAAAAGCTTGCTGTGAATCCATTTACATCTTGACTAAGACTGTTATCCCAGTTAGTATTTTTTAGATCGCGTAGATAGTTTTCCTTATTAAATTTACTATAGTCTCTATAATAAACAGTATTCCTATGAGTGGTACAGGGGCCGCGGACAGGGAGGGGCTGGGGGGGCTTTAGCCCCCCCACTTTTTTCCCGAATTTTTTTTTTAATGTGTCGATAAAATAAAAAAAACAACAGCAGTCGCGATCAATTTTATTGAAAAGAATGACTATCGCGAAAGAAACTTTGGAACATTCAACCAACCCAGTGAATAAATGAGATTTTCAATACAATTAACTGAAATAGTTATTTTAGTTGTTTTTTAATAATGTACATTACTATGTTGAAATTTGAAGATCATCAGTAAAGTAATTTCTTGCAACACTTTCTCAGGTGTCCTAAGGCTTGACCTGCCTTAAATTTAGCCCAAAAAAACGTTTTATTTTTGTGATTTGATTAAGTTTGCTTCAAATGTAACCAAATTTGCAGATATCGATCAACTTTGGCATTGTGACATTTTTGTTGAAAAATATTGCGAAATCACAGTCAGGTGACCTAAGTCCGCCAATCAATGATCTCCATATTTTCAAGTCAAAATGGGGAAATTAAAGCAAGTTGAATTAATCCTTAAATGGTATTGTTTGAACACTTATGAAAAGATGTATATGAATTAGCCTTTTAACGTGACCTAGCATTCCTGGTTTACGAGATAATTAACAAAACAGGTCACGTGACCAAATTGCAAAACCATATTTGTCAAGATATCTCCTAAACTAGTAAAGGTAGTACAGGTTAAAAAGCTAATTCATATACATCTTTTTATAGGTGTTCAATCGATACCAAATTTGATCGAATTCAAATTGCTTTAGTTTTCCCCATTTTGACTTGAAAAATAGACGCCATTGATTGGCCAGCCTATAGTCACGTGACCGGGATTTCGCAATATTTTCCTATGGAATTGTTGAAATTCCAAAGTTGATTAACAACAGCAAGTTTGGTTACATTCGAGACAAAATTCACCAAATTACAAAAATAAAACAGTTTTTCGGCTAAATTAAGGCAAGTCAAGCCTGGCACCTGAGTTTGTTGAAAACTGACTGTCGATTTCTAAGCTAAAATGCCCTTCAGAACGCTGGAAAACGCATCTAGGAAGCTCAAAATAGCAAAATCCCCCTAGTTTGCAACCGCCTTCGGCGGTTGTTAGCCCCCCCACTTTTTGGGCCGCTCCGCGGCCCCTGTGGTATGGTTACTATTTGAATTTATGCAGAAAACTGGCAGATGATCTGATATATCGATAGTAGCAATACCTGCATTAATGTTGGAGTTCAAGTTGTTCGTGTAGATATGGTCAATTAGAGTGGCTGTGTGGTCAGTTATCCTAGTTGGTTTTGTAATTAGTGGATAGAAAGAATTAGCAAACAACATGTTAACATAGTTCTCTGTAGGTAAGTGTGTTTCATATTTCAATAGGTCTATGTTAAAGTCACCCAAAATATAGACTGTTTGTTTGTTGTTGTTGAACTCTTTGATTTTTGCTTCCAATTCATTTGTGAATTCATCAAAGCTAGCATGTGGGTGCCTATATATGACGCCAACAATAATACTTTTTGTTTTCGATGCTTCAAATTCGATCCAACATGATTCGGTTTGTGGAGTGTTCAATCTAAGATCCAATCTTTGATGTGATCTTAGATGTTTGGCTACATATAAAGCAACACCACCTGCCATTGTATCAGAATTGTCATTAAAAAAGTCATAGTTGGGGAGATTGATGTTGGAAACTGAATTATTGTTAAGTCTAGTTTCTGATACAGCTAAGACATCAAAATTTCTTTCAAAAGTTGAAAGATTTGCATTAAATTGATCAAAGTGCTTTGATAAACTTCTGATATTGAAATGGATGCAGGAAAATAACTTAGTTGAGCTGTTATCATTCAATGTAGTGTTAAGCTCAGAGATAGAAAAATATTTAGAAAAGGGTGTTATCAGTATATTATCTGGGTCTTGATCGTTGGATTGATCAGGACTTGGAAGGAGGTCGTAAAAATCAGGTTCTTCCTGCAATTGATTCATTTCAGTATTGAAGATTACTTAGACAAGATTAATATATGTATCAAAATAAATTAAGAGTCAATAAAGTATTGGAAATCATCTATTGTGACAAAGCTATATAATGGTGATTGTTCCTTCTCTCTCAAGTATATTTTCCCGTTATTTGTCCATAGAAATTTGAAGTTATTATCTTTCTTAAATTGGTAGATTTTGCTGAATAGTGCTTTCCTTGTTTTTGTCAGAGACTCATTGATAAAGATTTTGCTTGGTCGAGTGGAGTGTGATTGGAGCGATGGTAACTGATTTGTTGTTTTACCTACCAGTTTTCGTCGACTTTGGTATACCTTATCTTTGGTTTCTCGTCGGACGAATTTTGCAATCAGCCGGTCCTTCTGTTTCTTCGAGTCTGGAAGCCGGTGGACTGTTGATATCTCTTCGTCTTTGATATTAACATCAATGATGGAGCAGACTTCCTTTAGGATTGTTTTGGGATCCTCGTCAGGTACTTTGGGAACTCCGACAATCTCAATGCAGTCACGACGGGAGTATTGTAGAATCTCGTCCATCTCCAGAGTTTGGTTGTATTGTTGATCTGTCAATTGAGCAATTTGCTGTTCATGTGACGATGTGAGTTCTTGTAAATCCTTTATATCCTTCTTTGCTTGTTGGAGCGAGGATGTTGTATCAGCGTGTTTATTGAGTATATCGTCATATTGCTTCGATTGAAAGTTCTGGAACTCTTCGATTTTGTTACAGCGAGCGGCGATCTGCTTGATCGATTGGTTTAGTGAGGCAATTTCTTTTTTTAGTTCTGCTCTTATTTGGTCTCTAATTTCCGGGAGAAACTCCTCTTTCCATGTATCTTTCAGTTTTTCAAGCGTAAGGACTGACATGATATGGAGTAGTGGTAGAAAGTTAGAAATTATCAGCACTCTTCACGAGCGAAAAAAAATGGCTTCCATCTTGGTCAGTGGTCAGCGGTCATGTCTCCGCTGCGCGTCGTGCAGCTCATTACGCTTTTTTCGTGCTTAGCAACCTCCTGCGTGCATCCATTACTCGATGGATGCACGCTACTTATGATCCATTCCTTAAAAATAGCATTAGAATGAAACCATAATATTCTTACGATTCTTCTCAAAGTAAATTAAATAAATTGATAAAGTCTTTATCATTATGAATACGTATATACAAAGCACCTGTAGTGATAAAATGATTATATGATTAATATATGTAAAATTAGTTCAACTTTTCAACAGCATTAAACACTGTAAAACTGAATATATATCAAAGTGTTTCTGAAATGTTGATAAGTTTAGATCTTGTAATAACATTAATAAGGAAAATCAACGTGATAAAATTTATTTCACGACGACGGTTTGAAATCGTAGGATGTTTTATTATTTCTAAAATATTGATTAAAATATTGAGGTTACAAGCGCTACGTTTCTGTGTGGCCTGGCACCATTACTGTCGTTTCTGTATGAGTGGGAAACGGGTACGGCTACGACACGTCAGATGATTCGAATGTTTTCTTAGAAACTACGGCTACGATACGATACAGTACTGATTCCCACTTATATGAAAACGACTCTATCAAGCAAAATCAGTCTAAAGTTAAACATTCTTAACAACAGGATGAAAATCTGCATAAGTTAAACAGAAAGAACTGAACGCTAGGAGAATTTTCGAGAGATTTTGGTTTAACACAGTTTGACAATTACTTATGCCGGAAATGTATAGCGTACCATTGGGGCCAAAATTCAACCCGCTAATTCAACATTGTACTTTTGAAATTTGTGCTGATTTCACAATTCGACTTTCAAGTTGATATTTTCTTGTGGTCACTTTACAATTCCACATTGTACTTCCAAGAATTGAACATTGTACTTTATGTAATTCGACATGCAACATTCGCGATTCGACTTTGTACTTCTCACCATCGAACATTCAACTTTACAACTTGCTTCGTTTGAATATCCAACCGCAATCCAATCACCATCAGTCATCGTGGGCTCAAGAAATATCAAAAATTATTCCCCAGAGGGGATAGGGGTATTAAACCAGCCCTCCCTACACCGTACCCTTGAATTTTATCGCGAAGCCTTCCCCTGACGGTTGCAAAAAGATGGCAGATCGACGTAAGGAACTAAATGAAGTCAGGTCAGTTCTTTTAAAAGTGGCTGACCGACTTACCTCCTTGGGTTCTTTGCCAATCACCGGCACCCGTGGACCGAAAGTACAGACTCAAGGTACAGGTAAGCATGTATAGTGCCTTTATAGAACAAAAGATTTCAGAAATTCGACACTTGCATAATCCGCGAAGTTACTAAAGCCGGAACTAGCCATAACGAGCCACAATGAGCCACAACGATCCACAACGACCCACAACGATTCACAGCGAACCAAAACAAACACCATGTAAATTCAACACGAGTAAAATAAGTCAGTAAATACCACGATGATCCAAATTGTACCCACCCCTCCCCCACCGGAGTTTTGTCTTACTCACTGAAGTTTCCCTGTCATAGTCTAAAAAAAAACACATTTCTTTACAATTTTTTTAAAAGTACACGATAAACATTCAATCAAAAACGATAACGAAACAAAAATGAAAACGGAAATAATATTATAATAAATTAATAAATTAGTTATTAATCAATGGTTATTAGTCATGCTGCTGAATGGCTCAAACTTCAAAATTCATTTATTTACTAAATATTTTCTAATGATTTATTAAATATATAGAGTTGTGTAAAAAACTGAAAACGATGTCATAGTATCGTTTTGGGTCGTTGTGCCTCGTTCTGGGTCGTTGTGGGTAGTTCCGGCTTTAACAACTACGCGGATTATGCAAGTGTGGAATACGGTGGGTACGGTGTAGGGAGGGCTGGGGAATAATTTTTGATATTTCTTGAGCTAATTAGCATATAAACAACTGCAGCCGTAAAAGTTCGAAGACACAAATTGAATTATAACAATTACCAAGCTCAGTGTAAGTAAGGCGACAATTCAATTGCATATGCAGGAGCCAACAAATCTTTGATCATATGACGATCTCACGGCACGTACGGAAATCCAGAGGACTGAGTATTTGATTAAACGTCATGAAGTACTAACAAGCATATAGCCAAACAAACGATTTTCTTTCATAACTTTTTGTTGTTGTTGTTGTTGTTGTTTTTGTTGTTGCTGTTTTTTGTTGTTGTTTTTGTTGTTGTTGTTGGTGTTTTTGTTGTTGCTGTTTTTTTTGTTGTTGTTGTTGCTTTTTGTTGTTGTTGTTGCTGTTTTTTGTTGTTGTTTTTGCTCCCGTCAATCAAAACCAGCTCCGATTTGATCACAGGAATGAAAACTATCCAGTAATGATTCGTCGTTGTTAAACTCATACAGACGTTGATACGAGTTAGGCGATGTTTGAAAGCAGTTCCATGAGGTTCGACGTTTTGATTGATGCTAGCCTAAAAATGACAGTGTTTTGTGTGTCTCAGTTCTCACCACGGAAAACTGCTGATAGCTGTAACATATTTGTTCTGGTTAAGAGGCTATTGTGCCTCTTCCACTATTAACGCCTAACGGTTATTTCGCGCGGCTTATCTTCTGCACATGCTCAATTGAGACATGATCCAGATATTGGTTTCTTTTGTGAGATCACGAGTCATCTTGATCCCACCAAGATGAATGATAAAAAGATGCCTTGCAGTACGTAGCGTTCTTACAACTACTTGATGTGTTGCTAATCATGAATGCTCTGTTTGTAACTTTTTTGCTCTCAAACAAGTTATCTTTTTCCATATAATTTTGCAAAATCAATTAGTAATACACTGTAACGACACATCCAATCAGTCTTTTTTTATTTACAAAGCAGTAGTTTTTTTATGATTTGTAGCTTTATGAATGACTCTGGCTATTTGTTATTTGGTTTGTTTCTCGACAAACTGCATACTTATTCTGCTAGGTAAATTAGAAAAGAAATCGGCATACTCGACCAGTCCTTTTTATTTAAAAAAGCAGCTGTAGTTTTCTAGAAATTATTTGTTGTTTCGGCCGGACTCACTCTCTCTGTAATTTGTCTCGTTGATCGACAAAGAAGTCTTCTCGCAGCTTCTCTAAAGTCAGACAAGAAAATAACATAGATGCATGGACTGAGGCACGAGTTGAGAAGAGGAAGAAAGTTGGTAATACCTGAAATAGTGCGTTCAATAGTTGAGTTGAAGCAGCCATAAAAATCACCTTCAGTAATAAAACTTGTAATAAAACTGAACAATATAAATGGCAGGTAGCAAACAAAACACAGGAACACCGAAGATAAAATCATTGCAACTACCCTTTTTGTTTGCTGGGATCGAATCTGTCTCTGAGCTTCCGATAGATGAGCTTGGATATCCTGTGGTTTGGAGAGGCATCTGAGAGTTGCGACATTTATGCCAATCATCAAGAAAAACATCCCTACAATCAGAACAAACTTGACAAACATAAGCGATGAAGCTAGATCGTTTGAAGAGACTATACAGTTGAACAACGGAGAGATCGAACTTGGAATATAATTGAAAACCAAAATCGCATGTGAAGCTATTGTCAAGGAGATCACCCACGAAAATACCAGAACTCCTATTCGACGTGCTTGTGAGTATGGTGGTGATCTTACTGTCCTTGTTGTTGCTCGAAATCGTTCGATGCTTATAATCAGAAGAGAGTTAAAAGACACGAGGACCAAAGCAATCTGTATGAAGGGCATACTTTTGCACAGGATGGAATTAAACTCTATGGAAAGACCATCAAAATTCAAGTACCCAAGTACAGCAGGAATGCTTGTAGTTATAGCAGATAGCGTATCTGCAGTACACATATTAATGATCAAATAGTGCAGACTTTTTCTGGCGGTAAACTTTACAGCTAGAACAATCACCAATAAGTTACCCAGTATGCCCAACAGGCCAAGGATTGATAAAGCTACGACTTTGACAATTCTCATTTGGTCCTGATATGGATCGTATATTTGACAAGAACTGTTTGAACGTGTTGAGTTCATTTTTGTAAAAGAAACCACAATAAACAAATTCACCTTGAAATACAACTTCAGGTATTAGCAGCACTATGAGACACAGCAGAATTTTCACAATTTTTAGAATGCATAAGAAACTGACATGCTCTTGTGGCCAACAGGAAATTCACATGATGAATGAAGTTTTTAATTAAGTCACTGGTAATATATGAAACCTAGGATATAGCTATCACAAAAGTACATAGACAATGTAATTTAATTACTGCAAAGTTTCAATCAAATCTAAATTTTCATTATGCAGGAAGCTTACAGGTGATAAGAGTTTTTAATTATGTTTTTGTTTTTATTGGATTTACTACACAACTTCTATAAAACCTTAATTAAATATCGCAAATATACAATGTTTATCTTGTAGCCTGAGTCATTACAGTTATTGTTTCGTTCGTCTTGTTTGATTAAGTTTCAAAAAAAGATTGGATTTTAATTAGTTTTCTGTAAATCGATTAATGAAAATTTGTCAGACTTATATATAGCCAAATTTTTGTGATTACTTACAGTTTTTTTGTGTGTGGAGATCACGTCACGTAATATATTATGTGATCGATCAACCTGCCAACCCTAAACATCAATCCACAGGCGGACCAGGCCAATTCCCTGTGGCTTATTAATCGAATGGTCACGAGATCGAGCACCAAAGAAATCACACAAAAAAACATTTTCAGTCTATTTCTTTCTTTTCTTCTTTAGATAAAAAAATCCCTCTGTTGTAAAGAACTTTTTTCTGAAAACAAAACATTTTTAAACATGTTTTTATATTTTTATCCCCCCACGGAATAAAAAAAAATAAGGCAGGAGAGCTCCATGGCTGCGATGGCAAACTGCCTCTGATCGCCAAGCTCAAAATGCTTTTCTATTTCTCCAATCGACACTATGCTCGGTCTATTTATCGATCAATAGCCATTCTTACTTGTGCTAAAATTTCAACCTCCAGCAAAAAATATTTCTCGAGATATTTTGGTGAAAACATCAAAGTTATCCAACGTACTACCAACGTACGGTACTTGCTCCGCGGACACCAATGAAAATGCCTCGCTTTCGTGTGTCTATATTTGATCCCGAGCCATGAAGATAGGTCTAAAACTTCAAAAATACTTGAAACGACTTTCATAATGTAAATTAACGAAAAACCGCTTGGAAATAAATATTTTGGTTGTTAAATAAAGATAAATTTCGACAAAAACTTACCACTGATTAGTGTTCTCTGAAATCTGTAAACGGGCCACGCCAGATCACCGAAGTTGTGTGTGGTACTTAGAGTCGAGGCTGCACATTGCGTCATCAGATGTCGAATCATCGAAACACACAATTTAGCTTATCAATCTTCCTAACTACTTATAAAATTTCATTTCATTATTCGTGCCCAGAAGAAAGTAACAGCGAATCGGTTACGTCCACTGTAAAACAGGCTGATTGCTGATTTGTGACATTTGGTATTTGTAAGCCGTGGGATCCCCGTGGAGGCCAGGTCGCGAGGCCGGCCGCCATCTTGTGTTACACTCTTTCATTCACTCATTTGCGGCAACATAGTGGTACTCCGTCTATGACTAGGAGTACCACAAAAATTGATGAGTGAAGTCTTCCTGAGTCGTCTTCGTCTTGCTTTTCACCTCCTTTGAATTGCTGCAAATGTAGCGCATATTTATTTAATTTTGTTTTTATTTTCATGAACGTTTTGCCAGCGTTAATTATACTTTTAAATGTAGACCAGTCCATAAGTAATGATTGAAAACGAACTACTGTTAGCAATAGTTCCCTATCAAATATTGTTTAATATATAGATAAATTGTTGTTGTTGATGTTGTTGTTGTTGTTGTTGTTGTGTATTTTGCCAGATCCCTCGTTGAAAACACTAAGTCGATATCAAAACTCAAGAGAGAAACAGCATAAATCTTTGCATAGTAAATATTTCCTGCTGAATAAATCAATGTAAAATGAATCACACGACAGCTAAAACACACAATCAATATCAAGGATTTTAAAACTTTATTTTTAATTAATAATATTATAAAAGTCCTGAACGACGTCCGTAAAGCAATTTCAATCGGCCCTTGACAGACATCTTCATCACAGAAAGCCCTTACCTCAATGAGCTAACTGAAATGGCGGGTAGCCTGTGTACTCACTCACCAAGCAAGGTCAATAACAGGTAGCCCAAGCTTGCCCAAGCTCATTATCTGTGTTAATGACGTTATTGGTTTTTCGAATAGCCGTTTGAACATTTTTCAACCGATTCGAAAACAGGCTAAGAAATTACTTCAAACTGCAGATCATTTTCGAACCTTCAGAAAAAATAGTGTTTTTATAGCTAATAAACACTCTTTAATACATTGGGTTTAATAAAAGTGAGTTTTGGGGTGGTTTTGAACGGTGCAAAATTTCGAACCACTAAAAACACTATTTTTTGTGAAAGTTCGAAAATGATCTGCAATTTAAAATAATTTCTGAGCGCGTTTCCGAATCGGTTGAAAAAAATTCAAACGGCTATACGAAAATCCAACGACGTCTTATCCACAGATAATAAGCTTGGGCTACCTGTAAGTCAGCAAAACGTGGTTTTCTGAGAATTCAAACGATCCAAAGCTTTCTCGAAATTCACGGAACTGCTTTCAGACTTCGCCTAAACCTGCCCATTTGTGCCGTCCTTTATACGATAGATAAAACAGGATTGGTTAGTTTTTATGGAAACTGGAGTTGATTGATGGGATCAACAGGAAAGAACTGACTGCGGAGGGCATCACTAGTCTCAGTTCGTAGACATGGCCAGAAATTGCGGTAATTTTGCGCCCGCGGTTAGGTCAGCGGAATTCCCCATCCGAGATAGATAACAATATGGCGACCCTCAGAGAGAACGCTATGACGATGGTTACTATCAGCAATTAAACAACATTTCGTCGGTTATTTTACATGAAAACAGGAAGAGTAAAAGTAAAGTAAAACATATCCAAATTATTTTGAAGTTGAAAGAATAATCTCTAATAGAACAATAAATAAGGTGAGTGATCTTTTATCGTTCGATGTTTTGTTGCATGTCAAACTTTATAGACTTGGCTTACCGATCCCCCGATTAATAAAATTCCAAAATATTCGTTACCGGAGGAGCAATTTCTTGTAAAGTGAAAAGATTGGCCCTTGCAGTTTTGTTCATGGGAACTTAACAGCAGACTCAATAAGTAATATTCAACGAAATAAGCTAATCCATATAGTATTATTTTGTTTAATATCAAGTTAATTTTGAAAGTTATACATTTTCTTTCAACTACTAAGTTACATCACATTCTAATTTTGAATTCTGTAATTTACTGTTGTATATTGTTGAAGTTCCCTATAAATGCTCTTAATAAATAAAATTTGTTCTGCTATTTTTGCACACAGTATTTAAGCTTTATTTTGCTTGATAACACAATGATTTAATAAGTTTATTACCATAATTATAACAAATTACAAGAAAAATGAAAAACTTCGACTGCAAAATGGAAAACTTTGTCGATGTTAAAGAATTCAAATTTCTTCGAAAGTGAATAAAGGAAACATTACTCTACTTAGATCGAACTTGGCAAATTAAAAATTAGTCAAGGATTTTTTGGAACCAAGTGAAAAAGTATGGGTACTTCTGGCTATTCTAAGGTAGATGTTAGGAAGATCGGCGATAGCGAATGGCAAAATTAATGACATGGAAAGGAAAAGTAAGTCCATCAAGTTTGACTTTTTTTATAGTTTGTGTGAGATAGCAATTAGATATAGAATTCAGTTCAAACTTGGCAAAATGAAAAAAAATTATCCCCAAGGTTTTATTTACATGAATCTTCTCGTCTCACATACATTTTATATATTTTTTAATGTAATATCAAAGTAGTTCGATTGGGGAACTCCGCTTTGCGATCGCGGGCTCAATGTCCGAAATTTCTGGCCATGGAAATCTGGGATCTGTTGCAGAGAATTAGAAGCTGTTCCACTGCCAACTTGTTGACCAAGAGTTATAAAATGGATTATCCATCGAATTTGATTTTAACAGTCCAACCAAGTAAGTTATTTATATAGCTCATCAATTATCGATAAATTTCGTATCTTCAGTTTCTCTTGCTCTTTATGCGCTTCTAGAATCTGAAGATTTAACTACAATTTCGATACCTGTATATAACCTAATATAACTATAGAACGTACTGTTCAATAGAGTGTACGCACTAAAAGTGTGCAACATATATACCACTAAATAGTGCTATTTTATTCCATACATGTCCAATACACACGAATCAATACGAATCGTCTCGATTCGTAAACCTTTCTGTTGATTCGTAAAACTCATTTAAATGCATAATATATTAATATATGCATAGTTTATGTTGGATTGATATATCATGAACATATCGGTATTCCTTTGCTAATTGTTTTTGGTAGATTGGGATTCTTTTATCTTTGAATAAATTTACTTCGGCATCAAGACAGACCCCGTCTCGATTCGTACGAATCGAGTCGATTCGTACGATTCGTAAAGTGCTTTTGCGAATCGTGTCGATTCGTGAAATTTCTACTCATTAACTTAAAATCAAAAATTTATCATACCAAAACTAGACAGAATTCTTGCTTGCCATTTCAGGGTCTTAGTGGAACTAAAACTAAAACATTATTAGTTTTCTTCGTTTTTAGAGCCTCGAAAATTGATAAAAAACATTGTGATTTTAGTCGTTTTAAAAGCGCCCGAAAACTTCTTAACTTGTATTCTACAATCAAAAAAAAACGCTCTACAAACAATGTAAAACATTATAATACCAGTAAATGTATATTTTCGTCGTTTTTAGAGCGCGCGATCGAAATCTTCATAACTCGCGATCTTAGAGCCTCGAAAATTGATAAAACGCTCTTAAGTCAAACTGAAACATTGTGATTTTAGTCGTTTTTAAAGCGGCCGAAAACTTCTTAACTTCCATTCTACAATAGAAGCTAAACGCTCTACAGTCAATGTAAACAATATAATGCATGTAAATTTTCGATGTTTTTAAAGCACCCGAAATCTTCATAACTCACAATCTACAATCAAAAATAAACTGTCCAAACAAGTTTGTGCTTCTTACTTCCTTCCTTTCTATGAACAGCAACAACAAAGATATTTATTGTTTCTGTGTAGATTACATTAATTATATAACATAGTTAGCTGTTTAAAAAGCTGTTTTTTGCTTAAAAAGTATTTTGTTTGTTTGTTTTGTTATTGTTGTTGTTGTTGTTTTTTAGTTGTTGTTTTTTTTGTGTGTGTGCGTGTGCGTGTGTGTTGGGAATAAAATGTAAATAAAATTTCCTGCACAGCTAAAAGTAAAATTGCACTATAGAGGCAATATTTGGCCATTGTCGTACTGTTTATTCAAAAAAAGTTTTGAGATGCTTCACAATTAGAATGTAGTGCATATGCCCTCGCGGTCAAAACGAACTCATAACAGGCTGGGGAATTTCACGAATCACGGCATTAAAAAAAGGCATTTCACGAATCACGAACGTGTGCATTTGTTTTTTCTCTATGTCTATTCATTCATCTTTAAGGCTTGTTTCATGGCTGAATTTACAGACCTCCTTATTTCTACAAATACAAATGCAATGTTTTAACTGAAATTGATATTGTATATATGTGCAGATTAATTATAAGTTGTTTACCCTGGTCCCAGAGGTTCGATTTCACTCACCCTGTCCCTCCCCCTGCCTCGGTTGAGGCGCGAAGCGCCGCACCAAAACGACTCGGTCTTCGGCCTCAAACATTATGGCGCTTTAAGCCTCAACAAAAATAAAGAGAGAGACGCAGAAAGCAAAATCGAACCTCTGGGACCAAGGTATAAGCTGTACTAATTACATAGCCAGAGAGTAGGACGAGGTTTGCAAGATTTTTTAATTTTTTTTCTAATTTCATGACATATAATCGCTAAAATCACGAATCACGGCAAGTACTCGAGTTCGAGTCCAACGCTGTGAGACACGAACAAAAAAATATTTTCTTATCATTTGATTTTTAAACCATATAATAAGAAAATATGTTTTAAAAATCAAGTGATAAGAAAAGGTTTTTTTTCGATTCACCCAGCGTTGAACTTCTGAACACGCGTACTTCCAAGAATCGCCATGCATTTTGAAAAGAAGACAAATAGGTTGCCTGGGCTGCTTGTGGGTCAGCAAAACATGTTTTCTGAGAATTCAAACGATCGAAAGCTTTCTCGAAATTCACTGAACTGCTTTCAAACTTCGCCTCAAACCGCCTTCTTGTGCCAACGCTTATACGACAGATGAAACAGGATTGGTTAGTTTTTTTATGGAAACTGGAGTTGATTGACGGGAACTATTAAAGAACAGCAAATAAGACTTCACGGAGGACATCATGTGTCTCAGTTCGTAGAAAACGGGAAACTGTTGCAACGAATTAAAAACTGTTCCTCTGCAATTTTGTTGACCAAGAGTTATAAAATGGATTATCCATCGAATTTGATCTTAACAGTTCAACCAAGTAAGTTATTTATATAGCTCATCAATTATCGATAAATTTTGTCACATCGTATCTACAGTTTCTCTTGCTCTTTATGCGCTTCTAGAATCTAAAGATTTAATTACAATTTTGATACAATTGTTAAATAACTGTTCAATAGCATTCAATAGTTTGCTGGAAGAGGCTCCTTCAACAGGGTAGACATGGGGTTGATAAATGGCCAAAAATACCACTGACAACTGACAAACAAGGCTATTTTATGCTGTATATTGACAACTGACATTAGCAAACCAAAACATTTTACTGATAAATGGTCTAATATATTATGAGCTGACAACTGACAAACAAACCGAAACCGAACTGACAACTGATATTAGAATACACCCATTACTACACTGCTTCAACTCCAAGTAAACGTAGCATATTGTTTTGATTCCCTGATCTTTGTGCCCGCGGCCGGAAATGGTTATTCAGCATGCGCAGTTATTCGAAAGTGCAAACACGTGATTTGTCATAATCTATATATAATGTATACAGGGGGAGTGCATTATGTGATCTTTAGTCGGGATGGGGGTGGGGGGATGGGGTGGCCAAACAAATTTGTGCTTCTTACTCTCTTCCTTTCTATGAACAACAACAACAAAGATATTCATTGTTTCTGTGTAGATTACATTAATTATAATATAAAAATTAGGTAAACCTAATAGCGGAGCTCCGATTTAATGAAATGAATTATTCATTCAATCATTCATTCATTCATTTATTTGTTAATTCACTACCAATTATCAAATTGTCGATCAATCAATCAATCAAAAATGACTATAGATAAAACAGCAAACCAATGAATGAATGAATAAATCCATTCAAACAATCATGAAAAGAAACACTTCAAAAAAAAAAAAAGCGAAGTGCTGGTAATTTTCTCCTTTTTTTTTTTTTTTTTTTTTTTTTTTTTTTTTTTTGCTATGCTATTTTCTTTTCATCATATTTTCTTTTTTTCGTGCTTAGCAAGAGTGGACAACCTTATCCAATGGGTAACTTTATTCAGGCTTCGTACAACCGGCTTCCTTTATGTTGTTATGCATGGTAAAAATGGCACTTAAATATCCAATGAGAAGTTAGAAAAGCACTGACATGGCTTCTTGCAATTGGAGTTGTAAACAAATCCCCGTGCGATTCGGTCGCTTTATCACGCTCTTTTAGGTTTGAAAAACATGTTATAAAAATCGACGAATAACTTATTGGTAATCTAGCTATCTAATACGGCTGTGCATTTTTAATTACCAAATGTGAGTACTGCGTAATTTGTTTTAAAAAAATAGCTAGTACTTATGAACTTTATTTCAATATGAACGTTTGGAAATTTCAACTTGGAGATGAGTACACTGACGAATACAAGCGTTTTATTGCAATTCAATAACAAATCAAAGAATTACAAGAATCAAATTAAAAACAACAACAACAACAAAATAGCACATAAAGATCTCAGCGATGGGCGCCACGTTTCTTGTCCTGTACTGTCACTTTTCCACTGACGTTTTCATCCTCAGTTCTGATTACAATAAGCTTGTTCATGTTTTCAGAATTTTAAAAGTAAAAAAAAAACATTTTCACCGCCTCTAAAAAGTTTACACAGTTCAACAGAACGGCCAGCTCGTGTTGCTCGATCACACATTGTGCTAAATTTGCATTTCCATCTACTCCCTGAACTGGCAGTTCTACTTTGTTGAGAAACATCGTGTATGAAAAGTTATTTTTCGTTGTGAATAGTTGATAAATCTGCATTGATCCTAAAGCTCTCTGTGTTTATGAATTGCCCGTAAAAATTGATGAATGAACAGGGTAAAGTCATCTTCGTGATGGCGTGTTCATTATGCTTTTCACCTCTTTTGAATAGCTGCAAATGCACGTTTTTTTTATGAACTTTTGGTCGCCGTCACATTACATTAGCTATAACTACGCTATAACATTAGCTGTTTATGTTATTTATATTTACTGTTATAATGAAGTAAATTTGTCGATTCCTTATTTGTACTATTTTTTGTCTTTCTTTCTTGAAGACATTCATAAACGTTTTTTGCTTAAAAAGTATTTTGTTTGTTTGTTTTGTTGTTGTTGTTGTTGTTGTTTTTCTGCGTGTGCGTGTGTGTTTGGAATAAAATGTAAATAAAATTTCCTGCCCAGCTAAAAGTAAAATTGCACTATAGAGGCAATATTTGGCCATTATCGTACTGTTTATTCAAAAAAGGTTTTGAGATGCTTCACAATTAGAATGTAGTGCATATGCCCTCGCGGTCAAAACGAACTCATAACAGGCTGGGGAATTTCACGAATCACGGCATTAAAAAAAGGCATTTCACGAATCACGAACGTGTGCATTTGTTTTTTCTCTATGTCTATTCATTCATCTTTAAGGCTTGTTTCATGGCTGAATTTACAGACCTCCTTATTTCTACAAATACAAATGCAATGTTTTAACTGAAATTGATATTGTATATATGTGCAGATTAATTATAAGTTGTTTACCCTGGTCCCAGAGGTTCGATTTCACTCACCCTGTCCCCCCCCCCTTCCTCGGTTGAGGCGCGAAGCGCCGCACCAAAACGACTCGGTCTTCGCCCTCGAAAATTATGGCGCTTTAAGCCTCAACAAAAATAAAGAGAGAGACGCAGAAAGCAAAATCGAACCTCTGGGACCAAGGTATAAGCTGTACTAATTACATAGCCAGAGAGGAGGACGAGGTTTGCAAGATTTTTTAATTTTTTTTTTTAATTTCACGACATATAATCGCTAAAATCACGAATCACGGCAAGTACTCGAGTTCGAGTCCAACGCTGTGAGACACGAACAAAAAATTATTTTCTTATCATTTGATTTTTAAACCATATAATAAGAAAATATGTTTTAAAAATCAAGTGATAAGAAAAGGTTTTTTTTCGATTCACCCAGCGTTGAACTTCTGAACACGCGTACTTCCAAGAATCGCCATGCATTTTGAAAAGAAGACAAATAGGTTGCCTGGGCTGCTTGTGGGTCAGCAAAACATGTTTTCTGAGAATTCAAACGATCGAAAGCTTTCTCGAAATTCACTGAACTGCTTTCAAACTTCGCCTCAAACCGCCTTCTTGTGCCAACGCTTATACGACAGATGAAACAGGATTGGTTAGTTTTTTTATGGAAACTGGAGTTGATTGACGGGAACTATTAAAGAACAGCAAATAAGACTTCACGGAGGACATCATGTGTCTCAGTTCGTAGAAAACGGGAAACTGTTGCAACGAATTAAAAACTGTTCCTCTGCAATTTTGTTGACCAAGAGTTATAAAATGGATTATCCATCGAATTTGATCTTAACAGTTCAACCAAGTAAGTTATTTATATAGCTCATCAATTATCGATAAATTTTGTCACATCGTATCTACAGTTTCTCTTGCTCTTTATGCGCTTCTAGAATCTAAAGATTTAATTACAATTTTGATACAATTGTTAAATAACTGTTCAATAGCATTCAATAGTTTGCTGGAAGAGGCTCCTTCAACAGGGTAGACATGGGGTTGATAAATGGCCAAAAATACCACTGACAACTGACAAACAAGGCTATTTTATGCTGTATACTGACAACTGACAAACAAGGATATTTTATGCTGTATACTGACAACTGACAAACAAGGATATTTTATGCTGTATACTGACAACTGACATTAGCAAACCAAAACATTTTACTGATAAATGGTCTAATATATTATGAGCTGACAACTGACAAACAAACCGAAACCGAACTGACAACTGATATTAGAATACACCCATTACTACACTGCTTCAACTCCAAGTAAACGTAGCATATTGTTTTGATTCCCTGATCTTTGTGCCCGCGGCCGGAAATGGTTATTCAGCATGCGCAGTTATTCGAAAGTGCAAACATGTGATTTGTCATAATCTATATATAATGTATACAGGGGGAGTGCATTACGTGATCTTTAATCGGGATGGGGGTGGGGGGAAGGGGTGGCGGATGGAGCTGGTTGGGATTATGATAGGGATGTCCAAACAAGTTTGTGCTTCTTACTTCCTTCCTTTCTATAAACAACAACAACAAAGATATTTATTGTTTCTCTGTAGATTACATTAATTATATAATATAGTTAGCTGTTTATGTTATTTATATTTACTGTTATAATGAAGTAAATTTGTCGATTCCTTATTTGTACTATTTTTTGTCTTTCTTTCTTGAAGACATTCATAAACGTTTTTTGCTTAAAAAGTATTTTGTTTGTTTGTTTGTTTGTTTTGTTGTTGTTGTTGTTGTTGTTGTTTTTTGTGCGTGTGCGTGTGTGTTGGGAATAAAATGTAAATAAAATTTCCTGCTCAGCTAAAAGTAAAATTGCACTATAGAGTCAATATTTGGCCATAATCGTACTGTTTATTCAAAAAAAGATTCCCAATTAGAAGGTAGTGCATATGCCTTCGCGGTCAAAACGAACTTATAACAGTTCTCGCACGTTTTTGGCTTATAGCTTTGAATTTAACTCGGTTACACAGTTTTTTTCTTTAATGTTCCTCAAGTAGTTTGAAAGTGTATTCAAAAGTTCGTGTGTGTGTGAGACAAAGTATCATCATGATTAAATTTTATTATGGCTCTTTCAGGAGAAATCCAAGGCTCGCAAGGGAAGATATTTAAGAAAAAAAGAGAAATCAAATCTCGTATAAAATGGTGTCCCGTACTATTGCTTGCACTGACTTGTGTGATACTTAAGCTCATTATAATTTTTAGCAGTAGTGACTGCGTTCTTTATATTAATGGTAAACGGAATATTACTCTAAATCAAGAAAACTGCACTTCTGCGTTGTTACACTCGCGGAACGATACTACTTGGGTGCAAGTTTCAAATGAGGAAAAGATAGACCTTCAATCTAATACTGATAAGCTGGAGATCAGGAAAATAATGAACACGCCAAGAGGAGTCAACTATGCATTGGAAGGGTGTATTCTTGTGATGATATTGGTAAGAAAATCAATGTGTTTTATAGCCAAATTCGTTGTATCGTGACCCGCCTATTAACAACGTTCTGCAGATATTTTGATCTTTTCTAGCCTGCGAAGCAGCTCTTATGAGGGGATGGAAGAGGGATTTGGGGACGACGAGGAGTGGGAATGTTTAGATTACGCGCAGTTTTCACAACTTCAAAGTGCAAAGCGTTTGTTTAATCTGATAGTTTAGAAATATGGAAATTAATGCTAATAAAGCGTGCAATAGGCACAAATAAAAACTGAACGTAGGGGTTGCATGCAGGCTCTTCCTTTCCTCTACTTCCTCCCCTTCCAAGAGCCGCTGGGCAATTAATTCTAGCAGGTTCTTTTATTGGTTAATTTGAAATATACTCCAGCTCGGAAATTGCCCTAGTTCACTATGACGTCATCTCTTGTTTACGTGGAAGATAAAATCGCCAAACTCAATAGAAAATTCGAAACCATTGCTCCTATCGAAACAGATTAATCTAAAATAGCCTGGTTTTGAAATAAAAAGTGTGTTTATATTTGCCAAATAATATTCTGGGCGAATTTGCGTTTATTCGATCTCCTCCGACGACCATGACTCTTTGCGTTTAAACAATAGATTTTTGAAGATTGTTTTGATATGACGTCATAGGGCAATGGATCAGCAAAAGTGGTGTTCCATTCCTCGCTTATCAACTATGCTCAAAATGACTAATGGCTAACACGAAAACCTCCAGTTTATTTAGTCAAATCATTTTCCATAAGTGATCAAATAATTTGACATAAATACAATATCAGGTAAACTCAGGTAATAGACCATTTTCAAAATTCGTCATTGCTCAGGCTAAGCCTCAATTGTAAGTAAATCAACAAAACAGTCAAGACAAAACCATTATATACTAATTTATATTGTTTTTGGATTGGTTCATTCCCACGGGATGTACCTCGTACAAAAGAATATGTCACATACTATCGAGGCTTAGCCTGAGCAATGAAGAACATGAAACTGGACTATTGTTGTCGTTGTTCATGAGGTAATTTTGACAATAAAATTTTGTAATAGGACTTCTCCGCATTTGCCGTTGACTGGCCACAAAACAATAAATTTACACCGAGGCAAGATTATATAAAATACAGAGAATGTATGGATTTATACACTACAGCCTCATTGTGAATCAATTGTTTTGTGGCCAATCAAGCGAATGCGCGGAAGGTCTATTCGAATTGTAAATATGTCGTCAAAAACAAATGTATTGTATTGTTTTTTATTTAGTTAATCATCCTCATCAAAATACCTCATAACCCTGGCAACTACCGCACGTGGTTTCGACGTATAACTTGGTGCTTCGAACCGTCCACCCTGAGGGAAGCTATTAACCGTTACATGCAAGGATACATCAGCGACGAGAACCAGTACAAAAATGTCGTAGAAACTGCCCGAGAGGGACTGAATAAGATCATTGACAGACTGAAGGGCACAATACCGGAAGTGACGTTTGACGTTTTGATAACCGGAAGTATTCAGGTTTGCCTAGACTTATAATAGCTGTATGATCCGCCATATTGTTTACTCTCGTGTCCCTTCAAACAATCCATGCCTGCTTAATTGCGCTCGAATTCGCTTAGATTAGAACCCAGTCCCACGCATAGTTTAGAAAATGGCGAATTAAATTTGATTAGAGTTGGCGACTTGGTTTGTGAATTGAAATGATAGAACAACATGAACCGCAATAGAATGCACGCCACATACGCGTGAAACAACTCTTAACTAGTATTTAGTGCTAGATAAGAATTAGTTACTCCCTAACTAAGAATTTACTTGGGGGGATAAACAAAGACAGCTTTTATTTCAATTCCTTTGTGGTTTTGTGTTTATACCTCTGTGAAATCTTACCGCATAACTGCATGAATCTTATTTGGTACTAAATAGTAAGAATTGCCTCCCTCTTATGTGGAGTGCACTCTAGCCCATAGCAACAACGATATTAGTATTATGGAGGAGATGGTCTATTGAAGTTGACCTGTATATATCTTAGGATTCTTGGTAGGCAAATGCTCCAATCAATGGTATGTCGACCCTTTATATGCCCTTGTGGCGAGAGATCAGTCATTTCACTCTGTTTACGTATCGATTTCACTGCATATCCAGGAACGTGTGGGCAAACCAACTATTATCAAGCTGAAAGATATGGATTCTGTCCCCATCAAGTCGATACTGAACACTGACTTTGACGTAATGTTGTCACCAAAAGACATCATGGCAGCTGGGAAAGAGAACTCTGTGATCGGACAAACATTATTTGAGGTAAGATTGAGTTATATCTTTGTCCTTTTTTAACGAAAAGAACCACGCATTTTGAAATACAACATTTTCTAAATGAAGTTGGTGACCCCCAGTTTTACTCATTTCATTGTAGTCACTCCGTGTAGGTAAAAAGCTGTGCCTACTCAGCTCCAGTAGGTGTTTCCTATTCACTGCTAACAAGTACATAATTCAGAAGTTTCAAGAAATAAACGACACCATAGGCGATATTCATTATGGCGACATTTTACTACCAAGACCAGCATTCTTTACAAATTTTCTTTCATATTCAAATTTTTAATCCCTTGGGAGATTAGTAGAACAATTTGCTTTAATTACGATACAAAAGACAGTAAGCAAAGCATTCTGGTATAGGTAGTATATTACGTCATCACGCAAATCGCCTATTAATTATATTTGAAAGAGTCAGGTGTGGATAATTAGCTGATCAGTTCGTGTAACTATTGTCCGGTATCATCTTGACAAAAGAACTGGATTTTAGTTTAAAAAATGCCAATTATTGAAACCATTCTCTATAATTTTTGATATCATATAAAATAATTTGAGAGCATATTTCAAGAGTACATGTTAGAATGAATAAATGATGAATATTACATGAAACTATGTAGTGGATGGACAATGCCCTTCCAAAATAGTTTTTATTATTTATTATTTCATTGAACAATTTGCCAAAGGCAGATAGATTTACCATAGGACATCTAGTCCCTTACAAGGTAAATTGCCACCTGTCCTTCATAAAATGAAAATATAACTAAAAACATCTAGCAAATAAACTAAAATAGCATAGTAATGATGTTTATCTTAGTTTGTGTTTTCGTTTTGTGAATATGTTTTTTATATGAATTGTGATTAGTTTTTGAAGGATTTCAATGACTATCACTCAATATCCTGAGCAATATGAAACCAGCCAGTTGTACAATTGGCTCTGTCATGATCCCACGTTTCAGAATATTCAATTTTTTGTTGAAAATCTCTCTCAACTAAAAATTTATACATGCATAGTTGCCACGGTTGTTTTATGAAGTGTAAAGCAGATGTTGTGCAAAGCATGCGCAGATCAAGTAACCATTTAATTTAATGATTTAACCTATTTTAATTGTGTAGGTTGTTACCTTACCCAACTTGCCCACTGGGTTCGTATGGCTGAAGCTGAACCAAGACGTACCAGAGCAGACGTCATTCTGGCTAAGATTGTGTAAAGAGTTCACATTTCAAAATGGGAATAATCACATGTTTCTGTCATCTATGGAGGTAAAATCATTTCCTACTTTTACTGAACAGAATGACAACAACAAACCGGAAATATACAAATCGGATATTGCTCAATGCGTATGATCTTTCCGCGCAATCCAAAAAATAGGCTTCTTAAAAATGCAAAAATGTCTACAAAAAGATTTGCTTTGAAAACCACGCATTAATTATATAATTAACCATTCATTTATCGGATATTTATATTTACAAATCACAATTCTCTTTTCATTTTTAATTGTTTTTATATACTATTAGGTAAGAAACGTTTTTGTGGTCGGGATGGAAAACATCAAACGAGGAGAAAGGGGATCCTTAGTTGTAAGTAATTATTCGTTCGAAAAACATATTTATTAAACTGCTATTAACCTTTCACTTACAAATTCGTCTACGTCTGATAAACTGAGTAACCTGGTTATATAATTTTGTCCATTTTCAACAGGTTCTTAGTTCAAGGCGAGACGTAAGGAATCGCGACGTAGTTGAATTTGATGTTAGTCCTCATGGTCCAGCTGTTACAGTCACAATCCAAAGCAATGCTAGGAATCAACTCTTTGGGCACTGTAAAAATGTTCTCGAACCACCTCTTTTCTATGGTGATTTTATATTTGCCATTCGATGCATTGATTGGCCGAAAGAAGCTGAGAAGTGGCCCTCTAGACAGCGAAACTGGCCAAATCCTGAGGTTATCCAAGAGATTTTGAAATATGGCTATCACGTAGTACCAAAGGTTTCGTCCCTACCAACTGCACTAGAATTTGAATGGAGGCTTTCATACTCATTAGGAGAGATCATTCTTTCGAAGCACATACCGCCGGTTGCAAGGGCCTGTTTCCTAGCGCTCAAAGGTACCATCAAACGACATGATTTCATTGAAGAAATTAAAGGATTAAGTTCTTACCACTTGAAGACCATACTTTTCTGGGCACTGGAGAAGAACCCACCCGATCTTTGGTGTAATGACAGAATTGAAGAATGCTTCATGGCGCTTGTCGATAGCATGTTGGAATGTGCCATGACCGGTTACTGTGGTCACTATTTTATGCCACAAATGAATCTAATGGCAACTCAGACCATTGACCTGGAAGGTATTCGGAATTTGCTAAACGACATCAAGAAAGATCCCGTCAGTGTTGTGTCGAGTACATGCCTGCGTTGTCTAAGTAACCTGACAGCGTGCATAGAATGTATGTGTTACGACCACGGGGATGATATGTACATTGACATTTACTAATGTTAATTCTATACTAAAGGCAGCGTTACATGGACCAACTTGGACACTAGAATTGCAACGTCAATTTTTCGCGCACCGCCAATCCATCATGTGTCTATTTTTTTCCACACGTTACACGGAACGATTTTTCGTGCAACAATCATTTTAGTGCTTAGTTAAGAGAATATAAAGATAAATTGTACACCGTAAAGCTGGATGAAATACTGCATGAAAATTGCTCCGACGAAGGACTAACGTCCGAAACGTCACTCAGGGTCTTGAAATAATTGATGAGAATGTTCTTCGATTTAATTGTCAGGCTTCTCGTCTTCTCGGATAACGATGATAAGCTGAAGGTACCGTCTCGTCACACTTCACATTAACCAATAACGGGGGGACGTAAAAGAGCGACTGAGGACGCAGGTAACGACCATCCTCGGTGATAGGCCTACACTAATACATACTAACTACTAATCAACCTCATGCTTGTAAAGCCGGATTACATACTATAAATATTAAAGATTGTAAAGCGCATTGCGACATTAGTGAAATGCGCTATATAAGCAATACATTGCATTGCATTGCATTGCATTGCATTAATTGCATTGCATTGCGTCAGTTTTGCCTTCATCTCTTTATTAGTGTACAATTTATCTCTATATATTTTACCGACTGTTTCCATAGAAATACTGACGCAGTTCGATCATTAGTACTCAGTTCACGTCTGTCTCTTAGCTTTCTAGTTTTTCATTTTGTTTTCACTAAATTACTTCAAAAGCTTCATCTCAATCAATCAATCTTTATTTTATTCTAATAGTTGTTATGTATTTAGTTATATATTGCTCTATAGATAGTGTAGGCAGGTTAGATAGTTTATAATACATATATATTATAAGACAGATTTCATTATAGAAAGAAAGAAAGAAAAAAATACATAGAGAATAATAATGTGTAGCCATGAAATTTTATATTGTTAAAAAGCGCTGATCTTAGCTGTTATCTCTCTGGGACCGGTTGCACGAAGCCTGAATAAAGTTATCCACTGTATAAAGTCATCCACTCCATAGGATTTCTTTAGAATTTATCCGCCGGATAAAGATTTACACGGTGGATAGCGCTATTCAAGTTTAGTGCAACCGGCCCCAGACGTAGTGAAACGCAGCTTAAAGGATGTGTTACTGCAGCAAATACCGCGGTCAAACGTTTGCGTATGCCCAAAAAATATAAGAAATTCCGATCAAACGATCTCGTACCCAGTGCTTTCTGCGTAAGGATTTTCTAAAGGAAGCTACGAAAGAAAAAAACTTTCACCGTTTATTTTTTCTGTTTTTCTGTCTTTCTCACAAAATGAAAATATGCCACTCATGTGCTGACGTTCGACCACGGTGCCACTGCAGTTCCAGTGGCTCGATCACCACGTTATTTGTCTGCGTTTTGCTAACTAGGGTGTGTGGTAAAGATAATTTTAATTAAATATTACTGTGTACTTTAGATATTAAAAAATTGTCATTTCCTCGATTGTGTTGTCTTCTTTTCTCTTGTTCTCAAACCTTGTGCTATTTCGACCTTATCGACTGCAGCACTCTGGGGAAATTTCCTCTGTATTTTAAATAAATTGCACAAAAAAAGGAAAGCGAATTCCCTTTAGATTGTAGGCAACATTTTAGTTCACTTTTGTTAATTAAACATTACATAGACGTAATTTTGTCATTTTTTTATTGATTGATTGATTGATTGATTGATTGATTGATTGATTGATTGATTGATTGATTGATTGATTTTCCTAATGAGCCCGTGGTATGTTGTACCAGCAGTGCTTCAATAACGCATGCGTAGTCTGTATTTCATAGTGGCGCGGATTTTAATTTGTGGGATCTTTGTGAAGACATTTCAAAGAAACACAAGTTTTTGTTACTCTTATATAAGTTGAATTACATGAAATAATGTCTCAAGTTGTCGGAGAGACACTTACTACGACTACTACAGCGAATGCAGCTGAAGATAATGGAGACGAAGCTATGGAAGTCGAAGAAAACACGTACGAAAGACAATCACTGGACGTCGAGCTCAACACACAAACAGCTAACGTTGATGACCAAAACGAACAAATTGATCGAAGTGAGACATCTCAACCACATCCAGAGACTAGTATGATGACTCCACAACCAGCCGAGCCGTCGATTCGATCCCGATTAGTCGAAACAGTCGTGGAATCGCCTGATGAGTTTCGAGATGAAACCAAAGCGAAGGCTTCGAAACGAGCCAAGCAGAAGTCACCTGAAAAATCACCTATAAAATCACCGTCAAGAGAAGAAGATGTAAGTTGAATATCTGATGTTATTTATAAATACGGTCTACTTTTCTTGTAGCTTTCTACTTCAATCTGTTAGCATGTTGATTTTAAGGAAAACATGCCGGCAAACGGAAGCGTGACCATTGCATAACAACTGAAACAGCTAGTCTACAGGAAGACTAAAACACTTTTTCGTCACTCTCAAAGTACTTTCGTGAGAAAAACTATGGGTGTTTAATCCTCATGTTTGAATGCAGGTTTAAACTCAGGTGTATTAATGATGTTGATGTGTTGTGATCATCTTAGCTTAGCACTTTTACTTGCAGTTTTCTGTTTTCTGCAACCTCATACTAGTTTGCTCCTGTCAATCAATACTCTGATTACCACACAAATGAAAACTAACCAATCATGATTCAGCACGATTAATGCTTTTACCAGCACCTTCCCATTGGGGTTGACCCCTGGGCTGACCAGGGAGATTGTAAAAATTCATAAACAATGTTGATAATTTTCCACTTGGGAAGAAAAAATGTTCTTTTCAATGTCCCCTGGTCAAGGCATTATGTAATGTACAAATGTCCCTAATTGTAAAATAACAAAAATCACAATCTCCTACCCTAGAAATTTCACATCAAAATCAGTGTTGAGCTCACCTTGTCAAAATGGCCGGTTGTGGTTGTTGGGTTAACTAAAAGCATACACAGTAAGGAAATCATCTCAAGTTGGCAGAATATCTCATTTTCCTTGTCCTGCATAACAAACAAGATATTGCCTCAGACTGCTAACCACACTGTTGTAAAATATGTTTGCAATTTAGACAACTTAAAAGGATGATGGCCATAGAGTACTCGCACTAAAGTGTGCAGCAGTTGTCACTATTTAGTAGTAAACCACACAAATTAAACAAAAGAAACCAATAGAATTAGCATAAAATAGCACTATTTAGTGGTATTTATGTTGCACAGTTTTAGTGCATGCACTCTACTCACATTTCAGATGTTAGTCTTTTGTATGACTCATATTGCAACAACAAAGGACCAACATCTAAAACATCAGTATCACCAATATCATTTAATGGTGCTTAAACTTTTGAACATTTAATAAATATAGATTGACTACTTATTAACATGTAATTTTAAGTCGATTTGTGATGTAAAGCATTGTTCAACCTTGGGAAATTGACTCTCTATAAATTATACATTCTCATTGTTATTATTAATATTATTTTTATTATACACATCTTTTACAACTGATTTTATAAAAACAACAATTTGAATCCCACTCTAGTAGTTTAATTGTTTTTATCTCATTGTAAATCACCAAACTGACTTATATTATATCACGCATTGGAACTGATGCCTTGTTTGTAATAATTAAGACATAGGTCCATGGTGTACTACTGTAGTTTGGTAGGGGACTTCAAGGTATCCTATTGTTACTACAGTACAGTTATTGTACTGCCTAGAGAACAAATCCCCAAATAAAATTGAAGAAATTAAAATTGTTGTTATTTGTTACCAGGCCCAGTGCTGTCCTATTTGCTTTGAACCATGGTCCAACTCTGGTTCCCACCGACTGGCATCTCTAGCTTGCGGACATTTATTTGGAAGAAGGTATGACCATTGCTGTCTGTTGTTGGTGATTTGCTAATTAAGCCAATGCTTTCACACCGTGGTTGTACAATAATTACAGAGGAATCAAATACAGGAAGAATCAATTGCCACACTGCATAAATTGATGTTTTTGCAGTTTGGTTGAATCACCAATAATCGAAATCTAATAAGAAAATAGAGTGACATGATTTGGTTCTAAAGACAGTTTGTATTCCTGTCTCTATACCATAATACTTTTCACATTTGTTGTTCTTCAATTATAATATTATTATAATGACTATTGTTGCTTTATTTGCAAAAAAAATATACAGGTTGAATATGACATAATTTTCATAACTATTATGGTATAGAGATGTGGGTAAAATGTCAATTCACATGGGCTACATGTATTAGACTTTTTAAACTATATTCAATGGAATTTTAAACAAGCAAATCCTTGGAGGAATGAATGTTTTATATTCTTGGCCAGTGCTGTACTTGTATCTGGTCTGCTGGGATGTGAGATCAATAAATATTACATTTCTTTCTTAATAATGGAAAAGTATCATTATTATTATTATTACTTTATGTACTAGTTGTATAGAGAGATGGCTAAAAGCAAAGTCGGGTGTAGAAAAATGTCCACAGTGCAATGCCCCTGCCAAGAGAAAAGATGTCCGTAATATCTATGCAAAAGCCTTGAAGACAATAGACACGACAGAAAGGGATAGAGCATTAGCAGATCTTGAGAGAGAAAAAACATTACGCCAGAAGGCAGAGGAAGCTGAAGCAAGGGCACTTTTGCAATATCAGCTAGTCAGAGCTGAGTGTGAACGGCTGAAGATGAGTTTGGTACAACAACAGGAAATGTTACTTGCAAAGTAAGTAACCCTTTCAACAAGTACAGCATGACACACTTGAAACACTAGAACTGAGATGCCAGTAATATAAACGTTTAAAACTGAAATGCAGACATACCATTTAGTATGGGAAAACATAACTGATGATGACAGTCATTTTCATATATGTGGGAAACAGTGCTGTAGGTATCATATTGTCAGTAGTAAAGTTGTAGTTTGAAGATAACATTCAAATGGTCTGTCATATGGTAGCAGTGGTGTAGCCTTATCATTTCCAATTCATTCAAAAACAACTCTGGGTGGGATTGTGTTTTGTACTGTAAACAAACATTCTGAATTAAGCATTTTTCTGTCATCCATGTACAATTGTGGTGCATGTCATGGGACGTTTTGTTTTACTTAGATTAAACTTTACATGTATACCAATTTATTATGTTAGATTCTAATAATTATTACAACCTCAATATCTATCTAATGATTGAAAAATGTATTAACTGTATTATTATTTTAAAAATGTATATATATTATTAATTATTATTATTTGCTACTATAATATTTGTTTATATTTATATGTATTTATTTGCAGTCAAGGTTTTGGTGGTTGTTCCTGTAAGAAAACATCTACTAAAACAGTAGCAGAAGTGACAAGTCAGTCATTCACATCCAACAAATGCTATGTTTTACAAAGAAGCTGTCAAATATCACAGGTACTTAATTCTACTTATTACAATGATACAGTGTATAGACTGAGGGACCATGACATTATTTTGTTGGCGGAGAAACTGGCATCATGTTTCTTCAAATATTTTCTTATTTTTTTCAGTAATTCCAATAGAGCACTAAAGTGATGACGCCACAACACACTTTTTTTTAGAATTTTTGGATTTCCACAACATTTTCAGAAAGTACTTGTGAAAAGTATGAATTATCATGGTGAAAATTTGATGAAAATTGAGTGAATTTTGACCTACTGTAGATATGAACAGTTGAATGGAAAATGTCACCATACATTTTCCTTTATTTTAGTGTCTGTTTGCATTTTTAAGAACTAGAGAAAAAATAATGTACGGCAAACATTTTACATCCAACCACTCATATTCACTCAATTTTTGTACATTTTCACCGTAATTCATATTTTTATTTGCACTCTCTGAAACTGTCAACAACACACTTTAGTACTCTATTGTAAATGTATATAATTGATATATTGATTTGTACCTACCGGTGTAGATTGATAAAATGTCTCAGTTTCTGCATGCCTTTTTGTGCTTTTCAGGGTGGGTCGAGAGTGATGGCTTTTGATGAACACCATGCAGTCCTGATTGTCTCTAAACAATCCAGCAATCAGCTTTATCCTGGATTTGGAGTTGCAAAGGTAAGATAATATTGAACCATCTGTTTCTTACACATGTATATCTACAGTATTTTCCCATTTTCTCTAAAAACCAACACAAACATTTACCTCCATTTTGAATTTTCACTTTTGTCAATTATCTCTGAAGTACTTCTACACTAACTGCAGGGCTCGAAATAAGGGCAGGTCAAGGGACAATGTCCCTGCAAGTTGACCTTCATATTTTAAGGGGAGTATCTTATCTTGCAGGTGTATTTTCAAAAACAAATTATTATTACAAATTCTGACCTTACAAAAAGGGGTAATGACCTTCCAAAAATGCAGTATTTTGTAAGGTCATTTTGACCTAAGGATGCCCAGCAGTTATTTTGAGCCTTGAACTGCTTTCAAACTGCCTTTAAAAATGCATTGTATATCTACTTTGCAGGTGAGTTCATTGGATATCAAGCGTACAGAGTTTGTCCAGATACATCAAAAGCCTGTACGAGATGCCTGTTTTAGTCGCCAAGGTGATGGGCTGTTACTGACAGCTGGAATGGACAAGACCGTCAAGATTACTAGTATGCTGAGCAATACTGTTGTACAAAGGTAACAGTCATGTATAATCAACACAGTATGTGTTTACTTAATTATTTAAAAGAACTCTCTGGTGACTAATTTTTATTGTCTTTAACATTTACTGGTTTCAATGATATTTGACCTCATGACCATTCATTTTATAAATAGTCATTTAATACAGTGCATACACTGTATATCAAAAACTCATTTTCATTTTGGTGGAAAGTGCTCTGCAGAAGAGGCAGTATGATCAAGTGGGCAGAGCATTGGTCTCACACTCCGGCAATCCTAGGTTCGATTCCCACTCTGGCCTTAGAAATTGTATTTGTCTTGGTTTCGATTTGGTCAATACATGTATGTATATAATTTCTTGGGCATGCTTTGTAATTTAATTTACCAACAACCTATGAAGCCATGTGTGTTTACATGTATATATGTTATATGCTGATGAGTCGGTCACTGGCTGATTTCATCATTCACTTGTCATGGGTGTATAAATGTGAATGATGAAGATTTCTATTGTACTGTTTCTGAAAGTATTTTCAGTGTAAAGTGTGAATTTTACAGTGAGAATATTTATCTGAAAACTGTTGACAGACAGAAATATTCCAGAAATGATATTATTGCTCCTTGACCAATCACAGAGAGCACACTTGTACATTTATTTATTAATTTTGTTTATTTATTTATTTATTTATTTATTTATTTTTATTTCGTTATTTATATATTTATTTTGTTTATTTATTTATTTATTTATTTATTTATTTATTTATATATTTATTTATTTATTTATTTATTTATTTATTTATTTATTTATTTGCACAGTAACAGCATTGTTGTTATTAGAAATTATGGAAAAAACAACATTTGTTTTGGTTTCTTTTTCCAGTTACAATACCCCAGTTCCTGCCTGGTCATGTGCCTGGAATAACAGTGACACCAACTACATGTACTGCGGCCTACAAAATGGGTCTTGTCTGATGTTTGATGTTAGAAATACCAACACATATCTAAAGAATCTTGTGAATGAAGGTGATAGCTTGTGTCCTGTTATCTCTTTAGCAGACGTCATGCCTGATCCCAACTCTAACTTCAGGTAAACAATAGGGTTGGTTTGTTCAAAAATTTCAATTTGTTTGTTTGTTTGTTTGTCTGTCTGTCTGGCTGTTTGTTTGTTGATAGATATTTTACACATCTCATCCAGATAGTATTTTCTCTTGAGATAGACTCTCAAACTCATTACATGTGCTCCCTACATTTTTTTTATCACTCTTTGCATGCTTGTTGATTTTGGGGAGGGAGAAAACCCTGAGAAAAATCTTTGTGACAAGAGAGAAAAACAACATATCAAATAAACTAGACAGTCAGATGACATATCACTTTTAGTCAATCCAACGAACAAACCGGAGTCAAAGTGGTGAAAGAATGATGCTTTCATACCCAATAGGAATATCTTTACAAGTGAATGAATTTTAAAAATGCATTTTGTTGCACCTTTTTTCACAGACCAGGAGGATTGATAGTGTGTAAGCTAGGAGGTGCATGTTTTTGGGAAAGTACATTTGGTGTGGATTACGTTGCTCACCCCTTAACTCTACCAGAAGGGTCATTCACTAGTCTGTCCTATGAGCCATCTTCACGACATTGCATGTTCTCACTCAGACCTTCAAAGACATTTAATAACACAAGACACATGGTAAGCATATATCCATTTAATGATATTATTGTTTTTTCATTAATTTTCTATTCCATATGTTTTTTATCAGTTAATTATTAATATCATTATATGGATTATAGATTTTTATTAAATTGTTGTTTCTTCTACTTATACAGTGCACGTACTAAAAGTGTGCAACATAAATACCACTAAATAGTGCTATTTTATGCTAATTCTATTGTTTTCTTTTGTTTAATTAGTGCTATTTACTACTAATTAGTGACAACTGTTGTTTGCACTCTATTGTTTTCTTGTGTTTAATTAGTGCTATTTACTACTAAATAGTGACAACTGTTGCACACATTTAGTGCTTGCATTCTAGTATTGCCACTATTTAATAATTATTAATAAGTATATTTTATTATTTATTATTATTTTTTATTATTATTTGGAGTTATTAGCTCTAGATAAAACATCCCCACTTCTGAAATCAATAGTTTATTGAACCAAGCTTTTGGATTACGAACTCATCTTTGTGGAAATAAACTGATGTACTGATGTTTTTAATCCAAAAGATAAGTAAATCATCTACACGTATCTTATAATGTTTTACCTACTGTAATGTATCCCACTAGATATAAACTCTTCAAATAAAATAAACATTCTCTCCTTAGGTATGTCAGTTACAAGGAGAAGGTATCGGTGTAGCGACTGCAAGAGCCCAAGCAGATGATCCTACCACAACCCAAGGCAGTGTGATAACGTGTAATCCATTATCTCAGTGTTCTGGTGGTAGCATACAGAAGCTTCTAAGTAGATCAGTATGTTTTACTAACCCAGATGACACTGATAGGCTGATTGTAGCTGCTCCTGACGAGGCTGCTAAAGCTGTATGTATCTTTTAGACTAATTAAAGAGTTTATATTTTTAGAGTTATTTTTAGATGAGTATGTAATATATACAATGTGAACAAGTTATCTGTATAATTTAATACAGAGAGCTGTTCTAGGTTTATCGTAGCTGTGCCCTAACTGCACCGTGTGCCACTCATGCGAAAATGACTCTTCGTCTTGTTTATTTATTTAATGAAATTTGAATATTTGAATTTAAATGGAGACCTGTGGACCTCCGGTAACGTCTAATCCTAACCATTTGCAATTACTCAATTATTTTAAAACCCCGAGTGTTGGTCCAGCCAATAGACCGGCACTCAACCAACTGATCCAACAGTGCGGTGATTGTCAACATGTATCATTTTTTCTATGGATGTTTCTGAAAGTACACCATTGACATATGAATGGTATTTGTATTCATAAAAAAAAATTTGTCAACAGTTTTTAAGGCTTATTTTCATTAGTAAAGTAAAACCCTGAGAGACTTTATTTTCTCTTTCCAGGTATTATTATGGGATGGTAAATCAGGACACAAGTTCCAAAAACTTCCCAACCAATCAGATGCTGTCTTAGATGTACTACCTTTTATGGTCAATGGTCAACATTTTTTAACATCACTCACAGAACAGAAACTAGATGTTTATCAATGGCAATAGCTAGCATATAGTTACAAGTATCTAAAATAATTACTATAATAATAATATTACCATAGACAAATCAAATTACAGTCAAAACACCTCAAGCGTACCCACCAAAAGTTCATTAATGATTCCATTGTTTGAATCTTGATTTGATTATTCCATTTGAATATTCTGTTTTGATATCGACCAGTCTAACATTCGAGACAAGAAGTCTCTGTTTGAGACAGAAAAAACTTTGAAAATCTTCAACTGTCTAGAAACTCTCACTGAAGTATTTCTTCTAAAAAAAAATGTTAATTTACTTATTTAGGATTTTTTTGTAAAAATGTTATTTTGAATTTTGTAGACTGGAATCAAAGAATCCATTCAATATTTGAATAATCAATTCAATAATGAAACTTTAGTGGGTACGCTTGAGGTGTTTTGACTGTAATTGTTCAGTTGAGCTGAAGAAACTGTATCTGTCAAATTTTTAAACTTGTCATCTGATATATTTGGTTGATAAATTTTCATGTGATTGGATAATGTTATGTTAACAAACTTGTAGTAGGACAATATCAACCTGGCAGTTCAATATTATGAAAGTTGTACTCAAATATGCAGCGGGAATTAAGTTCACTGCTAAAAATATAATGTAACTATGTAACAATTGAAATTTTTATACATGTATTCAATTTGTAAATAGCGTTTGTAAATAGCATAAAATAAATGATGTATAGTTATTATTAAATCCTTTGACAAGAATTAGCTGTTGTGATGTTGACCTAAACCACAGGTAGGGGCTTTAGGGGGCTTTCATTTATTAGCACATGGGGGGAGGGTCTGGTAAAAATTTGTAGCTGTCTGCATACATTATCCCCCCCCCCTTAGCATTTTAGCAATGATATCACAACCCCCACCCATGATAATTCAGAAATTCTTAACCCCCTTCAGAACACATTCAATATTGTGAACTCCCCCCCCCCTCTAGACTGAATAGAAGGTTTTGTCTCAGTGAAGGGGCTGCACCCCCTTTCTTAGAATACTGAATCTGTCCCAAAATTATTCTTTCAAAGACTAATAAGTTGTTGGAATATCCAAACGATCAGAAATGCATGACAATAAACTATTAAAATAAGAACGTTTGGTTTATCTCCTGCGTAATATAATGAATTGATGCTCAGTGGGAATCATATAATCAATCGGTTCAAGAAAGTATGAGATAAGACAGCTTATCCCCCGTATTGGGCTTTACACCCATCACGGGATCTTTTCATTCTATTTTTAAACTGAAGTTATTTCGGGAAGAGAACGTGATTGGCCAGATTGCAGGAGGCGTGGTCGCATCATCAAAACATCTCGAGACAAAAGTGCGGAGATTGGTAACAAGTTTCTAAAAATAGCACGACTAGTAGAGCCCCCGATGGGGTCGGGAGATAGGCTCTCTTATCTCATACTCTCTTGGTCGGTTACGACACGATGAAGTACTCTTTCCTAGTCATACGAAAAGGAGTCTTCTTTATCATATATTATTATACATGTTTTTTTTTTGTCTTCTCCATATCAAAAATTTGAAAAAACATTCTGTGTTATCTTCCTGGCCTGATGAGCTCTGGAAACCCTTAAGCCTGGTTTCCATATAACGGCTACGATCGCCACGATCGCTGAACTCCATCGCCACGATCGCTGATCGAGCGATCCCAGCGATCTGAACTATTGGTTTCCATTTAATCGCTGCGATCGCTCGTCACTTTTTCCGGCGATTGTGGCGATCGTAGCGATTATATGGAAACCAGGCTTTAGAGAAAACACAGAGGAAAAATATTTTTTTTGAAAAAAGAATAAGTGGGGCAATAGGTAAGAGAATGAATGTGAACAAGGAAGAAAAAGAAATAACGCATCAGCAAACAATCCAATTGCATTTATTAATGTAAATGTGTACATTGACTTCAACACTGAAATACCAAAGAAATCTAAAAAATAAATAAAAATATTCGCGTAATATTTTACATCATAACTCTTGTCTTGTAGCAGCAATCATTGACGTAATTGCCCTGTCTAATGCAAATGGAGCAAAGCTGTCAATCTGAGATTTTGTTGCTCAAAATCATTACATTAGAGTTGTATATTTAGTTTATGTTGTAGCTGTGTTTTTGACCACTATTTAACAGTTTGTATTTGACCTAAAAAGAAAAAAAGAAAAAAATAGGCGACAATATTAAAACTAACAAATGTACAAAATAAGATTCTGATAGTAAGGATTCTGAAAAAAAATGATGATTATGTTTTTCGTTAATGAGTGCAATCAGTTTCCGTTTCCTGCGAAATCAGGCACATTAGTGCTTTTCAAATTTGCAAAAGAAAAACCTAACATTACAGGAAATATTAACATGTTCCCCAGTCGTCTTTCTCTTAAGAATAGATTTTAGCGGGATTGGTAACAGAATAACTAATAGCCTGGTTTCTAAAAATAGCACTAGCGGGGATCCTGATGGGGTGGGGGATAGGTTCTCATAGCTCATTTTCTCTTGATTTTTCTTGTTAGGGAGTGGACTCTTATGTAAAAGTATCAGGGATACTTGTCGGGATTTTTCAAAAATAGCGCGCTTAGATTCTTTGATAATCGTAATTTGTTAAATTAATGCCGACACAATGTAACTTATAACCTAAAAGATAATAAAATGTTGTTTGAAAGCGTCAACTTTTATCTGGGTACAATAAGCGATACCGAATCGATGGTGCATCGATGCATTGAAACCCTGAACCTTTCAAGGTGGGGAAACGTTTGAATTTCGACAATGAAGCACATGCCAGTAGCTGCAGTACTGTTGTTTTTTTAACAAAATCAATCCACAAATTAAAAGACATGAGAATTACCTTGAGTACGGCTGCTTAACAGTTTTTTTTTTGGGGACTTCAGGTGTCAATTCATTCAGCAGTTAATAGTCATGGTCCATCAAGCTTATTTTGTAGAATGTTTGTTTGTGGGTATTTTTCCAAGATTTCTACAACCCATCATTGACTACAACTCTGATTGTATTCTGACAGTGTGAAGAAAGCTGATAGGAAGCTGAAATCTGGGGCGACATATGAGCTGCGTATTCCATTGTTCGTAGTAGTTATTAGAAGTTAAAAGCGGTGTTAGCATAGTTAGCAGTTGTTGGCATATGCCTGTCCGTTAAAACAGTCGTTAGCCTGTGGGTAGTAGTTGTTGGCATATGCCTGTCCGTTAAATGCATCGTTAGCCTGTGCGTAATAGTTAGCATATGCCTGTCCGTTATAAGCGTCGTTAGCCTGTGCGTAGTAGTTGTTAGCATATGCCTGTCCGTTAAAAGAGTCGTTAGCCTGTGCGTAGTAGTTGTTGTTAGCATATGCCTGTCCGTTATAAGCGTCGTTAGCCTGTGCGTAGTTATTGTTAGCATATGCCTGTCCGTTATAAGCCTCATTAGCCTGTGCGTAGTAGTTGTTGTTAGCATATGCCTGTCCGTTATAAGCTTAACAGTTTTTTTTTTGGGGACTTCAGGTGTCAATTCATTCAGCAGTTAATAGTCATGGTCCATCAAGCTTATTTTGTAGAATGTTTGTTTGTGGGTATTTTTCCAAGATTTCTACAACCCATCATTGACTACAACTCTGATTGTATTCTGACAGTGTGAAGAAAGCTGATAGGAAGCTGAAATCTGGGGCGACATATGAGCTGCGTATTCCATTGTTCGTAGTAGTTATTAGAAGTTAAAAGCGGTGTTAGCATAGTTAGCAGTTGTTGGCATATGCCTGTCCGTTAAAACAGTCGTTAGCCTGTGGGTAGTAGTTGTTGGCATATGCCTGTCCGTTAAATGCATCGTTAGCCTGTGCGTAATAGTTAGCATATGCCTGTCCGTTATAAGCGTCGTTAGCCTGTGCGTAGTAGTTGTTAGCATATGCCTGTCCGTTAAAAGAGTCGTTAGCCTGTGCGTAGTAGTTGTTGTTAGCATATGCCTGTCCGTTATAAGCGTCGTTAGCCTGTGCGTAGTTATTGTTAGCATATGCCTGTCCGTTATAAGCCTCATTAGCCTGTGCGTAGTAGTTGTTGTTAGCATATGCCTGTCCGTTATAAGCTTAACAGTTTTTTTTTTGGGGACTTCAGGTGTCAATTCATTCAGCAGTTAATAGTCATGGTCCATCAAGCTTATTTTGTAGAATGTTTGTTTGTGGGTATTTTTCCAAGATTTCTACAACCCATCATTGACTACAACTCTGATTGTATTCTGACAGTGTGAAGAAAGCTGATAGGAAGCTGAAATCTGGGGCGACATATGAGCTGCGTATTCCATTGTTCGTAGTAGTTATTAGAAGTTAAAAGCGGTGTTAGCATAGTTAGCAGTTGTTGGCATATGCCTGTCCGTTAAAACAGTCGTTAGCCTGTGGGTAGTAGTTGTTGGCATATGCCTGTCCGTTAAATGCATCGTTAGCCTGTGCGTAATAGTTAGCATATGCCTGTCCGTTATAAGCGTCGTTAGCCTGTGCGTAGTAGTTGTTAGCATATGCCTGTCCGTTAAAAGAGTCGTTAGCCTGTGCGTAGTAGTTGTTGTTAGCATATGCCTGTCCGTTATAAGCGTCGTTAGCCTGTGCGTAGTTATTGTTAGCATATGCCTGTCCGTTATAAGCCTCATTAGCCTGTGCGTAGTAGTTGTTGTTAGCATATGCCTGTCCGTTATAAGCCTCGTTAGCCTGTGCGTAGTTGTTGTTAGCATATGCCTGTCCGTTATAAGCCTCGTTAGCCTGTGCGTAGTTGTTGTTAGCATATGCCTGTCCGTTATAAGCCTCGTTAGCCTGTGCGTAGTAGCCGTTGTTGGCATATGCCTGTCCGTTGTAAGCGTCGTTAGCCTCTGCGTAGTAGTTGTTGTTGGCATATGCCTGTCCGTTATAAGCCTCGTTAGCCTGTGCGTAGTTGTTGTTAGCATATGCCTGTCCGTTATAAGCCTCGTTAGCCTGTGCGTAGTTGTTGTTAGCATATGCCTGTCCGTTATAAGCCTCGTTAGCCTGTGCGTAGTAGCCGTTGTTGGCATATGCCTGTCCGTTGTAAGCGTCGTTAGCCTCTGCGTAGTAGTTGTTGTTGGCATATGCCTGTCCGTTATAAGCGTCGTTAGCCTGTGCGTAATAGTTGGTATATGCTTAATTTAATTTAATTTAATTTAATCCATTTACACTGCATAGTAACATAAACAATACAACTACACATATTAAAAATAATAATAATTGAAAAGGACAACTTTACAAGGAAAAAAAAAAAAAAAATACAATGACTTGAAAATGGTGCAGTGGGGAAGGACAAGAAGGGAACATACGAACCATTCAAAGCTAGTCCACCCAATAAATAATACAATGACAAAAAAGAAAAATAATAATGTTAATAATGATTAGATAAAAATAATAATAAGTTAAGATTAGCAATCATGTTGCCCATGTAACATATGGGCGGTCAGGGTCAAAGTGAATTGTTTTATAATGTTCAATGCAGTGTTTTTTGAAGGACGATAAGCTGAAATTAGATGTTCTTAGTTGATCAGGCAGATTGTTCCATAAATATGGTAGTCTATTGAAAAAAGTTCCTTTGAATAATTGAGTTTTTACAGAATTAATCTTTAACTTGTTACTAGAGTATGATCTTAATCTTGTATCGGAGCAAAATTCAAAATATTCATCAAATGAGTAATTATAATAACCAGACTTGAGTTTGTAAAATGTTATTAAATCTTTAACTTCTCTTCGATATACCAATGGTAGAAGATTGAGTTTCTGAAGTCGCTCGATGTATGTAAGGTCGGGCAAGAGAAACCGCGTAGCACGCCGTTGGACACTTTCAATCAACTTAATCAAGGTGACAGACTTTGGGCTCCAAATCTCAGAGGCATACTCCAAGTGAGAACGCACAAGGGCCAAGTAAAGTGATCTAAATGTTGGCAGAAACTGGTCACTTCTACTGCTGATTGTACGACGAATAAAACCCAGCATCTTACTAGCCTTATTCACCTGGGTATAGACATGCTCATTGAAGCGAGCATCACAAGTAATGAGGACTCCAAGGTCACGCTGAGCTTCTACTCTCTTCAGTGTCTCACCTCTTAGGCTGTAGTTGAAAATTATTGGAGCACGTTTCCTTGTTATAGTACAGAGTGAGCATTTATCGATATTAAAGTCCATTTTCCAGGCATCACTCCATTCGGCCAGGCAATCAATATCTGTTTGAAAAAGCGCACAGTCACTGGCAGACCTTATAGAGCGGTAACACTTGGCGTCATCAGCGAATAATGCCAAAGTGCTATCTTCAGATATGGAACAAGGAATATCATTGATGAATAAAACAAACAAAACGGGACCAAGCAGAGAACCTTGTGGTACTCCAGAAGTAATTTGCAACCACTCTGAACTTCTTCCCTCAATTACCACGCGCTGCATTCTGCTGTCAAGATAGCTTGAAAACCACTGTAGAAGAGGTCCTTTTATTCCATATTGGTCTAGTTTACTGACTAAATGAGGATGTGAAACAGAATCAAATGCTTTAGAGAAGTCGAAAAAAGCTACGTCAGTTTGAACCCCCTGGTCAATTGCTTGGGTTATTCGATGAACAGTGTCCAAAAGTTGGGTTACAGTTGATCGACCCTTAACAAAACCATGCTGCAGTGGATGAATAATATCAGCGATAAAGGCAAAAAAATGGTCAAAAATACAGCGTTCAGCAATCTTGGAGACAAGACTTAATAAAGAAATTGGTCTGTAATTGGTTACGTCCTCTTTGTTGCCTTTTTTGAATACCGGCACAACATTAGCATGTTTCCATTCCTTTGGCACACGGCCAATACGTAGCGATAAGTTAATTAAACGCGTGAGTGAAGGTGCAATTTCAGAGGCACATTCTTTTAAAAGTCTCCCTGGGATTTGATCCGGACCACAAGCTTTAGATGGATTAATGGCTTTCAATACTTTAGTCACCTCGTCAACGGTAATTTGAATTAGGTGTAGCTCATTGTCCGTTGTTGTATGTGTATTTGTTGACATATGCAGATTACTCTTCTTGAACACTGAGCCAAAGAAACGATTGAATAAATTAGCTTTATCAACTGGTGTAGAAGCCTTCTGGTTACCAAAAGAAACCTCTTTAGGAATCCTTGAAGATTTTGTTTTTGACCCGTAAAAAGACCAAAACTGCTTTGGATTATCTTTGAGATCGGACTGCATATTCATCAGAAAATCGTGATATTTTCGCTTGGTGGCAGTTTTTATTTGTTTACGTACGGTCCTATAATTATCCCAGAGTGTTGTGGAATTTGATTGTTTTGCTTTCTTCCATAGGCGATCCTTTTTCTTCGATAACTTGATAATTTCACCGTCGATCCATTTTGGAGATTTTGCATCCTTGAGTTTGATCTTTGGAATAAATGACTCAACAGCACTTAGGAATAAATCGCGCCAATTTTCCCAGCTCAAATCAATGTTATTTTCGTCATATCCCATATCAAGTTGTGTAACTGAAAGTGACTGTCGAAGTCCATCGAAGTCCGCTTTCTTGAAGTCATAAACATGACGTGAAACGCGTTCCCTTTTGGTTAAGGTCTTGTTGACAGTAAGTAGCGTACTCCTGATCTTGTTGAGTCGCATGTGGGCAAACAGTGTAGCTCCAACTGCTGGCTTCACGATGGCAAACGAGCCAGTCGCAGTCGTCTACTGCCTGCCATACCGCGTCGTAAGGGTATAGTGTGGTTATACACAATGGTGACGCGATACCATAGTACCACCACGCACTATACCAGTCTACCATTTGAGATGTTACTATGGTAACATGCTGGTAGGCCAGCACTGGTCGGTCTTGATGGTATGAGACAGACTGCTCGGCATAGTGGGCTACACTGCATCCCTGCAGCTCATATGTACGGTATTGTACACCCCAGAACCAGCTTCCTTGTGTGTTACCAGCTACCACAGGTCCACTGACAGCAGGGACTACCATCCTTTTTTCTGTAAGAAAAAAAAAAAAAAAACAGACCAGTAAATTGATTGATTTATTGATTATTTAATGAATGATTAAATCGATTGAATGGATAAATGGATAAATGAAATAATGGATGGATGAAACAATGAATGAATGAACGGATAGGAGAATTCATCAATGCACCAACAAACAAATGAACAGCAGACATACCAAATAATAGCAAGACAAACGATTGAATATTGTAACCTATAATCTATGTATAAATGTGTTTAACACCAACCTTCATCTCTGTTGTACAAAGCCATAGTTCTTGGCTTGGCCAGTACAATCATCATTTTATCTACAAGCAAGGAATTAGAGTGAATTATATATATATCATAAATGAATAGAGTCATTAATAAATTAAAACTGAATTAATGCATTAAGAAAGAAACTAAACCCTGATGACATTTCATCATTATTGTATTTTGAATGAAAGAATGAATGAATGAATGAATGAATGAATGAATGGATGAATGAATGGATGAATGAATGAATGGATGAATGAATGAATGAATGAATGGATGAATGAATGAATGAATGAATGAATGAATGGATGAATGAATGAATGAATGAATGGATGAGTGAATGAATGAGTGAATGAATGAATGAATGAATGAATGAATGAATGAATGAATGAATGAGTGAATGAATGAATGAATGAATGGATGAATGAATGAATGGATGGATGGATGAATGAATGAATGAATGAATGGATGAATGAATGAATGAATGAATGAATGAATGAATGAATGAGTGAGTGAGTGAATGAATGAATGAATGAATGAGTGAATGAATGAGTGAATGAATGAATGAATGAGTGAATGAATGAATGAATGAATGAGTGAGTGATTGAATGAATGAATGAGTGAGTGAGTGAGTGAGTGAGTGAGTGAGTGAGTGAATGAATGAATGAATGAATGAATGAATGAATGAGTGAGTGAGTGAGTGAGTGAGTGAGTGAGTGAATGAATGAATGAATGAATGAATGAGTGAATGAATGAATGAATGAATGAATGAATGAATGAATGAAAAATTCAAAAACGTTATAAAGGTAAAGCAAAAGTGTTACTAGGAAAGCAGGAACGATGAAAGTCGAATTAAAAGAAAGAAGAAAGGCAATGAATAAGAACAATCAACTAGACCTTGTCTCTCTATATAATCGTCACGTTGACTCAAAGAGTCACCAATGTCACTATATTCAGTGTCTGATTCTTCAAGATCAAAAAGAGATTAAGCATTACTAAGCATTCAATGCTTGTTCTTTTGCAATTGCCTTAAATGATAAGATAATTATACTACATATAGTACTTTTGAGATTGATCGTACCAATCAAATAACTAAGGTTTGTAGGATTTCACCCGGGAGGACTCCCATGCCGAATGTATCAGTCATTTGAAACCCCAAGTTCCGGGGGAGCTGAGCTTCTGGGAATTATCGCAGAATTTTAATCTAACGCGGTTTTAACATCCATTATCCATGAGGAGGTGGAAGAGCTGATGTTGTATTAACGTAAAACAAAATAAATGTTGACACGATCGCCGGGGAAGAGCGCAAATCGCGCAAATGTTGATTTCCCGCTATTCCAGGGGGTCATTGTCAATGACTAAAAATCATCCATTTTTTATCTCTTTATATGATGTCCAAATAGAAGTCTACGCTTTCAAACATTAGTAAGAAATCTTTTAGGCTATCATAGAGTTTACATTGATCTTTGAAAAAATAAGAAAAAAATAAAAAAATATCAAAGAATGTAAGCGCTCTTTGTGGTAAACTTGTACAGCTTTAGACATTTTCTGGTTGGTGTCTTAATTTGTTTCGCCACGTTTTATCGAGAACATTCGAGAACATGACGTCACGGCTAGAATCATTGGTCGGTAGTCACTATGGGAACAAAACATGACATCACAATGTCCAAAAAAGCCGCGCGCTTCCGCAAGCAAAACTCTAGCTAAACATTTTTGTCCAAACTTCAAAAATATATATCTTTTTGCGTCTTAATGGCAGGATTTTGATAGTTTTTACAATTCTCACAAACTGTTTTGTTCTCGTTCCTTTGCCTCAATTCAAACTCCGCATGCTAAGACAGAATATATGAAAATAAATAGTTTTACCTTCTTCGTCCTTCTCCGGGTATGTTGTAATGCAACAAAAAAGGAAATTGAACATCGTCTGTAGGCCACGAACAAACCTGTTTCTAGACCGTTTTTTGTTTCTTCTCTTCTCTCTGGTCTCCATAAAATCCATTCTCTAAAAGACAAAAGTGAACTTTGTTCTAAACTTGAATGTTTTGAAACTTTCCTCAATTTTAAAACTTCCAATTTTAAAAGTTGCATATCGTTTGAAATTTGAAACTATACCCTACCGTGAATTCAGGCAAATTGATTCTATAAATAAAGTAATTATTTTTGTAATCTGAAAGTTTTTTTTGCGCACCGCCAAAAACACCACTATTTGAACGAGCAAAAACTCTCAACTGAATCATGTGAAATCATTCCATTATGACGTCACCGTCGGGGATCCTACGGAGGGAGGTCTGGACGGGGTTTTGTCACGTTTATTGCAAAGAAAGCCGAAGGTACGGAAAGTGTTATTTTTATTTTTGACAAATGACAAATCAATTATTAATAAATTGATAATAGAGCCAATTCATGAATCAGTCAAAGAATGCGTACTGAAATGTATAGATCAGTACAAAACGTTTTCAAACATAGCCCGAGGTCGGCACTCCTTTGTCCTTTTTCATGGTATGGGGGAGGGGGGATTTTAATTAGTGGGTAGGATAAACAAGTAAAGATGCAGTCAGGATTAGTTTTAAGCTGTTTTATTATTATTATTATTATTTTTTCATATTTTTCAACATTTTGTTTATTTTTTTCAGCTATTTTTAATTGAAGTAGAATATAGAGATGCTAGAAACGTTAAAGCGGCGTTTACACGGGCAATTTTTCCTTGACAATTTTTCTTTGACACTGTCATCCCTCGTGTAGACGATCAACAACTTTTCCTTGACCATTTTTTATTAATAAGGTTTTCTTGCTCGTGTAGATGATGAACAAGTTTTCCTTGACAAGTTTAGGTTATGCCCGCGATGCCTTGAAATCAGTGGAGTACTAAAATAATTTCAGTCTCTTGATGAGCAAACAAAACAAAATGGCGTATATGCAAAAAAAAGTGAGAAAAAGAAATCGAAGAAGGCTTGCTGCATGTGGACTAGGGGCGCTTTTGCTTATGCACGATTGCGAATTTCGGAAGCGCAGATGGTGGGTCCGTCCTTGGGTGTCAGATGATCCGTACTCCCTTTTTTTATACTGCGGTTGCGATATGATTCATGTTTCGTATTCCAAAGACTCTGTCTGGTCATGGATTGGAGTAAATCCAACAAAATATAAACAGATTTATCGCTCCAGATTAATTTTGCTTTAGCCGCCATTTTGTTTTGAATATTTGGAAACTGATCGTGCGAAGAAACTGGAAACTAATCACATTAATATATTCCTTGCCACATTTTCCTTGTTGTCCGTCTACACGAACAAATTTTATCCTTGACAATTTTTCCTTGTCAATGAAAAGCCAGTGCGCTCGCTTTTCCTTGTCAAGGAAAAATTGTCCATTTTACTCCATCTACACGAGCAATTTTTATCAAGGAAAAATTGTCAAGGAAAAATTGTCAAGGAAAAATTGCTCGTGTAAACGCCGCTTAAGTTTTCAATGCACATTATAAAATGAAATAAATAACTAGAAGAAAATGTACACTATTGAATTTGCTTGTAAAATATCAATATGGACCTACATTAGAATACCACTACTTAAATTGAGTGATTTATAAGGGGCAGCTCCAGGGATGGGGACTGGGGTGAATTGTCCCCCCCCCCCCCCCCGAAAAAAATGTAATGATTGTACTGAAATAAAATAAATGATATCAACCGAATACATTTTAAGTGTTTATTCTCATAAATGAACTGCAATGAATTACGTACTAGAAAGTGCTAATGAGAATCCAAAAAGGGAAAATAGTTGGAAAATTATGTCTGTAGACTACAATATCCATTGCTTTTAATATGCGTTACTGTCTTACATTAATTATCAAACCAGACAATACTACTGTCAATAATGTTGATCATTCACGAGTTTCTTCAAAAACCCAAGTATGTAATGACCAAAAAGCTATGTAACATTTCTGCCCTGCAGTGGGATCTTTCTCCATATCATACAATTTTCTGAACGTTCGTTTTCGCTCGAGTTCATGATCTTATTTGCTAATCTTACCTTATTTAAAAGTGGTTGTAGATTGTAATATGGTAATTGTCTGCTTATTATAGAAATTCTAACGAGAACTTGCAGACATTGTAGGTAAGTCACTTTCAAGCTGACATCCATTTTGAATTTTAATGCAGCTTTATTAGTGGCCTGGCCTGGAATTGAAGCAGGAAGACCAAAAAAACACAGGAACCCCAACGAACAGCAATAAAAGTTTGATATTATATATACGTTGGAGTGCAAACAATAAAACTATGTTTACTGTTTCGAACATAGTGTTAATCAGCCAATAGAAAACAATAGAATTGGCACAAAAATGTACTATTTATTAATATTACTTTTCTTTTACAAATTTATTATTTGCACTCTAACAACTGAAGGCAAAAGGTAATATTAGTATTTTAATTGCATTGTACATTCATTTAAATATTTCTTTTAAATTATATTTTCCGACTTTAGGCCGAAATTGCAGCCACCTCCATATCCTGTGCAACAGATTATGGTATCCCACCATTCTGTTACAGGGCTGTAAGCAAGGGGAGTTTGCAGGGTGCAACCCCCAGAAAAGAAAAAAGGTCCACTCAAAACTATAATGTCTTTATAAAATCAGTATGAAAGACCACTGTGAATAGACCAAGACAAAAACTAGGTGCAATAATCACCAAAAATACAAAGAATAAAGTCATTCAAAAGGACTGTGAAGCCTAACAAATTGTAATACCGGTTTCCACAGGTTTTTGAAAAATAAAAAAATGCTACTACAAAACCCATCAATGTTACAGGTTTTTTTATGTGCATGCCCGTCCCCCCCCTGTAAAAGGTATGGTTACAGCCCGGTGTTAATCTTTGACTTTTATGAACTTGCTTTAATCCCTCAGTCTACATTTATGTGATGCCATCCTTTCTTAATTAGTGGATGGGATCCTTGTTTCGAATTTGACTGTAGGGAATTTTAAATTCTCATGACTGATTTATTAAGTTCAAGAAGGGTACCGAAAAAAATTCCAAAATAATACTGACTTCACTGAAAAAGAGAGAAAAAATGAGCCAGATGCTGCCTCAATCTCAAAACATCTGCTGAGACCTACATTTTAAGTACCATTTTTCACCTTTCGCAGTATCAGCCATATTTTTAAAATCTTTCTGTAGTGGGTATGTATATTATATTGTCCTTAGAACATACCGGTACATCCATTTTCAAAAAAAAATGTTTGAGAGAATGCAGGTCGCTGAATGTCAATTATCTGCAGTTGAAAAAACCAAATCAGGCAATTCAACTACTTTAAAATATCAATAGCTAAAAAGTTTACATTAAATTAATTAATAATTGAATTGTGCATATTTTGTTAAGTTTTCCAAGTGAACACATCTAGTGGGCCAATTTGCAATTCAGTGTCCAGCACTCTCCTCAACAATTTTTTTAACAAGTATATTATGATATTGTCAGTTATAGGTCTTTTTAGCTGTTGGATGCAGGACTTCATACACTTGATGTTTAGTACATTTCCACATAGCAGAGATCAGCTTGGTAAAACCAGTGTCTTTAGGCTGGAACACAACAATGTAACATACTGATAATGAAACCATCTAATCACTATCTAAAACTGACAGCATCTCAAGGTTAAGACAATACCATTGCGTACAGTTAAATAAAACATCTGACTAATATCATTATGTGAAACTGTCAGACAGCATTTTTAGGTTAAAACACAACTCAGCATAACATTGTTAAATAACCCATCTAATATTAGCATCTAAAACCAGTTAGTAGTAGACTAGTTACAACATAATTTGCCTTATAAAATTCATTTTTACAGCCATTTTTGTTAAAGTGCAACCCTGAAAGCTCAAAGTTTAGAATGTGGCATTTTGGTGGACATCAATCAAAGAGGTGATTATAACACTCACATTTTCAAGTCCTCTGACCAGCTGGTTCTTCATTACCCATATGAATTCCCTGTGGCTTAGTTCACCATCATCTGGACAAGAAAAAAAATCAAATAACGATTATCATGATGGTATTTGTATTTGTACTCAAAACATACCACAAATTTACTATGATGGCATAAAAAATTGCATGGGATTCTATACAAATTAATATTGGGGATACCCCTAGCCCTCCCCCCATTCAGTATCCAACTTAATGAATATTAATGACAAGTACATTTTGTTGATTCTCACCATTTTCATCAAACATTTTGTAGACAATGTCAACAATATGGTCATCTAAGTGTACTCCAGAAACAGTACTAGCAACCCGCTTGAATGTCTCTGTATACAACACAAACAAATAGCAACAAGATATATCAAATATTGCAGTGGAAATGATAGACAAAAATGAAAACAAAGAAGTGTGGTCTATCCAGATGAGGTTTTGTCCTTCAGCAATGTAGTGTGCAGAAAATTCAGTGACGACAAATGTTGGTAAAGTCACAATGTGACTACCATCACTCACAAAGTTCCCACCATCGGTAGCATCAATTCATCAACTTCATTGCATCAAATGATTAGAGGTTATGAAATTATCACCAAAAGTGCCTATGAATAAAGTTATCCACTCCATAGAATTTCTTTAAAATTGATCCAGCAGATAGGGATATATCCCGTGGATGGTGCTATTCAGGTTTCGAGGCAACTGGACACAGATATTAAAACACAAATATTTAGGTTAGGAACCTTCATCATCCAGACATAGAATGAACTTTAATTTGTATTGTCTTGATGGTTGTTGTGGTTACCTGGATCTATAGCTTTGTTTGCTGCATTGTGGAAGCTCAAGGCAACATCAGCTTCACCAATGTTCCTCAAGAAATGAAAGAAGTTTAGGTACTGTTTAAAAGTAACTCCCTGACAATATAGAAAACACAATATACTTAGTTAATAATGGCAATCATTAATAACTCATTTTTTGCTACATAACTTTTTTCATGCTTTTGGTTTTGGACAGCTAGTTTTGTGAAATGGCACAATTATAGTGAGAGCACTCGAACCATGAACACTTTATTTAACTTTTTTATTTTCTGAGCTTTCTACTGCTTCAAGTTCTCTGAAAAAGTAGGACTGAACTAAAATGCACTGAGTTATCAAAATTCAAATGTTTTCAAGACAAATAGATTCACTTGAAGGATGCATGTTAAAAAAAGTGTCAAAAAAGCACAAAGTGTTCATGGTTCGAGTGTCCTCACTGTAAATCAAAAACTCATTTTTTTCTAATTATTTACTAATTTTTAGTGATTTTGTCTTTAGAGTAGACAGCTTTTTTAGTTGTATTCCAGCCTAATACCTGTGCATTGTCTTTGAAAGCTTTCTTGACTCTCTTGAGAATAATTTGTTTCTTTTTATCATTAAAACTAGAGTAGGTGAGAAGCATGTCGGCAAACTGTTTCTCTGTAATTTTTCCATCTTCTGGATCATAGGATAAAAACTGACAAAAATACAAAGATATGGTTTGTGTTTAGTAAAAAAATACTGCCTGATTCCAATATCAACCCACCATCATGGTACAATTTAATATTTGATTCATGTATCCTTTTAATCAATATAATTTCTAGTACTGGTAACATTTAAGCAGAGATTAAGATAATTATTAAGGGTAATGTTTCAGTGGGTAGTTGTCGATTCAAAAGTATTTACTATTTTGCAACGTCTATAGAGTTAAAAATACCTTTTCTTGTAATTTTTCTTAATTATTTTCTTAAATCGATAAGGGTAGTAAATAACTGTCAAAAAATGTCTAAAATGTTAGGTAGGGGTGTTGAATAACAATCAAAACTAATCAAAAAAGCAATTAAAGCTAACATGCATTCAATTGCAATAAGATTTTCAGCTTGTTTCTCACCTCTAAATACATCACTTCCTTCTGAAGATTCTTTTGGAATTTGATGAACTGCGCTCCTGTCAGTTTCTTTTCACCATCTTCACCAAAGAAGTAGACTTGTAGCCCAGAGTTAACAGCATATGATACAACGCTACCAGTAGTAGAATGGTCTCTATGCCTGCTTCCAGTAGCTGTTAGAGAAAACAGGATATTTTGCACCTAGAACAAAGTAAAAAACAAAACAAATATCATCATGAACATCATCATTATACACAATTTCATTATAATTATCATAAAAAATAACACAAGATTGGTATGTAATAATTTCTATTTAATAATGTATTGGTATTATGAAAAAACATCTCAACCTTGTTTATTTGCTGGAATAGTACACAAACTAAGAGACATCCACCTTTTGTGTTTTGCGTTTTTTTTTTGTTTTTTTTTCATTTTTTGTTTTGTTGTTTTGATATTTCATTGTTTATAGTTATCTAGTTAATTGTTATTGTAACACTTAGTCTAATACTTTTATTAGTTTAAATTAAAATGAAATACAAATGTTAAAAAGGGTGAAAAAAAAACATAATAATACGAGAAAATGTGCACATTCTTATCATGATAATTATCATTATCATCATCATAGATTGATTGATTGATTGATTGATTGATTGATTGATTGATTGATTGGTTGGTTGGTTGATTGATTGGTTGGTTGGTTGGTTGGTTGGTTGGTTGGTTGGTTGGTTGGTTGGTTGGTTGGTTGGTTGGTTGGTTGATTGATTGATTGATTGATTGATTGTAAATAAACTGACCTTATCAAACTCATCAGGACAAACTTCACCATCTCCATTGAGATCAAACATCTGGAATGCTATCTCATACATCCTAGGGGGTACTACAGTCAAGACATGTAAAATAAAACGTTATGTTACATCACGCTGCAGATCACTCTCAAAAATTGAAGCATAAAGCAATAAATTTCACAGGAAATAAAATTTTCCAAAGATGGGAATTGCATGGGAAAGGTTCCCATTTAATGGGGAAAACATGGGTAACTTTGAACCCAGTGCTTGTCCAGCAATAGGTTTGGTGTCACTTTTCCAATGATAATCCCCAATCAACCCACTGTGGTAATCACAAAAATTTCCTATGAAATTAAGTATGCTAGACTGTGTACAAATGACACACTATCAAAGCCAAAAAATGACAATCATGTGACTGACAATTGCTGATAAAGAAGTTTCAAGATCATAATGGTGGCGATGACAATGTTGTTGATAGCGATGATGATGGTTATTATGATCATGGTAATGATGATGATGAATATCATGATGTTGATGATCATGATGATGGTGGTAGTGGTGATGGTGATGAATATTACTATGGTGATGATGGTGGTGGTAGTGGTGATGGTGATGAATATTACTATGGTGATGATGGTGGTGGTGGTGGTGATGGTGATGAATATTATTATGGTGATGATGATGGTGGTGTTGATGATGTAGTTGATCAATGATAATGATGGTGATGATAACAGAGGTGATGATGGTGATGATAACAGAGGTGATGATGGTGATGATAACAGAGGTGATGATGGTGATGATAACAGAGGTGATGATGGTGATGATAACAGAGGTGATGATAACAGAGGTGATGATAACAGAGGTGATGATGGTGATGATAACAGAGGTGATGATGGTGATGATAACAGAGGTGATGATGGTGATGATAACAGAGGTGATGATGGTGATGATAACAGAGGTGATGATGGTGATGATAACAGAGGTGATGATGGTGATGATTATTGTGATGATAATGATAACAATGATTGATCTTACTTACATGAAAGGACAGTCAAAAGGAAGATGTAATCAGAGAAAGATATTAACCCATATTGTCCCATTTTGCTGAAAACACTACTTCCTTCATCAAGCTCTTCAACTTGACTGAACCCCCTGTACTTGTGTTTCTAGAAAGAAAGAAAAACAACAAGAATATTCAGTGGTATTACAGACAAATTCTTTGTACCATGACTCACCATTTCAAAACGTTTTTGTTTTCATTTTGGTCATTTCTGAACCATCAATCAATTTCATAGAGCACAGCTTGCCCTAGTAATCAATGGTTAATTTAAAACCAAACTCCACCCTTGAAATTGATTTGACAATTCAGAAAAGACCAAATGAAAACAAAGTTTAAAAGAGTGGCTTGCGATATGACCAATTTAGCTGTAAATAAAAGAATAGCTTGACTTCTTCCCAGTCATTTCAATTTAGAACTGGTCAGGAATGAATGATCCATACGCTAGTGGAGAGTCCCTCCAGACAATTGGAGAACTTATTTGCAGTGGATAATAACTTTGATCCAAAAATCTCTCGTAAATCGTCACAACCTCCAGCATTCTGATCTATGTTTGACATCTTTTAAAAGCTATTTAAAGTGCTTCAGATGAAAGTAAGGGTATCTGTCATTGGGTTTTGATGTGTGAATAATGAATAGAATAAAACAAATGAATAAATAATTTTATGGAAATATTTTAACAGGTCATTTTTACCTCTGGATCAAATCTTTCAAATTCATCAAGTCCAAGACCTGCAGATACAACAGCAAAACAAAAAGAAACCTATCAGGGCAGTGTAGCCAATAGACAGAGAAACAGACAGGCAGACAGAAATATAAACAGACAAACAGACAGAGAACCAGACAGACAGACAGACAATAGACAATCAAACAGTCAAGCCAATTGACAAGTAGACCACAGACAAACTGAGAAAAAGAAAGATCAAAGAAAAGAAAAAAAAAGAAAGATCAACAAAATGACATGTTGCAGACAAACAGACAAAACAACAGCACAGACAGACACCAGGATAGACAATCAAGCAGTCAAGCAAATTGTCAAGTAGACCACAGACAAATTAACAGCCAAGCAGATAGGCAAACAGAAATGTACACATACACTGGACAGATAAACAAACAAACAAACAAGCAGACAGAAAACAGGACAAGCAGACAGACATCCCACTATACCTTCAGGTTGTAGCTTGCCAGGAGTAAGAGATCTGACAAAGTCTTCTGGTGTCATAAACACCTCGTTCTCTTCACCTTGATGGACTACCTTAATTGTTGCAAAATATCGGAACACTTTATCAGGTGTACTGTACTGGCGTATCCTGTCCTCATATTCCATTATCTGAAACAAATACATCACCATAATTATTATACTCAGAGTTACTAAAACTTTCTCATCTCTGCAAATAAAAAAAATCCTCATTCTATATACTAAGAATATTACTGTACTGTAACAAAACATGTTGTAGAATGTAGATAATTTATAAACTGTAGAACGAAGAAGGCAAAACAGATGTTTCGGATGTTAGTCCTTTATCAGAGTTACATGAATTTATCTTTGCCGAACAAAGCAGCAGAAAATGTATGTTATGCAGTTAGATCAAGTCAGGGTTAAGCCACTGCTACTGGCAACAGTGTAACCCAATACAACCTGTCACTTGGGGATGGTGCCATCCAAATCAGCTCCCCTCACAAGTCATGTGCTAAATGTTGAGGAAGGCGGCATGTCAAGCACAAAGACAAAAAACAAAATTTGCCAAAGGGCAGATGTCAGTTCCCTAATCCTTGAGCCAACAGCCAACATGCAACCCTTAGGTAGTAGCAGCAACACACATACAGTAGTCAGGACTCGCATGCTGAATAATTTTATGAAGTCCACTGAAGGGCTCTCAACGTTATTTTTGCATAAGAGCAGTGCATGAAGTCAGGTGATTGTGATAATCAAATAAACAAGAACGATAAATTAACAAAAAAACGTAAAAAGGTAAAATGTTTATCTTTACGATTTTAGCTTCAGCAAATTTTAAACGCCAAGATAAAATACGAGTAAACTGGGCTACATTGGATGACAAACAACATCACAACAAGGCCCTACAAATAACTTGTCAGTCAAAGAATTTCTATACGAAATCTTATCAAAACATACTCACTCGTCTAGCTTTAAAACTTTTTCTCTTCTTTTTCGTTGGTTCCTGGTCCTTGCCCTCGCTAACATCACCACTACTATCAATTTCGTCAATCTCTTGATCTTCCTTTAACTTCGCTGGCTGTGCTTCCGCTCGATTGTTAGTCAATCTCTTGTACAAAGCATACGAACCACCAAGAAATCCGACAGACGAACCTATCATTACTGCTACCAATCTTCTCTGTCTCTGTTGTCGTTCATGCTCGTCTGCAGTTTTCTGTTCTCCATTAGCTTGCTTAGAGCTTGCTTCACCTGCTACACTAGTTAAACAAGCCCTTGGTACAAATAATGGACGTTTTGCAACTGTAGTTTCTCTTCGCAGAGAACGAGAAAGAAAGCAGTTGAGCAAATTTGTTCTTTTTGAACACGTTCTTTGCGCTTGATAAAAGCGAGACAGCATGATTTTCTTCGTAGCTGAGGATAATTATTTAAGAATTAGTAATAGGAGTTCAATAAGTGGCCATTAAGCAGCTTCTTTGCACAATAAAACTACATTCCTTGTATTGTTTTGAAGCAAGATGACAAAATGGCGTCCACTGTATTTTGGTATCATTGGGCTTCCTGTGTGGTTTGTTTCAAACAGGAGCCCCGTCAAAGGAGTTCGAACGCTGAGATGCCTTTAAATGATTCAGGATGGATGGATGAATGAAAGAATGAAAGAATGGATGGATGTGCTATCTTTGTCGGATAAACCGATAAAGCAATGCTTTTTTTTTCAATGTGGCACTTTTATTGGGGATTTTTACGGACTGTGTGTGTGTGTTAGCGATGAGTGCCCGCCCCAATGTTAACGTCCACAACTGGATTAGAGTATAGAGTAGACAGGACCTCCGATTTTACGTCGTTATCCGAGAGGACGTGAGGATCTTACCATCTGTAGATAGAGAAACAAAGGCAGCAACTTCTCAATTATTTTCAGACACTGAGTGCTGGTCCGGCCTGGGCTCGAACCCGTAACCTACCGCACTAAAGTCCGATGCTCTGCCAACTGAGCTAAACGGTCGGCGCGCGGTCAAATGATGGATGGATGGATACCAAAAACAATAACAAGCCAGCTAGTCCTAACTGCTGATTTTAAAGCATCACGCTTGGTTAATATAGAGTTGTTTTCGACAGCTACTAAGTTCTAAGCTACTTTAATTTTTTATTCTTCCAAGATAAGCTCAAACTCAAAAAATCAAAACTGTGAGAAGCGTTCATGATCTGGAAACTGAATGTAGAGGTAGTGAGTGTGAGAGTCTGCAGACGAAGAGCCACTGTCGGTACATATATGTGGAAATGCTGCAGTAAAAGAATATCATTATTAAAAAAAAACTGAGCTCTTGCCTAAAACACAGAGAAATATGTATAGATAATAATGCGTTGATGAGGCATCTCGAATTCAAAGTCAAGTGGAGATCCGCAGGAAAGGAAAAAGAACAAAAGTTGGTTGCGTAACTATTGATATAGCTGCGTAAAACTTTTATAACGCTGCGGTGCACACTATGACAACGTGAAGTATTTATTGACATAAGAGAAAACAGTGCATGTATAGCTGGACGATTAGTATTAAGCGAAGATTTTGTGATGACAATTATTGGAAATATCCGCGGATCTTCAAATGATCTACGACGAGATGTTTTGAAACTAGCTGAAACGAATACTGCATATTTAACAGAGATGAAATAGTTAAATCTAAAGAATATAAGTGTTGTTGCATCATAGTTTATAACAAATTTAAAATTGCATGATTAGAATAAATTGGTATGTTTATTTGACCAGCTAAAGTTTCTCTAAGTAATACCCCCGATTTCGGCAAATGCGCTTGCGAATTTTGCGCCAATTCATTTGGCAATTTGAAAGAGTACCAAATATTGTTTTTTGACTTTTTTTATGTTTGGGAAATGTCGCAAAGAGCCAAGGTTTTGATACTGGACCCATTACAATGTACATCAGTGTACAATGTTTGTTTGATGTGTACAATTAGTCCGGAATAACATCTTTGACACACGGACACAAAAGGGTTTGCCTTGATGTCAGTTGTTGATCTAAAACAAACACAATCAGCCACTCGCAGTTCTGCTTGTTGAAAACCATTCAAAAGAATTGATTTCTGACAGGACAAAAAGATTAAAGATTGAGTCATTATTTAACTGCATCAAGGAAGAATTTTGTTAGGAATTATATACATTAGCCACGCTAAAGAGCTAGAATCGACGAATGTTGATTGAACGACAAAAGAGGTGCAGTTTGATTAGAATTATCTTATACTTCTAACTAATCAGGTTGCAGATCACAGTTTCACATCGTAAGTATAAAAGTCGACAACGGAGTCATCGTGTTTTGATTAGAAAAGAAACACGCACGAATATCATAGCATCAATTAGCGGGATTAGCAATTAGCAGTTTCAGTTGAGGAAGCCAAACATTTAGCACTTCAAGAATCTGCTAAAACTTGTTCAAAGACAAAAGAAAGTTCATTTGGCTGCAGCTCATTTTTTTGAAACACGCCTACACCAAACACTGAAACTTTGTAAATATGTTATGATATTTGATTGTGAGATTTAAGCAGACATACCTATCGCCATTAACAAAGAGAAAGTCAGGCCCAAGACCGTAAGGAAACAAAAGCAAATGAAGTAATCGTTGGAGAAAGGCGACCAATGTGACCGAAATCAATTGTGAAGTTTTACAATTTGTAGGGATATTGAGACAAAACTCTGGCAGATGAAAAACGACAATTTAGTATGGATAACACAGTACTATAATCAGATAACGATAGCCTACACAAACAGACCTTCTTGGGTGTTTGCTTTTACGTGGATTCCGATTGCAAAAGATTGACAATTTAAATTTCCATTTCAACCGAACTTGAACAACCATGACAAACCAGGAAAACGCTGAAGAGGAACAGTCATTTATTATCAACATTATAAAAGATTAAACAAGTAACATCGAAAATGATATCTAACACAGTCATTTGATATATTGTCATTCGAGATTCTGATAATGGACCAATCAACTTGACGACAATATTAATTACATTTTGAAATGAAAACGGTAGTCACTGTAAGTATTACCAAGTCAAACTGAGAAGTTGGATGTGAGAACTTCGAGTTGACAACTTGAAAAGTTTGCGTATCAGCGCCAGCAACAACAACAACAAAAAACGAACAAGTAAACAAAACCACTAACAAAAAGAAAAAACACAACAATAACAACAACATTCTAATCTAACTGTTCATCGAAATGAATTCCTCGACCAACGAAACAGCGACACAAAGTCCCTGCCGGGATGAAGGTTTCTATTTCTATCTTCTCGTCACAATCCATACTTTGACTTTCCTGGCTAACTTTATCTCCGCCATCGCTATCTGGAAATTGCCAGGGCTGATGAAAAACAAATACCATATGGTAGTAAAGACTCTGATATTAAACGATTGTCTAATTCCAGTCGTGAGCTTGCCAATACCTGCATATTCGTTTATAACATGCAGTTGGTTCGGTGGAAAGTTATCGTGCGTTTTATCCGCATTTTTCTCTACTGTATTTCGAAGTTGGTCCGCTTTTATAGTAATTGGTATGTGTTTAATGAGATTCCTTGCAGTACGCAAACCAATGTTCTACAGAAGCTATGTGACATTACATCGTATAAAGACAGCTTTAATAATTTCTTTCATTTGGGCATGTAGTCATCTAATCCTGCCGTTGTCAGGGCTTGGAAAATTTCGTCTTCACGAACGAGGGTTTTACTGCGCGTTAGATGTAACAGCTCGAAGGCCCAAGGACCAAATCCTCGTCTATATTACTATAATTGAGGGTTGCGTTTTTATTTTAGCCATGCTATATTTTAGTATTATGGTATCTGTGGTGGTGAAGAATAAGCGGAAGATTAGTAGTAGTCTATCCGTACAGCAGCAGCGAGGTGTTGGTGCTAGCAATACAATAAAAAGAGAGCAAGGATTTGCTAAGATCACAGTGGTTATTGTGATGATTTACTGCATATGTTATTCTCCTTTTCTGGTAAGTTCATTTAGATTTGATTCATTTAAACAGCCAAATTGCCTGCTTGCCTGCTTGCCTGCTTGCCTGCTTGCCTGCTTGCCTGCTTGCCTGCTTGCCTGCTTGCCTGCTTGCCTGCTTGCCTGCTTGCCTGCTTGCCTGCTTGCCTGCTTGCCTGCTTGCCTGCTTGCCTGCTTGCCTGCTTGCCTGCTTGCCTGCTTGCCTGCTTGCCTGCTTGCCTGCTTGCCTGTAATACGTCTAAGCTCAGTAAGACTGGTGTTATTGAGCAAGCCTGTAGTTGCATGATTACTCTGAGTGAATTATAGGATATCTTTTATTACCGGTAAAGCAATTTTTACGTTTTTTATGTTTCAGATCTATCGTTTATTGATAGTGATCCGAGGTCCTTCCCAATACGATTACTACACTTACTATTACACGGATCTTGTTGCACATCTAAATCCTTTGATAAACCCGCTGGTCTATATGGTTTGCAGTCGCCAGTATCGTGATTCTCTCAAAAGACTGGTAACGACGTGTGGCTTTAGTAAGCTATCAATGTTGCTTTATAAATACGTCACTTCCGGTGAGTACCAGCCATAACTAATAATCTCCTTACAATTTATCCGCTGTATAGGGATTTATCTGGTTGATAGCAGTATCCAGCTGGCTTCGTACATAGACTCCTCAATAGACCAGTCTCAAGTTCTTTATTGCTCAGGCTAAGCCTCAATTGTAGGTAAATAAACAAAAGAGTCCAGACAAAACCATTGGTATTTATATTGTGTGTGGATTGGTGCATTTCCACGGGATGTACCTCGTACAAAAGAATATATCACATACTATCGAGGATTAGCCTGAGCAATGAAGAACATGAAACTGGACTATTGTTACCCATGATCTTCATTTTATTATTCATTAATATTGATTTATTGATATAATTTCTCAGAATCCTATGGAATATCAATGATTGACCTACGCAAGATTTCAGAACTAACATCAAGATCAGAGCATTTAAATTGCATAACAGACTAACTTTGATTCAATGGTATTATGTTTTGATTATAATCAATATTTCAAAATGTTTTCAAACGTGACACATACAATGTAATAATTAAAATAATTTATATACACTGCGAGGTATTATGGGATAGCAGTGGTAACTAAATTACAAAGTTCACTTGAATGAAGCTCCATTTAAAATATGTCACATTTCCTCGTGGAGTGCTGGTTAGGATTCGGAACTCTCAACGCACCGCTGTGGCACACGTTCGAATCCTGGATTCAGAAGTTATACATAGTTTAAGGATTAAGCTTAAAAAACTTTATGTTAAAAGGCTCATGCCTGCCTTTACATTTGAGACGTTTTACCCCCGTCTCTATATACCATAAACAGTGGCGGATCCAGGGAGCTTCGATGGGTACCACGGAACCCCCCTTGAGCAACGTGCGCCTAAACAATTGTACAGAGTTTTGAGACTTTGTGAAATGCGCTAAATAACAACATTCATGTTACATTACATGTGTTACAGTACGGGCGGTACTGTTTCCTACTCAATACTCAAACGACTCTTTCTGAGAAAATGTAAAACCAAATGGAACCCTCTTTTGAAAAATCCTGGATCCGCCAAAATGTATGCAATAATAGTGTGCAACATAAATACCACTAAATAGTGCTAGTTTATGCTAATTCTATTGTTTTCTTTTGTTTAATTAGTGCTATTTACTACTAAATAGTGACAACTGTTGCACACATTTAGTGTTTGTACTCTATTGTTTTCTTTTGTTTAATTAGCGCTATTTACTACTAATAGTGACAACTGTTGCACATATTTAGTGTTTGCACTCTTGTTTTCTTTTGTTTAATTAGTGCTATTTACTAATAAATAGTGTCAACTGTTGCACACATTTAGTGCGTGCACTCTACAGAATTCTTCCAAGCTGTGTTTTTTTTCTTCGAAAATACGAGAACAATGAATTAACAAAAGCAATGTGAAAATGTCACCAATATAGAAACGGGGTATAACGCCATCACCGTTTGGTTTGTTTGAAAGTAACTCCATGTTTCTTGGATTTATCAAAAGGATTTGACAGATAGAGACAACTTGAGATCATCTACAATTTTTCCTTGTATCGACTAAGAATATTGTGAACCGGAAAGATGTAAAATTTCATATAATAGAGTGCAAATAATATACGCGTGACATAGATAGTTTACTTGAGTGATTATAAAATGCGTACTGTATTGAATTTTAGCTCAAAAGATAATAAAATTGTTAGATGAAAACACGTCGAATTCGTTTGGAATGCGTACTGAATCTTTATTTGAGTTAGTTGTGTTCCCGGGGGGGGGGGGGGGGGGGGGGGGGTACTACCCTATATCGACTATACGGGGATGATCCGCTGAACAGGGTATGGTTTTTCGACCTTGGTGTCATGAACAGGGTATCTAATTCTACTCTATTTCCGATTTAATCCAAATTTTCTGTCATAATCAGGGCCCAAAAAAATGAGAGAAATTAGTTTGCATTCAGAAAATCGGCAGGAATAAGATCGTTGACTTTAAAAAAAGATAAGAGCAGCACGTGTGTCTGAATTGATATATTTGTACAAATCATACAATGTTCGTAAGCAATTGTAATTTGTCATAAACAGGGTATGGAAGTTACGCATTTTTTGTCATAAACAGGGTAACCCCTACAAGATCCCAGCGGAACACCCCTACCCAGATCTGAAGGGAGTACCCCCCCGGGGTTGTGTTAGCGTCTTGATTTACTAATTTGTTTTGTTTTGAGTTTCAGCTCAAAACTAATGAACATCTTTAGGAAACACGTTCGTTTGCTCACTGGCTACACTATGCCGGATAAATTTGAAAAAGGCAACTTTTGTTCCGAAACCGTGACAAAAATTGCTCGTTAAACAATAGAATTAGCATAAAATTGTTTCGGATTCATGCCGTGACAAAAATTGCTCGTTAAACAATAGAATTAGCATAAAATTGTTTCGGATTCATGCGTTTTAGTGTGGACGGAAGGCCTAGCCGGATAAACAAAGTTGAGTTTTCAAATTTATCCGCGTTAGTGTGGACGCCGCCTGAGTAGTTGATCCAGCTAAAGCCCGTGCAAATGTCATGCCTCACTGAATTCCTACGTCTCGTCTAATTAAGGTAATCTGGTAATCCGTAGAAAGAAAACTTGGTAAATGGATTGTTCATACCAATATGATAAAACCCATTCTCAACAAATCACGGTAGATCACACTACATGGAAAATACCAAGATTTTCAGTTAAATATTAAACGGGAAAGAATAGTCATATTCGTTTAGTTTGTGAGAGTTGTAGCTGCATCTCAGAATATCTTGATTCCTGTAACAATTGTAAACATTGTTTTCGTCAGAGTAGAGTGCACGCACTAAAAGTGTGCAACATAAATACCACTAAATAGTGCTATTTTATTCTAATTCTATTGTTTTCTTTTGTTTAGTTAGTGCTATTTACTGCTAAATAGTGACAACTGTTGCGCACTTTTAGTGAGCTGCGTGCACTCTATTAATCTAAACACCGTTTTAAGGACATTTTTTTACTTCTCCTCCCAACCACCAATTCGTCGTGGCATACTTCGTCTCAACACACGAAAATGCTGTATTTTGAGGGTGGTAAACACCAAAGAACTCTTCCCCAGGCAATTTATTTTGAACGAGAAAATTACATTGATCAGGCTCGATGTGAAAATGGTAGCGGGTATTAGAGTTATGTTCATGTAATGTGAAGGCCGACTGGTTGAAGAACTCTTGTCCTCTGATGTTTATATACGGGTAGGTTACGCAACCATCTTTCTCACCATCATTAATGATATCGTACTCTTTCAGTGATCCAAGCAGTGAATCTCTTTTTAGATAGATATTAGCTCTTCTAGGAAATCTGCAAGTTGCTCTGAACTGCGTTGACGTTGAGCTCAAGTATTTCATGGTGTCTAGCGACAGTCGATAGTCGCGCCAGGTGATCCGGTCAAATTGCGTATTTCTCGGAAAATCGATCAAAAATGCCTTGGAATTATAAACTTCATTGTTTTCATAAGAAAATGATTCAATCAGAGTCCATGCTTGGTTTGGTGTGGTGAAGTCACAGTAGACATCCAATGCAGCACCAGTGTCGATTCGATAGATGGTATACATCCCATGTGACGAAGTCCCTGGTTTCGTTGCAATATCTTGACATGAAGAGACTATCTTTTGACACACTTTTCCAAAGTATTTTTCTTTACAATGACAGGTAAACTTTTGCTTTGGGTCTTGACAGGTTTCTTGACATGTTCCTCCATTTTGGCAAGGTTGGGATTGACAGCAGCCATTGTAGCAGACATTTTGTGGAATCATGTGGGATGGCTAGGAATAGAGAGATTTGGTAAGATCTAGTGGAAGTTGTAAACGAACTCACTTAACCTTACAGTAAGACAATCTCTACAGATAATAAGTGGAGATCTATTTCTTTAAGTGTTTTAAAGCTCGTATTACTTTTTTATTTTAGGCTAAAATGATCTTAACAAAAACTTGTTACAAAGTGAATATTCATTCAAGTATATGTTAACTTACACCTTGAAATTGAGTCTGTTCAAGATCATAAAACACATATCCTGGATCATCATGGAGATCAAGTTTACATAACATTGCATCGCCATCAAGCAGCTCACATTGCCCATCTTTCATTTGACATGCCTTACATCGACAGTCTTGCTTGCACATAGAGTAGCATTTCTTGCCATCTTTGTTGGTAATGTTCTTGTACGAATAGCCTTTGATAAATTTACCTGAACGAATTCGAATAAGGACAATAAAAATGAATGAATGAATGAATGAATGAACAAATGTATCATATCAAACTTATTGTCGCAAAAGCCCCTTTGAAGTCACGAGTGTCACGCTCCACTTCAGACTCCATATAAACACCGTATAAATTCTATAAAATTTTCAGCATATTGCCGTTTTACTCAAAGCCCTTTGAAATAACAACATTTTTACCACGGTGATCAAATATTACACTATTATAGCTGTCATATTGTATAGTTTTCAAGCCATTACGGCAAACTTTTCGTGGGGCAATTTAGATTTGCAAACAGAGGACTTTTAGTGCTTTTACAAGAGAAATTGACCTCTGTGACCCAGTTGCGTTACGAAACGTCACTTTACGCCCTAATAACCATGCTCAGGTCCATTTTTACCGCAAAAATCGAATTCTATATAAAATTTCCTGTATTTTGACATATAAATTGTCTAGTTTTCGACAAAATTCGATGGGGCAAATAGCAAGAGAAGATGGAGCTCTTTGCCGTATTTATAACCATCTTTCTTGTGTCGGTGTAGGCAATAGCAGAGGACTTTGTAGCCGGCAATGGCGATACTTCGCAGTCAAATCGCAAAATTCCAATGTTTACATGCAGTATCAACAAGTAACATCTATAACTTACTTATAATAACTTTTTGTGTTATAACTAATGTCCAAATAAGCTTCGACAGAATTGATATTGATAGTTTGAGCAAATATTCCACAAGATGGGGAATAAGTTTGATATGTATTGCTAAAGCGATTACACAAGCATACATCAAGTAGCTGAAAAAAAATCAATTGTTTTGTGTTGTTTTTCAGAATTCAATCTATGCAAGTTCATTTCCAGCAACAACGTACTTTACGTGATGTTAAAGGCGATATGCTATCAAAACATTGTATATTTTCCGTGTTAGTCTTTCATATTAATTCAAATAATTTAATTAATTTTCCTAATTTCAAATTTAATGAAAATTATACAAATGCATTCTCAAGTGATATGCAAAATTGGAATTCGACATTAATTGTTGGCACGTGAATTGAGAAAACGATTGTGAAATTAATGAACTTTGGATGAAATCCAAGCGGATTCTTTTTCAGCATAGTTTTCAGTTAGCAGCTAATTGAGCAAATAACTGGTTTAGCGAATTCATATCTACTCCCTTCCCAAGAAGGATGATGTTTACTTTGTAAACGTTTTTTTTTTATAAAACGCTATGGGTTTTTATTCAGTCTATTCCGTGGTAGAAAAAAATATTAACTTATTTCTCTTCTTTTTAATTTTGAATAATACCAATTTTTTAAAGAGCGCGTTCATGAGTATGACAAACATGATTTGTGAGTGATCGATTCTAAAAGTTGACAATTGCAGTATTTCCAAGTGCAGATACAATTCCCGGGTGGGACTGCATGTAAAAGGACATACTCCTAAGATATACCAGCCTTTCTTACCAATAAGAAATGTATTAAAAAGGGTTCAACCAAAAGAGCACTTTTTTCTTTAAAAATCGTAATTAAAAATAAAACTGACAGACCGACTCGAGGTTCATTTGTACTACGTAAAAGATACTAAATTTGTTTAAATGAAGCTGTAAAAGTCTATCTGGACACCCTAAGAGAAAACGAATCGACGACTTTTATCCCTAGGAGATACGACCTGCATCCCCCTCCACGCGTACAATAAGCTATATATCTATCTATTAAAAATTCTGTCTGTCGTATTTTAGAACAAATTCTACAGGTGGAGAATCACAAAATTGGCACATTCCATAAACAAATTTCCATTGTTTGTCTCTTTGCAATAGCGGAAATTACAAAGTGCTTGCTTCCCGTAATCTAAGATACCTACCTTTGTAGATATGTTCTTTATGGGGGGTTAAAAATCCACCGTAACAAGTCCCAATGCAATGAAATTGAGCGTTGACGTAGTTCCTTTGCATGAGGAGGAAAATCAGCACACGAAAATACATCATTTTCTATAAAGAGTAAACTGAAGTAAATATGTAACGAGATGCAAAATGCAAAATAAGCCGTGTTACACAAGAACCAAACTATGATCTGTAAGACGTAATAGACAGGAACTGAAATATATTTTAACATTCATCGAATAAAGCATAGTTAATAGAAATAATGGTTAGGAAGACTACTGTTTTATGTCTTTGTTCGGTTTTGAAGTTGAACCGGTCTTGACCCTGCACAGGTATTTATTTGTACCCATTCCAAATTGTGAAATAAGTAGACATAAACTAAGGATTATTCAATTTGTTGGTATCAGTTATTAGGCATTTGGAGCGAACAGCCACAAGAACGATAAAACAATAGTGAAACAAGGTCATGCTTGAAGAAAAGTGTACAATAACATATAGCAAAAGAGTTTCCAAACCATTTCACTCTATTAACTATGAATAAAGCAAACAAAAGCGAGTTTTCTGTTTTGCACATACATTTGTAATACCGAATTAATTACATATTTGTATAAATGTGTACTACAACGTTCGTGAAAACGAGTATATATGTATCAGGCAAATATATATGTTACATTGAAACATGATCATATAACTCCTCTTTTAAAGCAACTTCATTGGTTACCTGTTACGGAGCGTACTATAAAATACAAGATTCTTTTGCTCACTTTTAAAGCTCTCCACTGTGAGGTTGTTTCTTTTCCCCACAAAGGACAAACTAGCCAAATGGTAGGTTATAAGTCTTTAATCGTTAGTTCACTCCAACAACTACTACAACACACTCCTTCTAATTACACGCTGCAGCTACTATTATACTGTGTCGCCGTGTAAGACCCAGCTACACCATGATTGGCTCGTTCACAATTATCGAAAGCCCTTCAAGTGCTATGACGTAGCTATAGTCACACAAGGTCTACACTTGACTCCCCTTCGGCTCGACATTGTATCAGTTCCATACAGATCGGCCGCTCATATTGTATATATTACATATACTTGTTAGTGGCTCATAATTTCTGCATATGGCTGTATATATATATATATATATATAGTAAGTCTATTATTAGTCGATTTTCACCGACCATTCAATCTTATGCATGGCGCATCCTATCATCTAGGCTCAGTCTCCAGCCGTCATGGGTTCGTGCGCCCGCGATACTATCCCCACTGATGGCTGGGAGCATGGGATTAAAATCATGTCGCGCATGTCCGTGACGTATTTCGTAATTAGCATGAGAAAACGGAAGTAGAAGTGAAATTTGGAAAAAATATATAAATAATCAAAATACTGCTTTATTACGAAAGCACGATATACAGACTTGATTATAGCACTCATTTATGTTTATTCATCAATACGAACAAGTGATCTTGCGCATCAAAGGCCAACAGATCTCCATCGGCTTCAAGTTGTCACATTACTGTAATTTTGTAACGGTTCATGGACTAAGTCAACTCAAATTATATAACAACATAGTTAACAACTACAAATGAGTCATTATATTATGTTAAAGTGAAACTATAAGACAATTCTAAAATTGGAGTAAAAGATATGTTTGTTTATGTTGACAAATGAGAGGTCAAACACTTCGCGAGTTGAAGTTCACTAACACACGTGTATAAACATTGCAAAATACAATGCAAAATTATTGCTAATTCTTTTAGCAATATTCTAGTGATCTTCTCCGATCGAGTCTTTCATTTTCGACTGAAATTTCTGATACAGTACATATTTATGCAATAAACGATTCTTTTTCTGCTTGGTAGCATACGCTTGCAGCAGCCGTTCGCTGAATATGAACTGTAGTTCATGAGAATTATTCGTTGAAAATTCAATATCCATCAGTCGGAGTCCTAGCATTATCTGATGTCCGTACAATCTTCTATTAAGCATTTTAGAAATGCATTCTTTTAAATATTTACGACCGATTCAGTAAATGTTACCGAAAACAAGCCGACGTAACTGTTTGAAACATCGACGATTTTCCGGAGCCAGTTAGTGGGTAGATAACAAACACAAGAGCGATCTCCTTTTAACGCCTCGGTTTGAAAATCCTTGAAATGCACTAAAATTAAACGACTTAAAAGTATTTCAGAACGAATTTTAATTTGTTAATTTATGCCCCTTGATTTTCGAGGGGCAACTTGCTGATTGGCTGAGACGAACAATGTGAATCTCATGCGCTCAGCCGTCACTGGGGAGAGTATCGTGGGCGCACGAGCCCATGACGGCTGGAGACTGAGACTTCCTATCATCCTGCTCTCCACATAACAGTTCAAGTAAAAGATGCAATCTATGCTTAAAAGAAAAATTCTTTATCATTTACCGACCTGATCCTTCTACACTTAACAAACTTAATGAACTAGTATCGTCATGCCGACACAGAAACAAAGCGTTGCTTCGCAACAACTGAACTTTTAAATTTACCGCCTGAATTAATTATGTAAATTATGCAAATTTCCACTATATATACGATTGTCACGAATATTCTTTCATTAAACGAACAAACGAACAAACGAACAAATAAATAAATAAATGAAAAAAGTGGAGGGTGGCTAAGACACTCACAGCCCCTTTCCGCGGGCCCTGAGTTACTGCATTTTCTATAGCTTGTTTGACGAATATTGATGATAAATCCGAATCACGCTATTTTAACTACATACCCAAGACACTTATGTAAAAACCCTTGTTTAAGTAAAATTGTAAAATTTCATATAATGATATTGGCTTATTTTGACCACGGTAGAGTGCAAATAATATACACGTGACATAGATTTAGTACATAGATAGTTTACTTGACATAGATAGTTTACTTGAGTGATTAAGCGGAGTTTACACGGGCAATTTTTCCTTGACAATTTTTCTTTGACACTGTCATCGCTCGTGTAGACGATCAACAACTTTTCCTTGACCATTTTTTATTAACAAGGTTTCCTTGCTCGTGTAGATGATGAACAAGTTTTACTTGACAAGTTTTGGTTATGCCCGCGATGCCTTGCAATCAGTGGAGTACTAACATCATTTGTTCCCAGTCTCTTGATGAGCAAACAAAACACAATGGCGTATATGCAAGTGAAAAATAGAGATCGAAAAGGCTTGCTGCATGTGGACTAGGGGCGCTTTTGCTTGTGCACGATTGCGAATTTCGGAATCGCTGATGTTGGGTCCGTCCTTGGGTGTCAGATGATCCGTACTCCCTTTTTTTATACTGCGGTTGCGATATGATTCATGTTTCGTATTCCAAAGACTCTGTCTGAATTGGAGTAAATCCAACAAAATATAAAGAGATTTATCGCTCCAGATTAATTTTGCTTTAGCCGCCATTTTGTTTTGACTTGGAGACTGATCGTGCGAAGAAACTGGAAACTAATCACATTAATATTCCTTGCCACATTTTCCTTGTTGTCCGTCTACACGAACAAATTTCATCCTTGACAATTTTTCCTTGTCAAGGAAAAGCCAGCATGCCTGTTTTTTCTTGTCAAGGAAAAATTGTCCATTTTACTCCATCTACACGATCAACTTTTGTCAAGGAAAAATTGTCAAGGTAAAATTGTCAAGGAAAAATTGCTCGTGTAAACGCCGCTTTATAAAGTACGTACTGTATTGAATTTTAGCTCAAAAGATAATAAAATTGTTAGACGAAAACACGTCGAATTCGTTTGGAATGCGTACTGAAACTTTATTTGAGTTAGTTGTGTCAGCGTCTTGATTTACTAATTTGTTTTGTTTTGAGTTTCAGCTAGAAACTAATGAACATCTTTAGGAAACACGTTCGTTTGCTCACTGGCTACACTATGCCGAATAAATTTGAGAAGGCAACTTTTGTTCCGATACCGTGACAAAAATTGCTCGTTGAACAATAGAATTAGCATTAAATTGTTTCGGATTCATGCGTTTTAGTGTGGACGGAAGGCCTAGCCGGATAAATAAAGTTGAATTTTCAAATTTTAAGTGTGGACGCCGCCTGAGTAGTTGATCCAGCTAAAGCTCGTGCAAATGACATGCCTCACTAATTCCTACGTCTCGTCTAATTAAGGTAATCCGTAGAAAGAAAACTTGGTAAATGGATTTTTCATACCAATATGATAAAACCCATTCTCAACAAATCACGGTAGATCACACTACATGGAAAATACCAAGATTTTCAGTTAAATATTAAACGGGAAAGAATAGTCATATTCGTTTAGTTTGTGAGAGTTGTAGCTGCATCTCAGAATATCTTGATTCCTGTAACAATTGTAAACATTGTTTTCGTCAGAGTAGAGTGCAAGCACTAAAAGTGTGCAACATAAATACCACTAAATAGTGCTATTTTATTCTAATTCTATTGTTTTCTTTTGTTTAGTTAGTGCTATTTACTGCTAAATAGTGACAACTGTTGCGCACTTTTAGTGAGCTGCGTGCACTCTATTAATCTAAACACCGTTTTAAGGACATTTTTTTACTTCTCCTCCCAACCACCAATTCGTCGAGGCCTTCTTTGTCTCAACACACAAAAATGCTGTATTTTGAGGGTGGTAAACACCAAAGAACTCTTCCCCAGCTAATTTATTTTGAACGAGAAAATTACATTGATCAGGCTCGATGTGAAAATGGTAGCGGGTGTTCGAGTTATGTTCATGTAATGTGAAGGCAGACTGGTTGAAGAACTCTTGTCCTCTGATGTTTATATACTGGTAGGTTACACAACCACGTTTCTCACCATCATTAATGATATCGTACTCCTTCAGTGATCCAAGCAGTGAATCTCTTTTTAGATAGATATTAGCTCTCTTAGGAAATCTGCAAGTTGCTCTGAACTGCGTTGACGTTGAGCTCAAGTATTTCATTGTGTCTAGCGACAGTCGATAGTCGGACCAGGTGATCGGGTCAAATTGCGTATTTCTCAGAAAATCGATAAAAAACGACTTGGAATTATAATCTCCGTTGTTTTCATACGAAAATGATTCAATCAGAGTCCATGCTTGGTTTGGTGTGGTGAAGTCACAGTAGACATCCAATGCAGCACCAGTGTCGATTCGATAGATGGTATACTTCCCATGTGACGAAGTCGCTGCTTTCGTTGGGATATCTTGACAAGAAGAGACTATCTTTTGACACACTTTTCCAAAATATTTTTCTTTGCAATGACAGGTAAACTTTTGCTTTGGGTCTTGACAGGTTTCTTGACATGTTCCTCCATTTTGGCAAGGTTGGGATTGACAGCAGCCATTGTAGCAGACATTGTGTGGAATCATGTGGGATGGCTAGGAATAGAGAGAGATGTGGTAAGATCTAGTGGAAGTTGTAAACGAACTCACTTAACCTTACAGTAAGACAATCTTTACAGATACTAAGTGAACATCTATTTCTATAAGTGTTTTAAAGCTCGCATTACTTTTCATTTTAGTCTAAAATTATCTTCACAAAAACTTGTTACAAAGTGAATATTCATTCAAGTATATGTTAACTTACGCCTTGAAATTGAGTCTGTTCAAGATCATAAAACACATATCCTGGATCATCATGGAGATCAAGTTTACAGAACATTGCATCGCCATCAAGCAGCTCACATTGCCCATCTTTCATTTGACATGCCTTACATCGACAGTCTTGCTTGCACATAGAGTAGCATTTCTTGCCATCTTTGTTGGTAATGTTCTTGTACGAATAGCCTTTGATAAATTTACCTGAACGAATTCGAATAAGGACAATAAAAATGAATAAATGAATGAATGAATGAACAAATGTATTTATTGCTAAAGCGATTACACAAGCATACATCAAGTAGATGAAAAAAAATCAATTGTTTTGTGTTGTTTTTCAGAATTCAATCTATGCAAGTTCATTTCCAGCAACAACGTACTTTACGTGATGTTAAAGGCGATATGCTATCAAAACATTGTATATTTTCCGTGTTAGTCTTTCATATTAATTCAAATAATTTAATTAATTTTCCTAATTTCAAATTTAATGAAAATTATACAAATGCATTCTCAAGTGATATGCAAAATGGGAATTCGACATTAATTGTTGGTACGTGAATTGAGAAAACGATTGTGAAATTAATGAACTTTGGATGAAATCGAAGCGGATTCTTTTTCAGCATAGTTAGTTCAGTTAGCAGGTAATTGAGCAAACAACTGGTTTAGCGAATTCATATCTACTCCTTTCCCAAGAAGAATGATGTTTACTTTGTAAACGTTTTCTTATAAAACGCTATGGGTTTTTATTCAGTCTATTCCGTGGTAGAAAAAAATATTAACTTATTTCTCTTCTTTTTAATTTTGAATAATACTAATTTTTAAAGTGCGCGTTCAGGATTATGACAAAAATGATTTATGAGTGATCGATTCTAAAAGTTGACAATTGCAGTATTTCCAAGTGCAGATACAATTCCCGGGTGGGACTGCATGTAAAAGGACATACTCCTAAGATATACCAGCCTTTCTTACCAATAAGAAATGTATTAAAAAGGGTTAAACCAAAAGAGCACTTTTTTCTTTAAAAATCGTAATTAAAAATAAAACTGACAGACCGACTCGACGATCATTTGTACTACGTAAAAGATACTAAATTTGTTTAAATGAAGCTGTAAAAGTCTATCTGGACACCCAGCTAAGAGAAAACGAATCGACGATTTTTATCCGTAGGAGATACGACCTACATCCCCCTCCACGCGTCCAATAAGCTATATATCTATCTATTAAACATTCTGTCTGTCGTATTTTAGAACAAATTCTACAGGTGGAAAATTACAAAATTGGCACATTCCATAAAAAAATTTCCAATGTTTGTCTCTTTGCAATAGCGGAAATTACAAAGTGCGGATAAAATCACAAAACACTGACTTACTTCCCGTAATCTAAGCTACCTACCTTTGTAGATATGTTCTTTTTGGGGGGTTAAAAATCCACCGTAACAAGTCCCAATGCAATGAAATTGAGCGTTGACGTAGTTCCTTTGCATGACGAGGAAAATCAGCACACGAAAATACATCATTTTCTATAAAGAGTAAACTGAAGTAAATATCTAACGAGATACAAATGCATAATAAGCCGTGTTACATAAGAACCAAACTATGATCTGTAAGATGTAATAGACAGGAACTGAAATATATTTTAACATTCATCGAATAAAGCATAGTTAATAGAAAGAATGGTTAGGAAGCCTATTGTTTTATGTCTTTGTACGGTTTTGAGGTTGAACCGGTCTTGACCCTGCACATCTATTTATTTGTACCCATTCCAAATTGTGAAATAAGTAGACATAAACTTTTTCTATGATATTATGGTAAGGATTATTCAATTTGTTGGTATCAGTTATTAGGTATTTGTAGCGAGCAGCCAAAAGAACGATAAAACAATAGTGAAACAAGGTCATGCTTGAAGAAAAGTGTACAATAACATATAGCAAAAGAGTTTCCAAACCATTTCACTCTATTAACTATGAATAAAGCAAACAAAAGCGAGTTTTCTGTTTTGCACATACATTTGTAATACCGAATTAATTACATATTTGTATAAATGTGTACTACAACGTTCGTGAAAACGAGTATATATGTATCAGGCAAATATATATGTTACATTGAAACATGATCATATAACTCCTCTTTTAAAGCAACTTCATTGGTTACCTGTTACGGAGCGTACTATAAAATACAAGATTCTTTTGCTCACTTTTAAAGCTCTCCACTGTGAGGTTGTTTCTTTTCCCCACAAAGGAAAAACTAGCCAAATGGTAGGTTATAAGTCTTTAATCGTTAGTTCACTCCAACAACTACTACAACACACTCCTTCTAATTACACGCTGCAGCTACTATTATACTGTGTCGCCGTGTAAGACCCAGCTACACCATGATTGGCTCGTTCACAATAATCGAAAGCCCTTCAAGTGCTATGACGTAGCTATAGTCACACAAGGTCTACACTTGGCTCCCCTTCGGCTCGACATTGTATCAGTTCCATACAGATCGGCCGCTCATATTGTATATATTACATATACTTGTTAGTGGCTCGTAATTTCTGCATATGGCTGTATATATATATATATATAGTAAGTCTATTATTAGTCGATTTTCACCGACCATTCAATCTTATGCATGGCGCATCCTATCATCTAGGCTCAGTCTCCAGCCGTCATGGGTTCGTGCGCCCGCGATACTATCCCCACTGACGGCTGGGAGCATGGGATTAAAATCATGTCGCGCATGTCCGTGACGTATTTCGTAATTAGCATGAGAAAACGGAAGTAGAAGTGAAATTTGGAGAAAATATATAAATAATCAAAATACTGCTTTATTACGAAAGCACGATATACAGACTTGATTATAGCACTCATTTATGTTCATTCATCAATACGAACAAGTGATCTTGCGCATCAAAGGCCAACAGATCTCTATCGGCTTCAAGTTGTCACATTACTGTAATTTTGTAACGGTTCATGGACTAAGTCAACTCAAATTATATAACAACATAGTTAACAACTACAAATGAGTCATTATATTATGTTAAAGTGAAACTATGAGACAATTCTAAAATTGGAGTAAAAGATATGTTTGTTTATGTTGACAAATGAGAGGTCAAACACTTCGCGAGTTGAAGTTCACTAACACACGTGTATAAACATTGCAAAATACAATGCAAAATTATTGCTAATTCTTTTAGCAATATTCTAGTGATCTTCTCCGATCGAGTCTTTCATTTTCGACTGAAATTTCTGATACAGTACATATTTATGCAATAAACGATTCTTTTTCTGCTTGGTAGCATACGCTTGCAGCAGCCGTTCGCTGAATATGAACTGTAGTTCATGAGAATTATTCGTTGAAAATTCAATATCCATCAGTCGGAGTCCTAGCATTATCTGATGTCCGTACAATCTTCTATTAAGCATTTTAGAAATGCATTCTTTTAAATATTTACGACCGATTCAGTAAATGTTACCGAAAACAAGCCGGCGTAACTGTTTGAAACATCGACGATTTTCCGGAGCCAGTTAGTGGGTAGATAACAAACACAAGAGCGATCTCCTTTTAACGCCTCGGGTTGAAAATCCTTGAAATGCACTAAAATTAAACGAATTTCAGAACGAATTTTAATTTATTAATTTATGCCCCTTGATTTTCGAGGAGCAACTTGCTGATTGGCTGAGACGAACAATGTGAATCTCATGCGCCCAGCCGTCACTGGGGAGAGTATCGCGTGCGCACGAACCCATGACGGCTGGAGACTGAGCCTTCCTATCATCCTGCTCTCCACATAACAGTTCAAGTAAAAGATGCAATCTATGCTTAAAAGAAAAATTCTTTATCATTTACCGACCTGATCTTTCTACACTTAACAAACTTAATGAACTAGTATCGTCATGCCGACACAGAAACAAAGCGTGGCTTCGCAACAACTGAACTTTTAAATTTACCACCTGAATTAATTATGTAAATTATGCAAATTTCCACTATATAAACGATTGTCACGAATATTCTTTCATTAAACGAACAAACGAACAAACGAACAAATAAATAAATAAATGAAAAAAGTGGAGGGTGGCTAAGACACTCACAGCCCCTTTCCGCGTGCCCTGAGTTACTGCATTTTCCGTATAGCTTGTTTGACGAATATTGATGATAAATCCGAATCACGCTATTTTAACTACATACCCAAGACACTTATGTAAAAACCATTTTTTAAGGTTGGTGCCTATTATTGTCATTGCGCATCGAGTACTGCGCATGCTGCTGACGAAGTTTGAAAAACAAACACTTTCAAAGGCCGATCGTTTTGTGTTAAAAAATGTCCAGAAACAAGCTAATTTAGCAATCAATTTATTCACATAAACCTTTTCCTAAAAGAAAAACATTTAATCTTTGCAAAACTGACCTGAAAAATGCACTTTTGTTTAAAAAACAGCTTCAAAAGATACTGTTATGCTATCAAACTTCCGACAATCTTTCCCCGGGCGCCATCTTGAAAATCTCCCAAAATGCATTGTTACTTCTTCTACTGTCTAGGGAGGGGTAGGAACTTTTGTGCAATTTTTGCAAATTTTGGTAAAATGTTGTGCTTTTACAACGATTATCTTATTAAATTGCACGGGTTCCCCTACTTTTCATTTATTTGTGTGATAAAGTGATAAAAAATCTTTCATATGGTGAGCTTTTTGAAAATTTAAAATTGAAAGATCATAGAAATATTGGTAATTTCTTTTAGGGTAGCTAATTTGAAAATGTTAATATTCATGCGTTCAGCTGCTCTCGAAAAAATATTTTTTTAATTTTCTTACCTTTAAAGACATTTATCTACAAGAATATTATGTGTGTTATGATTTAAGAGATATTTCCTTTAGAAATTAATATTATATGACAATTTATGAATTTTTTCCCTTCCAGTTACAATTTGTCTAATTTGTAATATTTGATGACGTATAACTCATTAAAATGCACGGTGACCTCAATTTTTTTCTTTCAATCTATCAAGTGCTGAACTAGTTCTTTACAGATAGAAAGGAATTTCGAGAAAAAAATCACTTTTTAATTAGTCACCACCAGCCTTAAGTAAAATTGTAAAATTTCATATAATGATATTGGCTTATTTTGACCACGGTAGAGTGCAAATAATATACACGTGACATAGATTTAGTGCATAGATAGTTTACTTGACATAGATAGTTTACTTGAGTGATTAAGCGGAGTTTACACGGGCAATTTTTCCTTGACAATTTTTCTTTGACACTGTCATCGCTCGTGTAGACGATCAACAACTTTTCCTTGACCATTTTTTATTAACAAGGTTTCCTTGCTCGTGTAGATGATGAACAAGTTTTACTTGACAAGTTTTGGTTATGCCCGCGATGCCTTGCAATCAGTGGAGTACTAACATCATTTGTTCCCAGTCTCTTGATGAGCAAACAAAACACAATGGCGTATATGCAAGTGAAAAATAGAGATCGAAAAGGCTTGCTGCATGTGGACTAGGGGCGCTTTTGCTTGTGCACGATTGCGAATTTCGGAATCGCTGATGTTGGGTCCGTCCTTGGGTGTCAGATGATCCGTACTGCCTTTTTTTATACTGCGGTTGCGATATGATTCATGTTTCGTATTCCAAAGACTCTGTCTGAATTGGAGTAAATCCAACAAAATATAAACAGATTTATCGCTCCAGATTAATTTTGCTTTAGCCGCCATTTTGTTTTGACTTGGAGACTGATCGTGCGAAGAAACTGGAAACTAATCACATTAATATTCCTTGCCACATTTTCCTTGTTGTCCGTCTACATGAACAAATTTCATCGTTGACAATTTTTCCTTGTCAAGGAAAAGCCACCATGCTTGCTTTTTCTTGTCAAGGAAAAATTGTCCATTTTACTCCATCTACACGATCAACTTTTGTCAAGGAAAAATTGTCAAGGAAAAATTGTCAAGGAAAAATTGCTCGTGTAAACGCCGCTTTATAAAGTACGTACTGTATTGAATTTTAGCTCAAAAGATAATAAAATTGTTAGACGAAAACACGTCGAATTCGTTTGGAATGCGTACTGAATCTTTATTTGAGTTAGTTGTGTCAGCGTCTTGATTTACTAATTTGTTTTGTTTTGAGTTTCAGCTAGAAACTAATGCACATCTTTAGGAAACACGTTCGTTTGCTCACTGGCTACACTATGCCGAATAAATTTGAGAAGGCAACTTTTGTTCCGATACCGTGACAAAAATTGCTCGTTGAACAATAGAATTAGCATTAAATTGTTTCGGATTCACGCGTTTTAGTGTGGACGGAAGGCCTAGCCGGATAAATAAAGTTGAGTTTTCAAATTTATCCGCGTTAGTGTGGACGCCGCCTGAGTAGTTGATCCAGCTAAAGCTCGTGCAAATGTCATGCCTCACTAATTCCTACCTCTCGTCTAATTAAGGTAATCTGGTAATCCGTAGAAAGAAAACTTGGTAAATGGATTGTTCATACCAATATGACAAAACCCATTCTCAACAAATCACTATAGATCACACTACATGGAAAATACCAAGATTTTCAGTTAAATATTAAACGGGCAAGAATAGTCATATTCGTTTAGTTTGTGAGAGTCAGAATATCTTGATTATTGTAACAATTGTAAACATTGTTTTCGTCAGAGTAGAGTGCACGCACTAAAAGTGTGCAACATAAATACCACTAAATAGTGCTATTTTATTCTTATTCTATTGTTTTCTTTTGTTTAGTTAGTGCTATTTACTGCTAAATAGTGACAACTGTTGCGCACTTTTAGTGAGCTGCGTGCACTCTATTAATCTAAACACCGTTTTAAGGACATTTTTTTACTTCTCCTCCCAACCACCAATTCGTCGTGGCATACTTCGTCTCAACACACGAAAATGCTGTATTTTGAGGGTGGTAAACACCAAAGAACTCTTCCCCAGCTAATTTATTTTGAACGTTAAAACTACATTGATCAGGCTCGATGTGAAAATGGTAGCGGGTGTTAGAGTTATGTTCATGTAATGTGAAGGCAGACTGGTTGATGAACTCTTGTCCTCTGATGTTTATATACTGGTAGGTTACACAACCACGTTTCTCACCATCATTAATGATATCGTACTCTTTCAGTGATCCAAGCAGTGAATCTCTTTTTAGAGAGATATTAGCTCTTCTAGGAAATCTGCAAGTTGCTCTGAACTGCGTTGACGTTGAGCTCAAGTATTTCATGGTGTCTAGCGACAGTCGATAGTCGCGCCAGGTGATCCGGTCAAATTGCGTATTTCTCGGAAAATCGATCAAAAATGCCTTGGAATTATAAACTTCATTGTTTCCATAAGAAAATGATTCAATCAGAGTCCATGCTTGGTTTGGTGTGGTGAAGTCAGTGTAGACATCCAATGCAGCACCAGTGTCGATTCGATAGATGGTATACATCCCATGTGACGAAGTCCCTGGTTTCGTTGCGATATCTTGACATGAAGAGACTATCTTTTGACACACTTTTCCAAAGTATTTTTCTTTACAATGACAGGTAAACTTTTGCTTTGGGTCTTGACAGGTTTCTTGACATGTTCCTCCATTTTGGCAAGGTTGGGATTGACAGCAGCCATTGTAGCAGACATTGCGTGGAATCATGTGGGATGGCTAGGAATAGAGAGATTTGGTAAGATCTAGTGGAAGTTGTAAACGAACTCACTTAACCTTACAGTAAGACAATCTCTACAGATAATAAGTGGAGATCTATTTCTTTAAGTGTTTTAAAGCTCGTATTACTTTTTTATTTTAGGCTAAAATGATCTTAACAAAACTTGTTACAAAGTGAATATTCATTCAAGTATATGTTAACTTACACCTTGAAATTGAGTCTGTTCAAGATCATAAAACACATATCCTGGACCATCATGGAGATCAAGTTTACAAAACAGTGCATCGCCATCAAGCAGCTCACATTGCCCATCCTTCATTTGACATGCTTTACATCGACAGTCTTGCTTGCACATAGAGTAGCATTTCTTGTCATCTGTGTTGGTAATGTTCTTGTACGAATAGCCTTTGATAAATTTACCTGAACAAATTCGAATAAGGAAAATAAAAATGAATAAATGGATGAATAAATGAACAAATGTATTTATTGCTCAAGCGATTACACAAGCATACATCAAGTAGATAAAACAAAAATCAATTGTTTTGTGTTGTTTTTCAGAACTCGATCTATGCAAGTTCATTTCCAGCAACAACGTATGCTTTACGTGAAGTTAAAGGCGAGATGCTATCAAAACATTGTATATTTTCCGTCTTAGTATTTCATATCAATTCAAATTTCTTACGTTATTTGTTAATTAATTTTCCTAATTTCAAATTTAATGAAAATTATACAAATGCATTCTCAAGTGATATGCAAAATGGGAATTCGACATTAATTGTTGGCACGTGAATTGAGAAAACGATTGTGAAATTAATGAACTTTGGATGAAATCGAAGCGGATTCTTTTTCAGCATAGTTAGTTCAGTTAGCAGGTAATTGAGCAAATAACTGGTCTAGCGAATTCATATCCACTCCCTTCCCAAGAAGGATGATGTTTACTTTGTAAACGTTTTCTTATAAAACACTATGAATTTTGATTGAGTCTATTCCGTCACCGTCTTCGCATGATCTAAACTGGGTTCAACCCAAAAATCTAAATTTAGATCTATGGGTCGGATCCGGCTTAGATTATAGTCTAAACCATCTGAAGCGCGACATAGTTCCTTTGTTTTCTTTTCACCAATCAAATCATTAGTTTTGCTTGGTTGTTTCTCGGGGCTGCTCATTTTCGTGCTTGCTTATCAATGAACTACTTAGAAAATGAAATATTATTCCGAGCCGTTAATCTGAAAACAACTTTTATCAGTCACAGTTCTAAACGTTGTGTTTATGTCCCCGTCGATTGTGGCTAGAAAATTACGCGAAATCTGAAATCAAAACCTTGCAACACAGCCTGTATAAAACTACAACAAACCAACACGAAATGTTGTTCAACGAAACGCCATCTCAACTGACTAACATCACATCAAAGAAGACATACTTATAGTCCGTACTCAACAACTAGAAAACGATAAGAGCGTCTATGATTAATCCTTTTGTTGAAGAAAGCGACTTGCACGTGCACGCTGATATTAAATGCATAGATTGCGATGATCAAGAAGCTAGCTATTTATATTACACGATGTCATGATCGTGGCTCACATCAAATATAATATCATGTCTTAAACATTGTGTAACGATAACGAGTCATCAAATATTTTATATAAAGTATCGCAACACACTCAATGGAATAGTGTGATGCAAATATCTAATAAATATTTACGATCATTTCATTCAATCGATCGTTATATAGAGCTGCATAACAGACGCAAGTATGTGCAAATATGAAGTTTGAAATGTTTTGCTTGACCATGTAAATTGTGTCAAATACCAAATTTACTACCGATTTGCTAACACACCAAATTGATAATGATTGTAATCATTTACCCGTTACAAATGATATGGAAAAATTATAATATATGGTTATTTAAAAATGCAAAAGAACAGTGCCACAACATGTATTTCTTGTCATGCTAAAACAATTTTATTTCATTTTTAACAGCTTGTATTTATACAATAATAAATAAAATGTATATAATATACATCAACTTGAATCAAAATATTATTTGACAACTGGAACAATATTTACATATTTTTAAAGTATTCTATTTTAAAAAACAAACATATAGTAAGATGTAATAAAAAATTGCATACACTCAAAATGTGTAGAATAATATTATACTTTTCAGGTTTTTGAAAACCGCCATCTCAAAAAAGGGGTTAATGCCGCCAATGATAAAAATAGACTTGAATGATGTGAAACTTATCTTTTTGAAAAGCCCTGACTATTCTGAACTTATTTCAGTTTGTAGAAAGCTATTTTGATGAATATTTTCAAAATTATCAAACTTTCTCTTTTCATCATTCACTTATGTAGCATCTGTAAACACAGTGTGCTAAAAACTGCTTTTTCTGGATATTTCATTGAAAATAGACCCAAACTCAATTCAAAAGCACTTTTCTGAATGTTTGAGACTCCCCGATACAGAATTTTTGATTTTTGTTGACATTGACCCAGCCCCACCCCTCCCATCTCAAAAAAGGGGTTAATGCCGCCAATGATAAAAATGGACTTGAATGATGTGAAACTTATCTTTTTGAAAAGCCCTGACTATTCTGAACTTATTTCAGTTTGTAGAAAGCTATTTTGATGAATATTTTCAAAATTATCAAACTTTTTCTATTTTCATCATTCACTTACCGGTATGTAGCATCTGTAAACCCAGTGTGTTAAAAACTGCTTTTTCTGGATATTTCATTGAAAATAGACCTAAACTCAGTTCAAAAGCACTTTTCTGAATGTTTGAGACTCCCCGATACAGAATTTTTGTTGAAATAACTGAATGGGTTGAAATAACTGAATAAGTTGAAATAACTGAATGGGTTGAAATAACTCAATGGGGTGAAATAACTCAATGGGGTGAAATAACTGAATAAGTTAAAATAACTGGATGGGTTGAACTAACTGAATGGGGTGAAATAACTTAATGGGGTGAAATAACTGAATAAGTTGAAATAATTGAATGGGTTGAAATAACTGAATGGGGTGAAATAACTTAATGGGGTGAAATAACTGAATAAGTTGAAATAACTGAATGGGGTGAAATAACTGAATGGGGTGAAATAACTGAATGGGTTGAAATAACTGAATAAGTTGAAATAACTGGATGGGTTGAAATAACTGAATAAGTTGAAATAACTGAATGGGTTGAAATAACTGAATGGGGTGAAATAACTGGATAAGTTGAAATAACTGAATAGGTTGAAATAACTGAATGGGTTGAAATAACTGAATGGGTTGAAATAACTGAATGGGTTGAAATAACTGAATAAGTTGAAATAACTGAATGGGTTGAAATAACTGAATGGGGTGAAATAACTCAATGGGGTGAAATAACTGAATAAGTTGAAATAACTGAATGGGGTGAAATAACTGAATGGGGTGAAATAACTTAATGGGTTGAAATAACTGAATAAGTTAAAATAACTGGATGGGTTGAAATAACTGAATGGGGTGAAATAACTTAATGGGGTGAAATAACTGAATAAGGTGAAATAACTGAATAAGTTGAAATTACTGAATTAGTTGAAATAACTGAATGGGTTGAAATAAGTCGCTATTGGGCGAAGTAACTGGATGGGGTGAAATAACTCAGAAGAGAGTCAAATTATTGGAATACATGGAAATATGTGTACAGAGTCAAATCATTGGATAGAGTAAAATAGCTGAATGGGGTGAATATTAGCTATTTTGTAACCATAAGTGACTAAGGCAGTGAATTTTCAATGTGGACACTTATGTGTATTCAGGGAATTGTGTTGTTTATACACTGAGGTGACTAGCTAGAACAAACTAGTCATACTGTCTGCAATAAGGAGTTATCATTATTTAAAGAGCTTGACTTGCCATTGGTTTTGTTGTTCAATACATAAAGGAGTTGTCCCGCATGAAAATATTTTATACTAAAAAGTTTGACTTGATCCAATCTAACATCATTTTCCTTTGCTGCTTTTCTAATGCTAGCTAATGGCTAAAAAATTATAACATGGGATAAAAATGAAGATGTTTCTAAGCCTATTCAAACTGGTATTCACTGTTTTATTCTTTGCTTATTCATGCAGCTCTATATAACGATCGATTGAATGAAATGATCATAAACTCTTAGTTTTATTTACATATATTAATTGCGAATATGATACACATTTATTAGATATTTGCAGCACACTATTCCATTGAGTGAGTTACGATACTTTATATAAAATATTTGATGACTCGTTATCGTTACACAATAAATAGCTAGCTTCTTGATCATCGAGAAGATCGTCACATTCTATACATTTAATATCAGCGTGCAAAAGGGTTAATCATAGACGCTCTTATCGTTTTCTAGTTGTTGAGACTAGAAAGTATGTCTTCTTTGATGTGATGTTAGTTGAGATGGCGTTTCGTTGAACAACATTTCGTGTTGGTTTGTTGTAGTTTTATACAGGCTGTGTTGCAAGGTTTTGATTTCAGATTTCGCGTAATTTTCTAGCCACAATCGACGGGGACATAAACACAACGTTTAGAACTGTGACTGATAAAAGTAGTTTTCAGATTAACGGCTCGGAATAATATTTCATTTTCTAAGTAGTTCATTGATAAGCAAGCACGAAAATGAGCAACCCCGAGAAACAACCAAGCAAAACTAATGATTTGATTGGTGAACAGAAAACAAAGGAACTATGTCGCGCTTCAGATGGTTTAGACTATAATCTAAGCCGGGTCCGACCCATAGATCTAAATTTAGATTTTTGGGTTGAACCCAGTTTAGATCATGCGAAGATGGTGATTCCGTGATAGAAAAAAGTTTAGCTTATTTTTCTTCTTTTTAATTTTGAAGAATACCAATTTTTTAAAGAGCACGTTCAGGATTATGACAAACATGATTTGGAAACCACTGATAGACGGCGTTGAGTAAGGACGTCAGAAGCGTTGCTCCGTAATTGGTATTGATTTACTGCTCTTAAACGATACTATTACTTCTACTTTTTAAAGTCGTTTGCACATTTTCAGTCTTTGATGTAGAACTTTATTTTTGTGGACTTGGGTCAATTTAGAAAGTAATTGAAGTGTCGAGTCAAAATGGCCTCCTCTGGTCCTAGAACAAGAAGTGCAAGCAAAGATGTTGAAACTACAGATGGTATTTCTACTGTAAAAGAGGAATTATCAAGGTTCTTTAATTCAGAGGAGTTGAAGAATACTATACGTAATGCTGTTTTTGATGCCCTCAAAGACGATCTCATTGGGCTGAAAGAAGTCGTGGACGAAGCTGTCAAAGTCGCTTCAACAGGCTTACAAAGGAGAGTGCAAGCCCTCGAAACCCAGTGTGAAGAACTTCGTGCAATGATAAATGACAACGAGCAGTACTCACGTAAGTACAATCTACGTATTACTGGTATCGACGAAAGCGACGGTGAGAACTGCATTGACAAAGTGATTAATCTCTGCAAAACTAAGCTCAATACTGACATCCCTAAGGCAAGTTTCGACCGAGCACATAGAGTTGGAAGGAAAATGCCTGGTAAAGCGAGGCAAGTCATTGTGAAGTTGACGCACTACCATGCCAAAAATGCCATTTACAGTAAGAGGAAATTGCTAAAGGGGACGCAGATATTTATAAATGATGACTTGTCCAGGCTTAGCCTCCATCTTTTGAAAGAAGCAAAGAAGAACAAGAACGTGAAATCAGCCTGGTCAAGTGACGGGAAAATTCTTGCCAAAGATCACAACGATAAGATCCACCGCATCAGAAAATATTCTGATATTTTGTTTATTGAAAATGATGACAGCTATGACTGACAATTTTGAACTCTAACTTTATATATTTGTTTTGATTGAATATTTGCCCAAGTCCTTTATTAATATTTAACAATTATTCATATACAATTTGAATATTTCACAATTATTCATATACTTTGCAAATTATTTCTTAGTTTTTTTCTTAGTTATATTTCCATTTTTCTACTCTCTTGTAAGTTGATGCAGCATGAGGTAAGTTTTAATTTATTTTCATTCATGATTGATGGGGATTGATTTAATATCATATAGAGCAGCTATCGGGTTGTTCAATTGCTTTGGTATATTTTTGTTTTCGAATGTTCTACATTTTTGCACTTTGAACAAATTTCTATTGTTTATCATATTTTTTCTAGTTTTGCTTATTCTTAGTGGAGATGTTGAACTAAATCCTGGTCCCAAGGATAATTTTTTGTCACTAGGTCATATTAATGCTAGAAGTCTTAATATTGAAGATAAATTTGATGAAATTTCATTATTTATTACATCAAATGAAATTGATTTATTTGGTATCTCCGAAACGTGGCTCAACAACATTTCTCTGACCGACAACACTTGCATTCCTGGTTACCACCCTTTGTTTAGGAAAGATCGACAAAATTCCCGAGGTGGGGGCGTGGCTTTATTTGCATCCGAGTTTTTGAATGTAAAGAGGCGTAGCGATTTAGAAAATGACGATCTTGAATTACTCTGGGTTGAAATTGAAATCTATAATTTTACTGTTTTTCTTGCGGTTTGTTATAGACCACCGAATGATACCCTTGAGAGTACCACCCACTTTTTGAATGCCATGCAATTCAGTTTAGATTCAATTGAGCGTAACCCTAATTCACTTATTGTTTTATTGGGTGATTTTAATGCCCATTTTGATGCAAGTGATTTGACTTCCTCTACGCACTTCGGTGCGCGCCTATATTATTTGTTTGAATGCAACAATTTATTTCAGCTTATTCAAGAGCCAACTCGCATAACTAAAGATAAATCATCTATTTTGGATCTTATAATTACTGACGCACCCAGTTATTTTATTTCCACGGGAACTCATAGTCCACCAAGTAACTGTGATCATAACTTTATTTTTGCAAAAATGAACTTTTCTCGTCCAAAACCTCAGGCTTTTAAACGTTTTATTTGGGACTTCAAGTCTGTTCTTCCTAATGATCTTAATGACGATCTTATTCGAACTAATTGGCATGAACTTACATCTAAAAACTGTGATATTAATGTATTTTATAAAGAATGGTTTTCAATCTTTAAACAATGCATTGAAAAGCATATTCCTTATAAGGAAGTGGTAATTAGACCCAGAGATAAAGAATGGATGAATTGCAAAGTCCGCTCAGCCATCCGAAAACGCAATCGGCTTCTCAAAAAATTTGATAGAATTAAATCAATTGGCAATTGGAATAACTATAAACAACAAAGAAATCTTACTACATCACTAATCCGTGATGCTAAGGCTAATTACTATTTAAAGCTCAACAATGATCTTTCGAATCCTTCATTATGTAAAAAGAAGTGGTGGTCGACCGTTAAATCTTTATATAATAACAAAATTCATATGTCTATTCCTTCACTAAAAGAAAATTTATGCATCATTACAGATGCCAAACAAAAAGCTGATATTTTTAACGCTTATTTTGTAAGTCAAGCCACAGTTGCTGATATAGAACGGACAATAATACCAATTGCAGATGGTGCTGTAGGAAAAATTCTATCCACTATTCAAACATCGACAAACGAAATAGAAATAATTATATCAAATTTAGATCCGTCTAAAGCTTGTGGCCATGATAAAATCGGTAACAAAATTATTAAGATGTGTATTCCTGGTTTATTAGCTCCATTAACAATGTTATGCAATCGAAGTTTGCTTAGCGGAGAGTTTCCTTCTGACTGGAAAAAAGCAAATGTTATTCCTCTATTTAAAAAAGATGATCGACAAAACAAGACCAATTACCGCCCGGTTTCTCTTCTTCCATCTCTGTCAAAAATCCTGGAAAAAGTCGTTTTTACCAGCTTATATAAATTTTTGCTCAATATCAATTTTTTAAACCCACTGCAATCTGGTTTTCGTCCTGGTGACTCGACTGTAAACCAGCTTATTTACCTTGTTCATTTAATTTATGAAGCTCTTGAGCTAGGGAAAGAGGTTAGAATGGTTTTTTTGGATATCAGCAAGGCTTTTGATCGTGTTTGGCATAAGGGCTTGCTGTATAAACTTGAAAAAATTGGCATACGGGATCCACTACTTAAATGGTTTCGAAGTTATCTGTCTGATAGACAGCAGCGGGTGGTGATAGAAAGTCAAGAATCAGAATGGCTAGAAATTAGGGCCGGTGTCCCACAGGGTTCAGTATTGGGACCGCTACTTTTTCTGATCTACATCAATGATATAACTAATACTATTTATAATCAATGTCTTTTATATGCTGATGATACTTCACTTTTAACAGTAGTTGAAGATCCTTTCCAGTCAGCATCTAGTTTGAATAGTGATTTACGTAAGATTCATACTTGGTCTGTTGATTGGCAAGTAACTATGAACTCGAGCAAAACCAACTCCATGATTTTGTCGGCAAAGCGGAGTAGACTTCCGCATCCACCCTTATTTTTGAATGGTAATGTGATTAATGAGGTTTCGAGTCATACACATTTGGGTTTAACATTATCCTCAAACATGTCGTGGCAAAATCATGTTCTGTATATTTTTCACAAAGCTAGTAAACGTCTCCATATGTTAAAAGGACTGAAATACAAAGTTAGTAGAGACACGCTTGCTATTCTTTACAAATCAATGATAAGGTCTGTTGTTGAGTATGCGGATTGTGTTTGGGATGGTTGCAGCGATGAATTATCTCAACTTTTAGAATCCATTCAATATGAGTCAGCTATTGTTGTATCAGGGGCATTAAAGGGAACCAGTAAGCAGAAGGTCCTTGCTGAGCTCGGGTGGGAAAACTTAAAAACTAGACGACTCATACATAAATTACTTTTGTTCTATAAGATTGTAAATGGTCATACTCCTTCCTTTTTACGTGATATTTTACCTTCAAAAGTAAAAGAAAAATCTAGATTTTCTTTACGAAAGGGTGACAATTTCTCACCCTTTATTGTCCGTTCGGAACGTTTCAAATATTCTTTTTTTCCATCCTCGGTTTCCTTGTGGAATAAGCTTGACACTGACGTTCGCAATTTAGATTCATTTAATCTATTTAAAAAAACACTTAAATACTTTTTTCATCCATATGAATATAATAAGATCTTAAGCATTTCACTAACTCGTTATGCCTCAATATTACATACTCGGTTGCGTCTTGGTGCATGTGCACTAAATTCATATCTTTTTCAAATAAATCGTTGTACGAGTCGAGATTGCCTTTGTCAACAGGGTGTTGTTGAGACCGTTGAACATTTTCTCTTAATTTGCCCCCGTTATGCTGCTCAACGTCAATCATTGTTTGCCTCAGCTGCACAACTCATTCCGGTTTGGCCAACTCTGTCTTCTAAAGTTAAATTTAATATTCTCTTAGTAGGCTCAAAAAATTTAACATTTGAACAAAATAAGACATTATTTTTTGCGGTACAAAATTACATAATTTCTACAAAACGTTTTTCAATCAACTAATTTCATCAACCTACTAGTCTCTTGTATTAATATTTCATATTTTTCTACTACTACATAATATTTCTGTATCTTTTTTCTATTATTCTACTTATTTATTCACATGTATAGATATGTATGTATCCTGTAAAAATGTTTTTGTCCTTATTTACACGTCTTACTTACTTTTGTAAACTATGTTTTGTATGTGAGCCCCCTAGATGAGCTCTGCTCTTGGGGCAAACATATTGCAAATAAATATGTTTAAATAAAAAAAAAAAAAAAAAAAAAAAAAAAAAAAAAAAACATGATTTATGAGTGATCGATTCTAAAAGTTGACAATTTCAACAATTGCAATATTTTCAAGTGCGGATACAATTCCCGGTGGGACTACATGTAAAAGAACATACTCCTAAGATATACCAGCCTTTCTTACCAATAAGAAATGTATTAAAAAGGGTTAGACCATCGTAAAAATCGTAATTAAAAATAAAACTGACAGACCGACTCGAGGTTCATTTGTTCTACGTAAAAGATACTAAATTTGTTTAAATGAAGCTGTAAAAGTGTATCTGGGCACCCGGCTAAGAGAAAACGAATCGACGATTTTTATCCATAGGAGATACGACCTACATCCCCCTCCACGCGTCCAATAAGCTGTATATCTATCTATTAAACATTCTGTCTGTCGTATTTTAGATCAAATTCTACAGGTGGAGAATCACAAAATTGGCACATTCCATAAACAAATTTCCATTGTTTGTCTCTTTGCAATAGCGGAAATTACAAAGTGCTTGCTTCCCGTAATCTAAGATACCCACCTTTGTAGATATGTTCTTTATGGGGGGTTAAAAATCCACCGTAACAAGTCCCAATGCAATGAAATTGAGCGTTGACGTAGTTCCTTTGCATGAGGAGGAAAATCAGCACACGAAAATACATCATTTTCTATAAAGAGTAAACTGAAGTAAATATGTAACGAGATGCAAATGCAAAATAAGCCGTGTTACACAAGAACCAAACTATGATCTGTAAGACGTAATAGACAGGAATTGAAATATATTTTAACATTCATCGAATAAAGCATAGTTAATAGAAAGAATGGTTAGGAAGACTACTGTTTTATGTCTTTGTTCGGTTTTGAAGTTGAACCGGTCTTGACCCTGCACAGGTATTTATTTGTACCCATTCCAAATTGTGAAATAAGTAGACATAAACTAAGGATTATTCAATTTGTTGGTATCAGTTATTAGGCATTTGGAGCGAGCAGCCACAAGAACGATAAAACAATAGTGAAACAAGGTCATGCTTGAAGAAAAGTGTACAATAACATATAGCAAAAGAGTTTCCAAACCATTTCACTCTATTAACTATGAATAAAGCAAACAAAAGCGAGTTTTCTGTTTTGCACATACATTTGTAATACCGAATTAATTACATATTTGTATAAATGTGTACTACAACGTTCGTGAAAACGAGTATATATGTATCAGGCAAATATATATGTTACATTGAAACATGATCATATAACTCCTCTTTTAAAGCAACTTCATTGGTTACCTGTTACGGAGCGTACTATAAAATACAAGATTCTTTTGCTCACTTTTAAAGCTCTCCACTGTGAGGTTGTTTCCTTTCCCCACAAAGGACAAACTAGCCAAATGGTAGGTTATAAGTCTTTAATCGTTAGTTCACTCCAACAACTACTACAACACACTCCTTCTAATTACACGCTGCAGCTACTATTATACTGTGTCGCCGTGTAAGACCCAGCTACACCATGATTGGCTCGTTCACAATAATCGAAAGCCCTTCAAGTGCTATGACGTAGCTATAGTCACACAAGGTCTACACTTGACTCCCCTTCGGCTCGACATTGTATCAGTTCCATACAGATCGGCCGCTCATATTGTATATATTACATATACTTGTTAGTGGCTCATAATTTCTGCATATGGCTGTATATATATATATATATAGTAAGTCTATTATTAGTCGATTTTCACCGACCATTCAATCTTATGCATGGCGCATCCTATCATCTAGGCTCAGTCTCCAGCCGTCATGGGTTCGTGCGCCCGCGATACTATCCCCACTGACGGCTGGGAGCATGGGATTAAAATCATGTCGCGCATGTCCGTGACGTATTTCGTAATTAGCATGAGAAAACGGAAGTAGAAGTGAAATTTGGAGAAAATATATAAATAATCAAAATACTGCTTTATTACGAAAGCACGATATACAGACTTGATTATAGCACTCATTTATGTTCATTCATCAATACGAACAAGTGATCTTGCGCATCAAAGGCCAACAGATCTCCATCGGCTTCAAGTTGTCACATTACTGTAATTTTGTAACGGTTCATGGACTAAGTCAACTCAAATTATATAACAACATAGTTAACAACTACAAATGAGTCATTATATTATGTTAAAGTGAAACTATGAGACAATTCTAAAATTGGAGTAAAAGATATGTTTGTTTATGTTGACAAATGAGAGGTCAAACACTTCGCGAGTTGAAGTTCACTAACACACGTGTATAAACATTGCAAAATACAATGCAAAATTATTGCTAATTCTTTTAGCAATATTCTAGTGATCTTCTCCGATCGAGTCTTTCATTTTCGACTGAAATTTCTGATACAGTACATATTTATGCAATAAACGATTCTTTTTCTGCTTGGTAGCATGCGCTTGCAGCAGCCGTTCGCTGAATATGAACTGTAGTTCATGAGAATTATTCGTTGAAAATTCAATATCCATCAGTCGGAGTCCTAGCATTATCTGATGTCCGTACAATCTTCTATTAAGCATTTTAGAAATGCATTCTTTTAAATATTTACGACCGATTCAGTAAATGTTACCGAAAACAAGCCGGCGTAACTGTTTGAAACATCGACGATTTTCCGGAGCCAGTTAGTGGGTAGATAACAAACACAAGAGCGATCTCCTTTTAACGCCTCGGGTTGAAAATCCTTGAAATGCACTAAAATTAAACGAATTTCAGAACGAATTTTAATTTATTAATTTATGCCCCTTGATTTTCGAGGGGCAACTTGCTGATTGTCTGAGACGAACAATGTGAATCTCATGCGCCCAGCCGTCACTGGGGAGAGTATCGCGAGCGCACGAACCCATGACGGCTGGAGACTGAGCCTTCCTATCATCCTGCTCTACACATAACAGTTCAAGTAAAAGATGCAATCTATGCTTACAAGAAAAATTTTTTATCATTTACCGACCTGACCTTTCTACACTTAACAAACTTAATGAACTAGTATCGTCATGCCGACACAGAAACAAAGCGTTGCTTCGCAACAACTGAACTTTTAAATTTACCACCTGAATTAATTATGTAAATTATGCAAATTTCCACTATATAAACGATTGTCACGAATATTCTTTCATTAAAAGAACAAACGAACAAACGAACAAATAAATAAATAAATGAAAAAAGTGGAGGGTGGCTAAGACACTCACAGCCCCTTTCCGCGGGCCCTGAGTTACTGCATTTTCCGTATAGCTTGTTTGACGAATATTGATGATAAATCCGAATCACGCTATTTTAACTACATACCCAAGACACTTATGTAAAATTTCATATAATGATATTATCTTATTTTGACCACGGTAGAGTGCAAATAATATACACGTGACATAGATTTAGTACATAGATAGTTTACTTGACATAGATAGTTTACTTGAGTGATTAAGCGGAGTTTACACGGGCAATTTTTCCTTGACAATTTTTCTTTGACACTGTCATCGCTCGTGTAGACGATCAACAACTTTTCCTTGACCATTTTTTATTAACAAGGTTTCCTTGCTCGTGTAGATGATGAACAAGTTTTACTTGACAAGTTTTGGTTATGCCCGCGATGCCTTGCAATCAGTGGAGTACTAACATCATTTGTTCCCAGTCTCTTGATGAGCAAACAAAACACAATGGCGTATATGCAAGTGAAAAATAGAGATCGAAAAGGCTTGCTGCATGTGGACTAGGGGCGCTTTTGCTTGTGCACGATTGCGAATTTCGGAATCGCTGATGTTGGGTCCGTCCTTGGGTGTCAGATGATCCGTACTCCCTTTTTTTATACTGCGGTTGCGATATGATTCATGTTTCGTATTCCAAAGACTCTGTCTGAATTGGAGTAAATCCAACAAAATATAAACAGATTTATCGCTCCAGATTAATTTTGCTTTAGCCGCCATTTTGTTTTGACTTGGAGACTGATCGTGTGAAGAAACTGGAAACTAATCACATTAATAGCGGAGCTCCGCGCGGGCCGAAGGCCCGCGCAAGCGGAGCACCATAATTAAGAAAATATGGTAAACCATCGAGCTGATTTCAGATCGACCACAGGAAGCCCAGAAATTCGTACAACGTACGTACATACATACATACATACGTACATACATACATACGTACGTCCGTGTACACTCACGCGCAAACTTGCTGACCAGTTTTAGTGAGCCGAAGTTTTCGCGCCAAAACTTTGACAAATTTTAGACTCGTGACAAACATAGGAAATTTGCTGTCCTCGACACACTACGCACTCAAAAAAAGTCTTTAGCAAATTATTTTCGGTTTACTAAAACCTTAAAAAGACTGTTTTTCACTGTTTAAAACTAAAAAAAAAATATTTCTACAATGGACAAGAAGAAAGAAACTGGTAAAGCTAAGCCGCTGGTTAAAAGTGTTTTGACCGAGTAAAAAAAACAACAACAACAACAAAGAATAGGAAAAGAAACACGAAGGACTTTCAACGAAGAAAAGCAAAGCGAGCTGAGCGAGAAAGAAAGGCGTCAACTGACAAGTGTAGAAGAAATTTTACCTAAGCAGATAGTAACTGGTCAACAAAGACAATCATAGAAAACTTTAGTGAATCATAAAATGAAAATTTTAGAGAAGGAGGAATCCTCAGAAAAAAAAGCAAAAGGAAAAGGACAAGATACAAACAGACTACTGAAGGCGCTCCAGGATTCATTCAACTGAGTCAAATGGCTTTGAAAGAAGAAAAAAAGCAAGAGATCAGGAGTCATCTGTCTCTGGTAAGAAGCGAAAACGTAGTATTATTTTTGCTTTAATTTAATCACTAAGAAAGAAAGAAAAATTTACAAAAATAAATCGATTTTATTTCTCAAGCAAGGACAGTGGTCGATTCGTTGACATAGCAACCGCAAATCTGTCGTAGAAGAAAATGGCGGACTACTCGTGTGGAGTGTCGGCTGTCGTTAACGTTGGCTGTAAAAGCAGTCTTTTATGGATTTGCACAATTATTTCAATGACCTTTTGTCCTTTGTAAATTAGCATTATCACTGGAGAAGTGCAGGTTAGTGGTTTCTCTCCAACAATACACTTTTATTTCTGAAATTCTCTTCGTGAAGTCTTTCTTTAGCCAAGTTTTGTTTATAAACTTACCTTATTATAAAAGCGTAAATACCTTGTAGAGTAAAATGTCTGTCTTTTAAATCATGTAAATTCATTTGCCGGCTGATTACGTACAAAATGTTTAATTTAAAATGCTCAAAATGTCCTCATTAGTTTTGAAAACAAAATTAAATTGCTCAACACTCACGTTTCTAGTTTTTCTGTAGTTGAGAAATTATGTTTAAGAATTGCCTTGAAATATATATCGCCAAGAAAATATTATGCAATTTGTTAAAAAAGCTATAACTTTAGTTTTGACATTTTTATTTGAGAAAATAACTTAAAGCAGCATTTAATTCATTTTGAGAAACTCGGATAAGAGATGATTCATAATGTTCAAGAACATGAGTTTATAGTGATGAGCTTTTATTGCAAAGTATATGTACAACTGAAACCATCGGTTTTCATTCTCACTACATCTGTAATAATGTGTATGAGGGTAAACAAATTACATTTATGGATAAGTGACATTGATAGATACTATTTACTATTTAGAACAATTGCTGATCCAACAATGGAAAACAATGCAGTTAGCATAAAATTGTACTATTTAGCATTGCTAATCTTTGACAGATTTATTGTTTTTACATAAACATATTTTTAACTAAAATTAAACTTTAGTACATAAATATAATTTCCATCAATTCCAATTAGACAAATGAATGAAAAAAATCCAAATTCTGTCATATTTCATGGACATAACCAACCACTACAGCAACAATGTTTATCTTAACTAAAATTACTAGCTATATTTGGTTTGTAATTTTCCCATTGTATGAGCAGATATTTTACAAGTCTTACAAGTTAAGATTTTGCATTTTTTGAGCTTTTAGATTTGCATATCAACAAAATAAAGATACAATATGGCAATATTAGCTTAAAACCAATGTTTTTAGACAGTGGAGGCTAATTTGGCTCAAATCCCACTTGACTACTGCATTGTTTTAAAATCATTTCTCTTTTTGACATTACAATTTAACATTGAATTGTTTTGTCATTTTTTTATGTTAAATTAGATTTTTTGTTTTTTTGTTAGCTGTAATCTCTTTATCAGTGTTTTGCAGCTTATGTGTGTTTGTTTAGTATTTTTTTTTATCAGAGACAACAGTTATATTTGATATTGAAGAATAAATGAAAAAATGCTGCTTGTATTTGATAAGAGAGGCAGAGGAAATAACCCCAAATGGTCAAATATGTACATGGTAGTTTCATTAATTCTTCTTAAATGGTGGAATTTCATATACAAATTTTGCATTCTGACACAAAGCGATTTTAGAGGTCTTCCAATTTTCAATGCATTTCACCAAGTCAATAATGTGGGCTAAGTCATTTTGTTTGTTTTAATTCTTCACAGGTAGAAATGGCAATTTTCCTGAAGACACACTGGGCATTTGTTTACTATTAAAGACCACAAATATACAAATTGATATTTTCTCTTATATCTTTATAATACAATTGTATTATAAAGATATAAGAAATAATGATCTCTCAAAACAGGTTTCAAAACAAGGTACAATTTTAACTGAATTTAAAATATTATTGAACATCAACATACAGCTGTTCTTAAAAAGGTTGTCGAGTTGAAATACTGATTTAGTAAATAACAATATCATTTGCATATATCAAGTTTTTTAATTTTCTTGTTTTTAATACAAAGCAGCACATATTATATAGTTACATAGTTATTATAATTATGTGAAGAAGTTATTTTGTAAATTTTGACTCATCATTTCTTAAAAAATAAAAATCATGAAATATGCAAATGACTTTGCTATTTACTAAATCAGTATTTCAACAAGACAACCATATCAAGAACAGCTACATCTATAATAATATAATCAACCTAATTTGAGTTTTGTTGTTACGTGTTTTTACTGCTCTCAACCCCAGAGTAAAATGTGTTTGCAATGGATGGGCACTATGTTTCAACATAGTTGTTGTTTTTCCAGGCTATTTATTTATCGACCGGTTGTTCATATCAGCAAGGCACATCTTTAACTTGTAAATAATTTAAATTATAATTATAGATTTAATTATAATTTTTACTTTACTGATTTGTTGTAGCTGTATTAATTGTTGTAGACAATAAAGACTACAAATGTCATCCATATTTGCTGGTGTTCTGATGAGCAAAGGCTATCAAAGTGACAGGGTGCATTAATTCATTTTTGTGCAGAAAGGAAGGGGGAGGGGGATTAATAGCTGAAATAGGGGTAGGTGTTCAGGTCATATTTCTGTAAAGCACTTAACATTAAAGTTGCTGCAAAGGAAGCATTTTTGTTTTGCCACAAAAACATATTAAATTATATAACATTGTGCTCGCACCAATTAAAATTATCCAAATAATTATATTGATTTTAGCCATATTGTTGGAGCTCCGCTATTAGGTTTACCTAATTTTTATATTAGCGGAGCTCCGCGCGGGCCGAAGGCCCGCGCAAGCGGAGCACCATAATTAAGAAAATATGGTAAACCATCGAGCTCATTTGAAATCGACCACAGGAAGCCCGGATTTCAGGAATACGTACGTCCGTCCGTGTACATTCACGCAAAATTTGCTGACCAGTTATAGTGGGCGCAAAAACAATCATTATTTTTGCAGTTTGATGGAGTTTGATGGAGTTTGATGCAGTTTACTGAAATGTTTCTACAAAATGTATTTCTACACTGGACAAAGAGCACGAAACTGGTACAGCTAACCTGACGGCTTGAAGAGATTTGACTGAGAAAGAGAAACAAAGACCGCGGCGCGAAAAAGAAAAATAACTACGATTCAACGATGAAAAGCTACTTCAAAATATTTTCACTGACAAAATGGTTAAAAGTCGCTCATGGCGTTTTTCTAACCATCCAAATGTGCAGTCATGCAGAGCTGTCATAATTCCTTTAATAGTCATTCAAAGATGGAGATTTTACAAGTTGTATTTTCTGGAAGAGTTTACTTTGACAAGTTTGTCAGATGGTAAAAAAGGCGGTATTCTTCATGGATTCTTCGTGACGTTTTTCGGTCCTTACTTATCGACTAATCTACTTTTAAAAGTAAAATCGACTGTGATAAAACTTTTATAAAAACAAAAACGAAACAAATACGGGCTGCATTTGCAGCAATTCAAGGTGAACAGCAAGACGAACACGACTCACGAAGATAATTTCACTCTGTTCATTCATCAATTTTTACGGAATATTCATACCACGGAGAGCTGTAGGATCAATGCAGATTTATCAACTATTCACGACAAAAAAAACTTTTCACACAAGATGTTTGTCAACAAAGTAGGACTGCCAATTCATGGAGTGGATGGAAATGCAAATTTAGTACAATGTGTGATCGAGCAACACGAGCTTGCCATCGCCGTTCAGTTGAACTGTGCAAACTTTTTAGAGGCGGTGAAAGTGGTTTTTGCTACTTTTAAAATTCTAAAAACATGAACAAGCTTATTGTAATCAGAACTGAGTTCAGTGGGAAAGTGACAGTACAGGACAAGAAACGTGGCGCCGGTATGTTTACATTTTTTGACGATCTTTAATGAATTTTTTTTTACCATCCACATGAAAGCAGTTTGCAATAATTATATTCACTTGTTTTTGTGAGATATTTATCCATCGTTGATATCTTTATGTGTGTTTTAATTTGATTCTTGTAATTTTGATTTTGTTATTGAAAATACAACGTTTGTATGAATTTGTCAGTGTACTCATCTGCAAGTTAAAATTTCAAAACTTCATACTAGCTATTTTTTAATTACGCAGTATTTACATTTGATAATTAAAAATTCACAACCGTTTTAGATAGCTAGATTACCAATAAGTAATTCATTTCAAATTTCACCAGAAAAGAGAAATTTTTGTCGATATTGTTATAACATTTTTTTTCAAACGTGAAAGAGCGTAAAGCGAGAAGCGCGCGGGGATTTGCTTACAACTCAAAGAAGCCATGTTAATGCTTTTCTAACTTCTCATTGGACAATCAATTTTAATTGACAAGTGCTATTTTTACCATGCATAACAGGGGGGGGTTGGACACGGTCCGAAGAGCACTATGGGAGTTCGTTTTAACCAATGAAAACGCGGGATTTCATTTTTGGCGGGAACAAGATGGCAGCGGTCAAGAAGGCGAAGGTGAGAATAAATAGTACATTTTCATGCAGTTTATTATACAAAAGCAACGAATAAAATAGCAAAAACAAAAATCGGATATCTCAGTATTGTGATGTTAAAGTTTGGATCTGATATAGTCATTATTAGTACACCTATTTTTAACGCGAAATCTTTGTACTTTTTTGCGTTGTAGAAATCGACAATGTTGACATGGTAAACTTGTTTTAGTAATTGCGGATAAAAACAAGAAGTGACAGACTTGACATTCAGTGATATGAAATCTTTGATAAATTTCCTTCGTCGTAGTTGGATGGCCCCCCAATGCCCCCCAATTGTTTTTGAGATTTTGAAAATTGTTTTGGCATGAATTTACAAGGGCGAAAATTTAATATTTGAAGAAGGGATCATGACACCAGAGACACATTTAAGTAGACTTCGGTTTTCATTTGAATAGAACCCTAAATCATCACTCTTGTTGTGTAGCTGTGAGTCAATTTTAAGTTTAGAAAATATAACCTTTTTGATTTTATGTCTTCATCTTGAATATTGAACATTAAATTGAACATTACATGCATAATATTTACTTGTTCAAAATAACACATTGCTGGTATTTACTTTTTCAGATGGTACCAAATTGGCAAAGAGATTTGAAGAGTTTTGGGAGATACTGAATGTATATTGTGAAGCCACACTTGTTGGGACATTGATAGTTTTTCCCGTTTCCTTTCAAAACTACTCCTTTTATTTGTTTATGTATACAACATTTTCACCCGCTTCAAATCCCCCCTCCCCCGAATCAATTCTGCATTGGGGTTGTTGTGACATGTTAATCGTCATCGAGACTACCAACATTGTGGAGGGGGGAAGTGGTTAGAGTTTGAGAACAATACTGAGCGTTTTACTTCTAAATTATGTGTAGTGTCCCAACTAATTTTGCAACTGAGTGCAGGTGTTGAGTATTTGAAATATGGTGATGTATATTGTGAACATACAACATATGTACTCTTGTTTCTCTTTCTCTTTTTAAATCATTGTTAGTAGAGAGAGACTGCTTGCTAATGATTAAATTATTCAATATTAATGATTGAGAAATATCATAAATTTGTTTTTTCACCCTTACTATTATCAACATGAATAAATGAATACTAGGACAATAATTTATATTTTCACACTTATTATTATCAACATGAATGAATGAATACTAGGACAATAATTTATATTTTCACACTTATTATTATCAACATATGAATGAACAAACACTGGGACAATAATTTATATTTTCACACTTACTATTATCAATATGAATAAATGAATACTAGGACAATAATTTATATTTACACCCTTACTATTACCAACATATGAATGAACAAACACTAGGACAATAATTTTTCTTGCGATTGATCCTTAGTTAAGTGAAAAATTAACTGAATGAATCAAAAGCACTAATTACAATTCTTCATATAGATGTTTTTGGTTGTCATTTCCAACAACATTTCCTGCTTATTTGTTTTTTGTTTTAGTTTATGTGCTTGTTTGTTTGTTTATATATTTGTTGCTTGATATTAATTCATTCACATGTTTGTTGTCAGATTGAAATGCTGTATTGCCTGCTTGTGTGTTTGTTCATATTATACTTGTTTGCATGCTCATATGGGTAACTTACCCGATTGTTTGTTTGTCTGTTACTATATGTTTCTCTTTTGATTTTTTGTTAATTTGTTTATTTATGTCTCAATGTTGTTCGTTTTTTTTGTGTTTGTCAGCTTGATTGGCCAAGAACTTGAACTGAAGAGTTCAATGTTTGATGTGTTGTTTCTCTCTCATGCCACAAGGGTTTTTCTCCAGGTTCTCCAGTTTTCCTCCCTCATCAAAATCAACATGTATGAAAAGATGTGTTTAAAATAATTAATGTAGCGATAGTGAGTGTGAGCATGCATCTCAAGAGTGATCACTATGTGGATGAAATGTGTAAAATATTTATAATATGTTATTTATTTAATTGTTTCTGTGATGACTGGTTGTGGTTGTATCTTTTGTTAGCTTGTTTGTTTATTGTTTGTCTGTTTATTTGTATTTTTCTTAGCTTATTTAAGTTTGTTGATTGCTTAAATTGTTTGTGTTTGTTTGTTGTTTGACTTTTACTTTCAAGTCTTCATTTCTACATGGTTGATGAAAAACTTTTATTATCCCCAAAAATAAATGATATTTTTATTTATCCTCCACCCTCTTTTAGCGTTGAACAACAAACCAATTACAATATAAAACAAATTTTAAGATTGTCGAGTTGGGATCCCTGTGGTATCAGATCGATCGCCAGATTTGATCAATATAAACTAAATAGCCTCATTTTCTGCTCGTCTTTAAAAAAACGCAAGTTTTTAAATTTAAGAAGAAAGATTTTAAGTTCTAGTTACGTTTAAGGTAAACTATGTACTTTAATATCGCCAAAAAGAAGTACTTTAATTCCTGTAAGTTGAACTGCAAAATGACAACAAAACTGACGTCAATCTTTTGCTTTTTCACAAAGCAATTTTCTTATCAATAGTTTTTGGGTTGCTTACCCCACTGACAGTTTGACTTTATGCCTTTCAATTTATTAGAGCAGTAGACTTTGATCGATTATTGTGATTTTTTTTTAAAATTTCTTGTCTTTTTCTGTCATTCAATTTTCACGCGGAGAGAGTGGGATGTTTGCAAAAAATTAGCGTTTGTTTCTCGAAAAAAAACACAAAACAGTCAAAAGTGCATTACTTTTTTAATGGAAAACCATCAGAAAAGTAAAAAAGTAGGGTTTTGTTTGCTTATCTTTGTTATTTTCAAAATTTCCGAGCTTTCGGTTTGACCTTGCTTGATCCTCACACCACCGTAGTCAGAGACAAATGAAGCAATTTTGCTTTCACTACCCATAGTGCTCTTCGGACCGTGTCCAACCCCCCCTGATGCATAACAACATATTTTTCGCATTTTTGCGTATAATAAAATGTTGTCGCATGCATAAAGCTTTGTGTATTTCAATTGATTATATGATTATTTGATCATGAAAAGAAAATAACAGCAAAAAAAAAAAAAAAAAAAAAGATCAACAATTTGATAATTGGTAGTGAATGAACAAATGAAATAATGAATGATTGAATAAAAAGTTCATTTCATTAAATCGGAGCTCCGCTATTAGGTTTACCTAATTTTTATATTATTCCTTACCACATTTTCCTTGTTGTCCGTCTACACGAACAAATTTCATCGTTGACAATTTTTCCTTGTCAAGGAAAAGTCAGCATGCCTGCTTTTTCTTGTCAAGGAAAAATTGTCCATTTTACTCCATCTACACGATCAACTTTTGTCAAGGAAAAATTGTCAAGGAAAAATTGCTCGTGTAAACGCCGCTTTATAAAGTACGTACTGTATTGAATTTTAGCTCAAAAGATAATAAAATTGTTAGACGAAAACACGTCGAATTCGTTTGGAATGCGTACTGAATCTTTATTTGAGTTAGTTGTGTCAGCGTCTTGATTTACTAATTTGTTTTGTTTTGAGTTTCAGCTAGAAACTAATGCACATCTTTAGGAAACACGTTCGTTTGCTCACTGGCTACACTATGCCGAATAAATTTGAGAAGGCAACTTTTGTTCCGATACCGTGACAAAAATTGCTCGTTGAACAATAGAATTAGCATAAAATTGTTTCGGATTCATGCGTTTTAGTATGGACGGAAGGCCTAACCGGATAAATAAAGTTGAGTTTTCAAATTTATCCTACGTCTCGTCTAATTAAGGTAATCCGTAGAAAGAAAACTTGGTAAATGGATTTTTCATACCAATATGATAAAACCCATTCTCAACAAATCACTATAGATCACACTACATGGAAAATACCAAGATTTTCAGTTAAATATTAAACGGGCAAGAATAGTCATATTCGTATAGTTTGTGAGAGTCAGAATATCTTGATTATTGTAACAATTGTAAACATTGTTTTCGTCAGAGTAGAGTGCACGCACTAAAAGTGTGCAACATAAATACCACTAAATAGTGCTATTTTATTCTTATTCTATTGTTTTCTTTTGTTTAGTTAGTGCTATTTACTGCTAAATAGTGACAACTGTTGCGCACTTTTAGTGAGCTGCGTGCACTCTATTAATCTAAACACCGTTTTAAGGACATTTTTTTACTTCTCCTCCCAACCACCAATTAGTCGTGGCATACTTCGTCTCAACACACGAAAGTGCTGTATTTTGAGGGTGGTAAACACCAAAGAACTCTTCCCCAGCTAATTTATTTTGAACGTTAAAACTACATTGATCAGGCTCGATGTGAAAAAGGTAGCGGGTGTTAGAGTTATGTTCATGTAATGTGAAGGCAGACTGGTTGATGAACTCTTGTCCTCTGATGTTTATATACGGGTAGGTTACACAACCACGTTTCTCACCATCATTAATGATATCGTACTCTTTCAGTGATCCAAGCAGTGAATCTCTTTTTAGAGAGATATTAGCTCTTCTAGGAAATTTGCAAGTTGCTCTGAACTGCGTTGACGTTGAGCTCAAGTATTTCATTGTGTCTAGCGACAGTCGATAGTCGCGCCAGGTGATCCGGTCAAATTGCGTATTTCTCGGAAAATCGATCAAAAATGCCTTGGAATTATAAACTTCATTGTTTCCATAAGAAAATGATTCAATCAGAGTCCATGCTTGGTTTGGTGTGGTGAAGTCACAGTAGACATCCAATGCAGCACCAGTGTCGATTCGATAGATGGTATACATCCCGTGTGACGAAGTCCCTGGTTTCGTTGCGATGTCTTGACATGAAGAGACTATCTTTTGACACACTTTTCCAAAGTATTTTTCTTTACAATGACAGGTAAACTTTTGCTTTGGGTCTTGACAGGTTTCTTGACATGTTCCTCCATTTTGGCAAGGTTGGGATTGACAGCAGCCATTGTAGCAGACATTTTGTGGAATCATGTGGGATGGCTAGGAATAGAGAGATTTGGTAAGATCTAGTGGAAGTTGTAAACGAACTCACTTAACCTTACAGTAAGACAATCTCTACAGATAATAAGTGGAGATCTATTTCTTTAAGTATTTTAAAGCTCGTATTACTTTTTTATTTTAGGCTAAAATGATCTTAACAAAACTTGTTACAAAGTGAATATTCATTCAAGTATATGTTAACTTACACCTTGAAATTGAGTCTGTTCAAGATGATAAAACACATATCCTGGACCATCATGGAGATCAAGTTTACAAAACAGTGCATCGCCATCAAGCAGCTCACATTGCCCATCCTTCATTTGACATGCTTTACATCGACAGTCTTGCTTGCACATAGAGTAGCATTTCTTGTCATCTGTGTTGGTAATGTTCTTGTACGAATAGCCTTTGATAAATTTACCTGAACAAATTCGAATAAGGAAAATAAAAATGAATAAATGGATGAATAAATGAACAAATGTATTTATTGCTCAAGCGATTACACAAGCATACATCAAGTAGATAAAACAAAAATCAATTGTTTTGTGTTGTTTTTCAGAACTCGATCTATGCAAGTTCATTTCCAGCAACAACGTATGCTTTACGTGAAGTTAAAGGCGAGATGCTATCAAAACATTGTATATTTTCCGTCTTAGTATTTCATATCAATTCAAATTTCTTACGTTATTTGTTAATTAATTTTCCTAATTTCAAATTTAATGAAAATTATACAAATGCATTCTCAAGTGATATGCAAAATGGGTATTCGACATTAATTGTTGGCACGTGAATTAAGAAAACGATTGTGAAATTAATGAACTTTGGATGAAATCCAAGCGGATTCTTTTTCAGCATAGTTAGTTCAGTTAGCAGGTAATTGAGCAAATAACTGGTCTAGCGAATTCATATCCACTCCTTTCCCAAGAAGGATGATGTTTACTTTGTAAACGTTTTCTTATCTTTCTCATATAACTCCTCTTTTAAAGCAACTTCACTGGTTACCTGTTACGGAGCGTATAAAATACAAGATTCTTTTGCTCACTGTTAAAGCTCTTCAATGTGAGGTTGTTTCTTTTCCCCATAAAGGAAGAACTAGCCAAATGGTAGGTTATAAGTCTTTAATCGTTAGTTCACTCCAACAACTACTCCAACACACGCCTTCTAATTACACGCTGCAGCTACTCTTATACTGTGTCACCGTGTACGACCCAGCTACACCATGATTGGCTCGTTCACAATACTCGAAAGCCCTTCAAGTGCTATGACGTAGCTATAGTCACACAAGATCTACACTTGACTCGCCTTCGGCTCGACATTGTATATTCCATACAGATCGGCCGCTCATATTGTATATATTACATATACTTGGTAGTGGCTCATAATTTCTGCATATTGCTATATATATATATATTACTTCATTAGCCAGTAACAGCGGCATTACACTCAAAGACCCGTGAAACCAAGCCGACACCCCCTCCCCCGACCAAAGAAGAAGAAAAAAAAACAACCTTAGACAGATTTTGCTTTTCAACCGCTTCTAAATTCCAATATATGCATTTTTTTTTTAGACTTTACAAGCGCTTTTTTCGCATATAATCTACAAGAGCGTACAGGGAAAAAATTTATATTTATTTTTCTTTCTCCAAACGAAATTTGAAGCCGTGCGCATGCATGCAACTATTTAGGGCATTCCAATTCAGCGGAACGGCATTCAAACATAACTGCCGCGCTTTGTTGAAATGTTTCATTTGAATAACTTGCACACAAAACGCCGGATAATATTCTGTTACTGCAGTTAATGAGTGAGTTAATCCCTTGTAAATCACTGCTACGATATTCAGTAAACAATTGGGAATAACACACAATAGCTCGTTGTTGTGGCTCAACGGCTGAAAGATTCAGGCAAGACAAAAGATAATGGGGACACATATATATGTATATATATCTCAGCAAACTCAGAATTTTTGAGAATCGGTGTATATATATATATATAGTAAGTCTATTATTAGTCGATTTTCACCGACCATTCAATCTTATGGCGCATCCTATCATCTAGGCTCGGTCTTCAGCCGTCATGGGTTCGTGCAACCGCGATACTCTCCCCACTGACGGCTGGGCGCGTGGGATTAAAATCATGTCGCGCATGTCCGTGACGTATTTTGTAATTAGCATGAAAAAACGGAAGTAGAAGTGAAATTTGGAAAAAATAAATTATCAAAATACTGCTTTATTACGAAAGCACGATATACAGACTTGATTATAACACTCATTTATGTTTATTCATCAATACGAACAAGTGATCTTGCGCATCAAAGGCCAACAGATCTCCATCGGCTTCAAGTTGTCACATTACATTACATTACATTACATTATATTATGTTAAAGTGAAACTATGACACAATTCTAAAATTGGAGTAAAAGATATGTTTGTTTATGTTGACAAATGAGAGGTCAAACACTTCGCGAGTTGAAGTTCACTAACACACGTGTATAAACATTGCAAAATACAATGCAAAATTATTGCTAATTCTCTTAGCAATATTCTAGTGATCTTCTCCGATCGAGTCTTTCATTTTCGACTGAAATTTCTGATACAGTACATATTTATGCAATAAACGATTCTTTTTCTGCTTGGTAGCATACGCTTGCAGCAGCCGTTCGCTGAATATGAACTGTAGTTCATGAGAATTATTCGTTGAAAATTCAATATCCATCAGTCGGAGTCCTAGCATTATCTGATGTCCGTACAATCTTCTATTAAGCATTTTAGAAATGCATTCTTTTAAGTATTTACGACTGATTCAGTAAATGTTACCGAAAACAAGCCGGCGTAACTGTTTGAAACATCGACGATTTTCCGGAGCCAGTTAGTGGGTAGATAACAAACACAAGAGCGATCTCCTTTTAACGCCTCGGTTTGAAAATCCTTGAAATGCACTAAAATTAAACGACTTAAAAGTATTTCAGAACGAATTTTAATTTGTTAATTTATGCCCCTTGATTTTCGAGGGGCAACTTGCTGATTGGCTGAGACGAACAATGTGAATCTCATGCGCCCAGCCGTCAGTGGGGAGAGTATCGTGGGCGCACGAGCCCATGACGGCTGGAGACTGAGCCTTCCTATCATCCTGTTCTCCACATAACAGTTGAAGTAAAAGATGCAATCTATGCTTAAAAGAAAAATTCTTTATCATTTACCGACCTGATCTTTCTACACTTAACAAACTTAATGAACTAGTATCGTCATGCCGACACAGAAACAAAGCGTTGCTTCGCAACAACTGAACTTTTAAATTTACCGGCTGAATTAATTATGTAAACTATGCAAATTTCCACTATATAAACGATTATCACAAATATTTTTTCATTAAACGAACAAACAAACAAATAAATAAATAAATGAAAAAAGTGGAGGGTGGCTAAGACACTCACAGCCCCTTTCCGCGGGCCCTAAGTTACTGCATTTTCTATAGCTTGTTTGACGAATATTGATGATAAATCCGAATCACGCTATTTTAACTACATACCCAAGACACTTATGTAAAAACCCTTGTTTAAGTAAAATTGTAAAATTTCATATAATGATATTGGCTTATTTTGACCACGGTAGAGTGCAAATAATATACGCGTGACATATAGATAGTTTACTTGAGTGATTATAAAGTGCGTACTGTATTGAATTGTAGAGTACAATCAATATATCCCTGAAACACAAATTACTAAATAGTACAAAATAGTGCTAATTAAACAAAAGAAAACAATAGAATTTGCATAAAATAGCACTATTTAGTATAACTAAAGTTTCACGGATTAATTGTTTGCACTCTAGCTCAAAAGATAATAAAATTGTAATTAGACGAAAACACGTCGAATTCGTTTGGAATGCGTACTGAAACTTTATTTGAGTTAGTTGTGTCAGCGTCTTGATTTACTAATTTGTTTTGTTTTGAGTTTCAGCTCAAAACTAATGAACATCTTTAGGAAAAACGTTCGTTTGCTCACTGGCATGAAATAAAGTTGAGTTTTCAAATTTATCCGCGTTAGTGTGGACGCCGCCTGAGTAGTTGATCCAGCTAAAGCCCGTGCAAATGTCATGCCTCACTAATTCCTACGTCTCGTCTAATTAAGGTAATCCGTAGAAAGAAAACTTGGTAAATGGATTTTTCATACCAATATGATAAAACCCATTCTCAACAAATCACGATAGATCACACTACATGGAAAATACCAAGATTTTCAGTTAAATAGTAAACGGGAAAGAATAGTCATATTCGTTTAGTTTGTGAGAGTTGTAGCTGCATCTCAGAATATCTTGATTATTGTAACAATTGTAAACATTGTTTTCGTCAGAGTAGAGTGCACGCACTAAAAGTGTGCAACATAAATACCACTAAATAGTGCTATTTTAGGCTAATTCTAGTTTTCTTTTGTTTAGTTAGTGCTATTTACTGCTAAATAGTGACAACTGTTGCTCACTTTTAGTGCGCTGCGTGCACTCTATTAATCTAAACACAGTTTTAAGGACATTTTTTTACTTCTCCCCCCAACCACCAATTCGTCGAGGCATACTTCGTCTCAACACACAAAAATGCTGTATTTTGAGGGTTGTAAAACCCAAAGAACTCTTCCCCATGCAATTTATTTTGAACGTTAAAATTACATTGATCAGGCTCGATGTGAAAATGGTAGCGGGTATTAGAGTTATGTAGATGCAATGTGAAGGCCGACTGGTTGAAGAACTCTTGTCCTCTGATGTTTATATACGGGTAGGTTACGCAACCATCTTTGTCACCATCATTAATGATATCGTACTCTTTTAGTGATCCAAGCAGGGAATCTCTTTTTAGAGAGATATTAGCTCTCTTAGGAAATCTGCAAGTTGCTCTGAACTGCGTTGACGTTGAGCTCAAGTATTTCATGGTGTCTAGCGACAGTCGATAGTCGGACCAGGTGATCCGGTCAAATTGCGTATTTCTCGGAAAATCGATCAAAAATGCCTTGGAAAAATAAACTCCATTGTTTTCATACGAAAATGATTCAATCAGAGTCCATGCTTGGTTTGGTGTGGTGAAGTCACAGTAGACATCCAATGCAGCACCAGTGTCGGTTCGATAGATGGTATACATCCCATGTGATGAAGTCCCTGGTTTCGTGGCGATATCTTGACAAGAAGAGACTATCTTTTGACACACTTTTCCAAAGTATTTTTCCTTGCAGTGACAAGTAAACTTTTGCTTTGGGTCTTGACAGGTTTCTTGACATGTTCCTCCATTTTGGCAAGGTTGGGATTGACAGCAGCCATTGTAGCAGACATTTTGTGGAATCATGTGTGATGGCTAGGAATAGAGAGATTTGGTAAGATCTAGTGGAAGTTGTAAACGAACTCACTTAACCTTACAGTAAGACAATCTTTACAGATACTAATTGAACATCTATTTCTATAAGTGTTTTAAAGCTCGCATTACTTTTCATTTTAGTCTAAAATTATCTTCACAAAAACTTGTTACAAAGTGAATATTCAATCAAGTATATGTTAACTTACACCTTGAAATTGAGTCTGTTCAAGATCATAAAACACATATCCTGGATCATCATGGAGATCAAGTTTACAGAACTTTGCGTCCCCATCAAGCAGCTCACATTTCCCATTCTTCATCTGACATGCTTTACATCGACAGTCTTGCTTGCACATAGAGTGGCATTTCTTGTCATCTGTGTTGGTTATGTTCTTGTACGAATAGCCTTTGATGAACTTATCTGAATTAAAGAATCAAAATAAATTGATAAATCAAAACAGTGGGAACTCCTCTTCTTACTCCATATATATATATATACACTCGTTTGCAAGAACGTTGTAGTATACATTTATACAAATATCTAATTTATTCAGTATATTCATGATATGCAAAACAGAAAACTCGCTTTATTTATTGTTTGATATACTGGTTCAGACTTGTGTGATGAGTATAAGCGTAAGCACAAACATAAACACAAGAAAACTGAACACAAACACAAGCACAGGAAAACGCTAGAGTGCACCGAGCTGAAATAAACACACACACAACCACAAGAAAACACTAGTGTGCACCGAGCTGAAATAAACACAAACACAACCACAAGAAAACGCTAGTGTACACCGAGCTGAAATAAACACACACACGACCACAAGAAAACGCTAGTATGCACCGAGCTGAAATAAACACAAACACAAGCACAAGAAAACGCTAGTATGCACCGAGCTGAAATAAACACAAACACAAGCACAAGAAAACGCTAGTGTGCATCGAGCTGAAATTAGCACAAACACAAGCACAAGAAAACGCTAGTGTGCATCGAGCTGAAATTAGCACAAACACAAGCACAAGAAAACGCTAGTATGCACCGAGCTGAAGTAAACACAAGCACAAGAAAACACTAGTAGTGTGCACTGAGCTGAAATAAACACAAACACAAACACAAGAAATCGCTAGTAAGCACCAAATGTAACCAAACTTGCAGATATCACTCAACTTTGGAATTGTGACATTTTTGTTGAAAAATATTGCGAAATCTCAGTCACGTGATTCTGTTCCGACAATCAATGATCTCTATATTTTCAAGTCAAAATGGGAAAAATTAAAGTAAGTTGAATTAAGCCTTAAATAATATTGCTTGAACACTTATGGAAAGATGTATTTGAATTAGCCTTTTAACGTGACCTAGCATTCTTGGTGTACGAGATAATTAACAAAACAGGTCGCGTGACCAAATTGCAAAACCATATTTGTCAACTAAATATCTTCTAAACTAGCAAAGGTAGTACAGGTTAAAAAGCTAATTCATGTACATCTTTTTATAGGTGTTCAATCCATACCAAATTTGATCCAATTCAAATTGCTTTAATTTCTCCCTATTTTGACTTGAAAAATAGACGCCATTGATTGGTCAGCCTATGGTCACGTGACCCGAATATCACAATATTTTATTAGTTGAGTTACAACAAAGCTGATCAAATTACAGAAATAAACAGTTTTTTGGCTAAATTTAAGGCTAGTCAAGCCTTAACAACCCCTCGGTGACGGTTTATTATATATCTGTCTACTGCACACAAATTGCAATTTTAACTCATTAAATTTATAAAAAAAACACACACAATTATTTTAGTTATCTTGGAGAAACCACATGAACTTCATGAATATTTTAAAGTTATAGTCTTCTGTGCCCAACAGCAAAACTTCTTATTCTTTCTCAAAGTGCTGGAAATTGCACTTTGGAACTATTTGAATTACATGATTAAAAGGAGTAACTGAAATATTGAATTAAATATAAAGGGGGTGGGTCGTCAAAAAAAAGGAAAAAAATGAACGGTCCCTAAATGTTAAAAATAGAGTTGTAAAAATCATTTATTCAGTGCTTCTCTCAATATTTGTGTGAATAGATAAAAACAAGTCACAACGGAGAGCGAGATCTTTTGTAATTATCTGTGACATTCAAAAAAAATAATGGAAGAATAAAAAATGACGCAAAATTTTTCAAAAATGCCGGAATAATGAATTACAAAGAAAAAATGCCAATGAAAAATGAATTTTTGATCACCGATAATTTACCTTATACATCCAAGTTTCTCCTTGTGAATACATTGGTATCCAGTAGGATACTAAGAATCATGTGGAGTAAAAGGTAGACGATGCATGTCAAGCAAATACTCTTTTGAAATCCGAAAAAAAAATATCGAGCATTACTTAGTGCAAAATGATAAAAATAATATCGTATAAAACGATGTGAGAAAATAGCGTACAACAATAGAGATCAAGACAAAATTGCGATTTCCGTTCATCAAAAATCTCATAACCGATAAGTCGTTTGAATCGTATGAGTGGAAAAAATACTGTATCGTATCGTAGCCAAGGTTTCTAATAGAGTGGTATTCGTAACAGTGGAAAACAGTATTGTAGCGTATCGTAGCCGTAGTTTCTAATAGAGTGGTATTCGTATCAGTGGAAAACAGTACTGTATCGTATCGTAGCCGTAGTTTCTAATAGAGTGGTATTCGTATCAGTGGAAAACAGTACTGTATCGTATCGTAGCCGTAGTTTCTAATAGAGTGGTATTCGTATCAGTGGAAAACAGTACTGTATCGTATCGTAGCCGTAGTTTCTAATAGAGTGGTATTCGTATCAGTGGAAAACAGTACTGTATCGTATCGTAGCCGTAGTTTCTAATAGAGTGGTATTCGTATCAGTGGAAAACAGTACTGTATCGTATCGTAGCCGTAGTTTCTAAGAAAACACTCGAATTATCTGCCGTATCGTAGCGGTATCGTATAACCGTACCGTTTCCATCTCATTCAATATCGAATCTAAATTTGTCAGTGCGTGATAAATAACTCGTTTTAGAAAGTTGTGTCATTCATATTTCTTTTTTGAAAAATGGAAACAGAAAACGTCAAAGACCACTATAGAATATAAGTTGACTTGATTCTTGAGCTAAAGACAAGGACACTCTTAAAGCTACGCTGTAAAAAGAGTTACTGTTACATCTCAAATAAAAAGAATAGCATTTTCTGCCAATTATCTAGAATATATATAACTAACGCTTACCTTGAAGGATATTTTCTTTCTTGGGGTTTAGTAACCCACCGTAACAAGTCCCAATGCATTGAAATTGTGCGTTGACAAAATAAAGCGTTTGTACAATGAAACAAATGAATACGCAAACAAACATGTCGTCTTCTTGTCCGGACCAGTTTCTTGTCAAGTATAGAAAGTTTCAACAACTGAACTGTGGAGTTACATAAATGTTTCCCATTTGGTAAAAAAATGCCTTTTACTACCACATAGAAGACGATAATTACATTATCTTGGGTAGTTTGATAACTTTGCGGTTATATATAAGTAGGTGCAGTCTTAGCTCATCACAACTTTCATGACATCAAAAATTATTTAAATTAAATAAATTATTTACAGACTGACAGAAAGAGTCATTAAAAATTCAATAAAATGTTTCAAAGTCCCGCAGAGCATTTTATTATTATGGTGAAAGCATTTGCAAACTCATTGGATTACTTGTTTGTACCTGTCAAGGATTGATGCGTTCACTTTCTTCGAGGTGGATCATTGACGACCAAGGTGTTTGCATACAAATGATTTATTTTCGAAACGAACGCTTCGCTTACAAACAAAGTATATACTATTTTGGAAATGCTTTCACCATAAAATATAATCGCTCACGAACAATGGATTGCTGAAATTACTGATGCGAGGATCGCCCACGATCGCTGTCAATTGTTTCCATGTGTCTCGATCGATGAAAAGTGTTTCTGATAATCGCTGACGCTCGTTGATATCATTTTCAGCAATCCAGCGATCGTGAGCGATTATATGGGAACCAGCCATTTAAGGCAATTCCGTAGAAATAAAATCGCCCGAAGGATATTTTTATACTTGTTCTAAAATACAATTTTAAAAAACGCTTTCAGAAAATGCAATAAAAAGGAGAAATGTGACCGTCAAATTCCATGCAGTTTGGTGACTTGAGAAGGTAACGAAAACAGATCAAAAACCGAAGAGAAAGGGAACAAAGACCACGTTATTTGTCTTTTTAAGAGCAAAATTCGTGTTTTATTTAATTGTCTAGTCTATACTTTGTTTTATTCAAAAAATAAAAAATAAAATATCATATGTATGATCTTGAAGAAATTGACGAAATACTAATTAACGAGCGCATGAACTGCTAACTCACACGTTCTAAGCTGAAAGTATTTTGAAAATGCACAACAGCGAGTCAACAAAGCTAGTATACTTACCAATCTATCAGCGAGGTCAAGGTCTAAAAGAGATTGAAACAACTTACAAGATCACCAAAGTTAAGGTATCCAATTACCTTATGAGAAATGAAGATCCACAACTTCAACTAGTACAAAGATTTGAAGAGATGAAGATTGCTAAAGGATTTAGGTCAGTATTTAAAGATGCAACAAAATACGCAAAAGACCTTGGAGTCACCATAGAATTTGAAGAAACTAAAACAGTTCTAACAAATGAAGAGCAAAAAACCATCGAAGTCCAACAGGCAAGTCCAAAGCACATCTCAGAATTCCTAACTCAAGCAAAAAACAGCATCTATATGAAGGAGATCACAGAACAAAAATGGCTTATGACGTATGCAATTTACTACAAAAATGGAGAAACGTACCTGACATCGTATACAGTGTAAATACCAACATACGACAGCAACTCCTTCCAACTAAAACATATCAAAAGGCTACGTTGCAGCAACACATAACAGACCTGAGTTGCAGAATGTGCTCTCAAAAGCAAGAGACTGTCACCCATATAATGAGTGCATGCTCACATATAGCGCAGTCTCTTTACACTTCACGACACGACAAAATGCTGAGACCTTACTACCACTACCTACTCTCAGCCTATGGTTTCAAGGAAGAAAGTGATCACAAGAGACCTTGGTACCAACAAAGACCACCCATACCGGTCATAGAGAACACACTAGCCAAAATAAATTGGAACATTGAATTTTATATGGAGAAAAAGCCGGAGAACAACGCTAACAAGGTCGATATTGCAGTAATGGATAAGGAGAAGAAGACATGGCTACTAATCGAGGGAACTGTTTGTGGTATAGGATTAATTGCAGATAGACGGAAGTATAAGCAGGATAAATACAGGGAACTTAGGGCGGGTATGAAACACCAGTACCCAGACTACAAAGTCAACCAAGTTAATGTAGTTTTTGACTTTCTAGCAGAATACCATCAAAGCCTGAAGAATGATCTTAACGAATATTTAACAGAAAATAACGAAGATGAGACCAAGTACTTGATAATGAAAAGCCAAAAATGGATCCTGTCACAAAACGTTGAAATAGTTAAGAACTTTTATACTTATAGGAAATAGACACACTGAAAGGAACATTGAAAGGAATAATCAAGCTGAATGGACATTCATAATTGAAAATACTATATAGTATAGCTTAGGACTGGTCCCGCTGTACTATTTATCATGTGAAACCAAATTCAATAAAAGTGTCAATAACAATAACAATAATAATAATAATAATAATAATAATAATAATAATAATAATAATAATAATAATAATAATAATAATAATAATAATAATAATAATAATAATAATAATAAGGACAAAGTAAACAAAACATGTTTATTGATAGACATGTCTGTACCCACAGAAAGAAACATCTCTATTAAAACTATGGAAAAACTATCTAAATATAAAGACCTGGAAATTGAAATTGAAAGAATGTGGGGCCTGAAAGCTACAACTGTACCTGTGATTATAGGCGCCCTTGGACTAATAAAGAAGGGATTAGATAACTTTATTAATAGAATACCAGGAAACATCAAAGTTATTGAGTTGCAAAAGATAGTACCTCTTGGTACAGCCCATATACTAAGGAGGACATTATCATATAAATAATATCCAATCACAAAATGTAAATATAGATGCCTTATGCTCAAGGGATGAACATGGTTCTATATTGTTGTAAAATGATGAAAGGAAAAATAAATCTAGATAATAATAATAATAATAATAATAATAATAATAATAATAATAATAATAATAATAGTCGTTCGATACACAGCTGGAATTGTGAAATGGAATATGGAAGAAGTCAAAGAAATGGATAGAAAGACCAGAAAACAAATGACCATCCATCGCGGATTACATCCACGTGCTGATGTTGATAGACTTTACCTACCACGATCTAACGGAGGCAGAGGCCTGAAGTCAATCGAAGATGTTGTGCATGAAGAAGAAATTGCATTGAATGAGTATGTAAAGAAGAACGAATACCTATATGATATCATCAAAGATACACCAGATATCATTAAAGAACATTCAGAAACAAAGAAAGAATACCATCAACGCAAACAACACGAAAGAATGCAAGCATATAAGAACAAACCACTCCATGGACAATACATAAGAAATATTGAAGGGAAGATTGACATCGAAAGTACGAACAAGTGGCTAAATAAAGGAGATCTCAAAATAGAAACTGAAGGCCTCATCACAGCAGCACAAGATCAGTCATTGCCAGTGAAAGCACTGAATAATATCTATAAGAACAACGAGTCGCCGCTCTGTAGACTATGTAAAGAAAAAACTGAAACTGTTGAACATATAGTTTCAGGATGTAAAGTGCTTGCTGGAAATGAGTACAAGCAAAGACATGACAATGTGGCCAGGAATATTCATTGGCATATATGTGAGAAGAATGGAATAGAATGTGAAGACAAATGGTGGAAGCATCAACCCAAAGCAGTTGAAGAAAATGATGATGTCAAGATACTGTGGGACTTTAATATTTACACAGATAAAAAAATATCAGCCAGAAGACCTGACATCGTTGTGATAGACAAAAAAAACAAAAGAGTACAAATAATTGACATTTCCGTACCAGCTGACCACAGAATACAAGAAAAAGAAAACGGAAAGGTCAACAAATACCAAGACCTAAGGATTGAAATAGAAAGACTTTGGGAAATGAAAACAACAACAGTACCAGTAGTCATTGGATCACTAGGAGCGATACCCGCTCAATTGAAAGAACAATTAAAAAGACTAGGAATCAAATGTTGTAATATAGCGAATATCCAAAAATCTGTACTTCTGGGCACGGCCCATATCATTAGAAAAGTACTCCAGCTCGCAGGATCAGGATAGCTCTTGAGCTGGAGTTATGTAACATCTGCCAGCAATTAATATTGTAAAATCATTAGTATTTGCTGTGAAATAAAAGATAATAATAATAATTGTTTCACTTGTATAAGAAAATTATTTGTTGGCCGAAAATGAGTTATGCGTATAATATAAAAATTAGGTAAACCTAATAGCGGAGCTCCGATTTAATGAAATGAATTATTCATTCAACCATTTATTCATTCATTTATTCATTCACTACCAATTATCAAAATTGTTGATCAATACATTTATCAATCAAAAATGACTATAATAAAAAAGCAAAAAAAAAAATAAATGAATTACTGAATTAATAATAAATCCATTTCATAAATCATGAACAGGAATTAACATAGTAAAACAATGAGAAGGGATAATTTTCTCATTTTTTTGCTGTTTTTCTTTCCATGATCAAATAATCCATTCAAATATTCCAATCTTTATAGTCCAGTCAATCTACGCATATTTGATGGGTTTGCTCAAACAAATTGCAACAGAATTGTTTGCAGAGCTAAACTGCTCAGTACTACCCACTTACTAACATACTAAAAATCCCCCAAAATCCCAGTGGTGGAACATGTCGAAATTGAGGGTTGAAGTTTCTATTTAGTAACACAGGAAACCCGTCCAATCCACAGGAATCCCGATGAAACAAAAAGTATTTTCTTTCTCTAAAATAACAGTTTTATTTCATGATTTTTGTGTAGATACAATAATTGTACTTAGAAATATCCATTTTGCGCCTGTTTTATTGCTTCTTTGTTTGTTTTGCCAATAATTTTAAGGAAAACGTAATAAACAGAAACTGTTACCAAAATGTAGAAAGGAACGCCTTTCAGATTTCGTCGTACAGTCCTCTAAAAACTCTGTAAGCGTAGTGTTTTTCTGCAATTTTTCATCTTTGCCTTGTTGAAAATGATATTTGAAATTACATTGTTACATATAAATTTCAAAGGTAAGGGAACACAATATTTATTAAATTTGAGGAAATCAGTAAAGAATTATAATATAATTCCAGGGCCGTTACAGAGCTTTTACATGGGGATGCACATATAAAAACCTGGACCACTGATGTTTTTTTGGTAGCCTTTTTGTATTAGTAGCTGTCGTATTTTTCACACTGAAGTCGGCGTGCTTTTCAAAAACCCGTATTACAATTTATTGCTCATATTTACAGTTCTTTTGAATGACTTTACTTTTTGTATTTTCGGTGATTATAGTGTAGCTTTGTGCTCTTAATTGATTCCAATTCTAAGAAAGAAACTCTTGTAATAAAAAAATGGAGATGGATGAGCGGAACATTTGGTGTTCTAGGGGGTTGCACGTGCACCCCCCTTGGTTACGGCCCTGCAATTCACTGAATGGCATTTTAGCCGGAAAAACGTTTGTCTTGAGAGTTCGGTTTCTGTATCGGGTGACCATCCAAATAGATTTAGTTCAGTTTGATAATATACACAACAAATCAATAAGCAAGTGGGTTCTATGAGTAGAGTACATTGAGAATGACTGGCATCCTAAAGAAGTTTATCAAAACAGAGCAGACAGGAAACTAAAATATCCACCTTACTTTCTGTTACCTTACTTTGACTGTGCAGGGCAAATTTTGTATCTGAAATTGGCTTACATTTAGCTGCAAATGATGCAAGACCTTGTCCGCAGTGAGTACACTGATGTGTTTCCTAGTTTTAAAGACTGGTTACATGTTGTGCGAAGAAGTGATTGTTTTTGGATGGAGTTGTCAACAGACCTAGCAATCTACCTAGTTCTAATAAGAAGTGTATAGACAGCAGGAGGACATACACGAGGACAAGGGACGACTGAAATACATAGACCTGACTAATACCGTTGACCTGACTAACACCGTTAATTACGTAAATCAAGTAATAATGCAACTGGCTGTATAAATAAGACCTTTTCTGACAAAGAAGTTCACTGACTCTGATGATGACTACCCCACAGGCAGTTGAAACGTCAGTCAAACCAGTCCTTCTAGGCACTACTTTCATGATACAATCTTTCGTTCGACTACGTATATATTACATTATTTAACAAGCTTTCGGAGAGTATCCTTCATCATCAGGGTTTGAAAATAATAAAGTCGAGAGTGGGATAAATTAAAAACTTATAGGACACTGTAAGTAAGATAAAAAACAACACTGAAAGTAAAACGGTTAAATATACGCGCGTACAAGATGCGTGCCGAATTGAAGCGTAATTGAATAAATGATTTACAAGTAATAATTGAAACAACACGGGAAAATGATATATTTTTGAACAATTACATAAATAAAACTATTACTTATTAATTAGTGCTACATAATTCTGAGGAAAAGTAAGTCCATGGTCTCTGTTAAATACAGCATTCCTTTTTTTTAATTAACCACACCTCTAGAGAATTTCTTTTTTTTTTTCCACCTTTGTTCTTGCACCAGGACTTTTTGTCATGACATCTACTGGGACAGCACTATTTTATTTTGTGCTGGCGTTAATTTGCAAAACAAAACTGAATATGCTGCATATGTTAACATGTTCCTCAGTCGTCTTTCTCTTAAAAATAGGGTTTTAGTGGGCTTGTTAACAGACTTAAAATAGCCTGGTTTCTAAAAATAGCATGAGCGTGGTTCCTGATGGGGTCCGAGGATATCAGCTCTCTTAGCTCATTTTCTCTTGCCACTGGCTCATGAATCCATCATGGGGCTTATTAGATTGTGTTACTCTCAGATGTACTTGTAAAAAGAAAGGTCTCGAATGTTCATCAGCTTGTGGTGTTTGTACAGACCAAAGTTCTAAGAATGCTGTTTTTCTTGACATGGATGCAGGTCGCATTGATGAACAGTAGTTCTCAAGCTAGGGAGCGTGCAAACACTAAATGTGTGTAACTAGTTGTCACTATTTAGTGTTAAATAGCACCAATTAAACAAAAGAAAACAATAGAATTAGAATAAAATAGCACTATTTAAAGGTATTTATGTTGCACACTTTTAGTGCGTGCACTCTAATATTATTCCTGAAGTGCTGACTTGCAAAGCAATTATGTGTCAATTGTCTTTGCTTGCTACTGGAAATCAAAATCCTTGAGAATAAGGAAAATTCATTTTTATAGCTTGGCATGATGGGAGCTATACTAGTTACGAATGCATTACAAATTCAATTTTTTTCAAAATGGGCTTCCTGTGGCTTGCGTTTTAGAGTTTTCTTGACACCGTTAGTTTTTCGAAAAAACCAAAATAAATTATCAAGAATTGTTTACACATAAACTCCTAAAAAGGGAAAGAAAAATTCAAAAAAAAAAAAAAATCAAAAGAAATGATTTTTCATGTTTATTTTTGATTACGGGCTTCCTGTGTAATTTGGCAAAACCGTTTATACTTATTTTCGGCATCTTCCACCAAAGGGATTTTGGGGGATTTTGAGTATGTTATTAAGTGGGTAGTAACTAGTAGTTTGGCACTTAAAGAAATTCTGTTGCAATTTGTTTGAGCAAAATCGCTAGATTGACTGGACTATTATGGATGCGACAACATTTAATTATACGCAAGAAATATGCACAAAAATGCGAAAAATACCCGACCGTATTTTATCCTTTATGTTGTTGTCGCTAAAAAAATATGTTAACGGACAAATTATCAATGGAAATTAAGAAAATGTAAGTAACTTATTACAATAAATGATGCCTTGATTTGACAAATGTTTTTTGGTAGTTTTTGTTGATAGTTATTTTGTTTGTTTTTGTCGGAGAAGTTCAGCCTTTGAGTTGGCAAAAGTTTTGTAAAGCAAACGTATAATTTCTCGTTGTTTTCTCGCAATAAAACAACAAAAAATACATTTTATGGATGCCCATTCTATCTATTCTCAATTATCCATTACGAGTAATAACTTTAACTTGTAAGTGAGATCGAATTCGGTCTAGTTTTACGAGTTTGGTTTTAGCGATCACTTGCAGTCATTTTGTGGCGGCTTTGGATATCAGTTTTATTACTCGTGCCTAGGCCTCTGGCACGAGTATTACAGCCGTTCTCGATAACACGCGACCTCCGACTCAATTTGTTCCAACGAAAACTCGTTTCTCGTCAAGAATGTTACCATGACAATACTCGGTACAGTCTGCCGCCGTGACTTTGTTGACAGCGTGTGTTAGACACTTTCTACATGAAGTTTCTTTACCAAGATGTCTTTCCAGCGATTTCTCGAGGAATTTGCTGGGGATTTGTCTGAAGACTTGTATGAGGATATAAAACGTTCGCAAAAATTTGACCAAAAAGATGAAACCGTAAGTTTTCGAGCTTGCACGTGCTTCTGTTTGTCACATAAGCATCGATTGATTCTCCATTTTTCGCGGATTTGTTGGTCCTGGGTGGATCGTTCACCAATTCCGTTTCTCCGTAAATTCTCATGACTTTTTTCACAAATGTCTGGCTTACAAAAAGCCTTTCTGCAATCTCTTTCGCTGAAAAACCTGTTTGTTTGAAGATGACAATTATTCGCCATCTCAGCGAATTGGAATATGCTCGAGTCATGCTTGATCTGGTAGAAATGTACTTCAACAAAAAAATTCCGCCAAAACACACTAACGGCGGTAGACTGGAACGAGTATTGTCATGGTAACCTTCTTGACGAGAAACGAGTTTTCGGTTGAACAAATTGAGTCGGAGGTCGCGTGTTATCGAGAACGGCTGTAGTCTGCTGCGAGTTTCTTGTTTTTTTTTTTTGTTTTTTGTTTTTTTTCCTTTTTTTTTCGCTGTTAGAAGTTTAGACAAGGTCCATCAGGTCTGATTAATTTAACTAACAAAGAAAGAAATTTCTATGGACGGACCACGGGCTCGAACCTGCGACCTTTGGGTTGTCAGGCTGCACCTTACCCGACTTGCCATCGCGCCAAACATGATGCTCGTGAGATCCATTAAGCTATATATAAGTAGTACGAGTTCAAGTCTCCGAACGGCCAATCTCTTTATTGGTTCTTTTTTTTATATATTATTTTTTCTTATTCTTAAGTAATCTTTCTTTTGCAATTTTATATTCAGTTATTTTTTATTTTTAATAAACAATTTTTTTAAATAATTAAAACGAATGCTTCCATCTCGCATCAAAACAGCTAAACAAATAATTAAAACGAATGCTTCCATGTCGCATCAAAACAGCTAAATTAATTGAAGGAAAAACAATTCGTGGAATTGTTGAGAAGGATCATTAGAAGTGAACAAGATCAAAAAGTAGCAAAAAATCCATTGCGAATGTGAGAATTTTCAAGCTTGTAGACGTGACATATCGAAGCTCGCTCACTCGACTTGAAGAACGATTGTTTAGCGATGTGTATTAATAAAAGCGAAAAAAGACAAATATTTCCAAAGGATCTTTTGGTATCTTACACAAAGGAGACTATTTGGTCACTTTTCAAATCTAAAAGGCTTTTTTTTTTGGCTGCACTTTGCGAAATTGAGAGAAACATAACAAGACTAACAAAGGGCAAACTACGAATAATAATTATAATGTCCATTCGCTATGGTCCACGCTTCAACTGATTGGAAAATCTGCCCAATTTTGAAAGAAAAAGGGAAAATTTGCAGTATTTTTTCGTGAAAAATTGAAGTAAAGTGTAATTTAGTGAAATCTTGTTTATTGAGCTTTTATGCTGATGTAGTTTTTGTGTAATTCTTGTTGATTGTCTGCATGTAACGTATGATTCCAAACATTGTTTGTGGATTCACTGTGAAGGATTGGTCACGTTTTTTTTTTTTTTTTTTTTTTTTTTTTTCTTCCATCTGTTTGTGAGACGTTTTCTTGAAAATCATTTATGTAATGAAAAACCTTTCTCGATAAAGATTGTTACTACTGCTACTTCTAAAATATTTCATGAATTGATTTTGTAATCATATGTGCATGACTGAGCCACCGAATTGTTTCCAAAACATGACCAAAACAGTTTCTAATAATTCGATCTTATATGATCCAGCTCGTTTGCACTGTAGCGAAATCCATGACTAGTCAGTATATCTAGAGAATCATAGATGAGGCTGCCATCTCTGGAGTTGTCTACTTTATATTTAAGATTCTTCATGTCTTTAGCTTACAAAAGAAACACGTTCTCCAGCCATATTCCACATCAAACTGACTACACGTAGCAAGGAAGTAGTTCGATGTTTTTCATACTCATCTTTCTTTTCTTTTCATGAATGGACTCCAGCAAAGTTCGCAGTTTGAAATTTCAAAGACACTGCTGCGAAGTTGCAAAGCTGCCGAAGCCAATTGAATTATCAAATTTAGAATAAACAGAGCGTCTATATATCCTCTGGCTACGTTTTCCCTTAGACCTCAAGTGAAATGCATATAATAATAATAATAATAATATAATATTTTATGTAGCGTCAATATCCTGTAGAGTTCAACAACGCTTTACATATCAAATTTATTCAGAAGGAAAATTATCAAATAATCAAAAAACTAGTTAAAATTATTTCAAAAATTTTACTATATAAAAATCAAAATTATCAAATACATGTAGTGATGGAGATTATTATGGAAATTCAACAAAATGATAAAATGATAATACTAGTGAGAAATATCAATCCAAACAAGTAGAAAAAGCTGAGTTGAAGAGGAACGTTTTCAGCCCACGTTTAAAACAAGAGATGTCCTTGCACGATCTCAAGTGCTCAGGAAGATGATTCCACAAATCAGGCGCAGCATAAGAAAAAACTCTTTTGCCATACGATTTAAGATTAAAAGAAACTTTAGTTAAAAGATTGGAGGATTTAGATCGAAGCTGACGAGCTGGCACATATGGTTTCACGAGTTCATTTAAATCATCGCGCAGAATGCTATTGTTCTCAGGGACATTTACTTACGGTGCTAAATTATTCACAATTAGTCATAAATATGAATAAATCAGTGTGATTAAAGGTTGTGATTGGCTGTTTTTGAATATTTCTTCCGACAAAGCTACAGACACAGGGTTTCAGAATTCAATACCAAAATCCACCTATTGTTGTCTTATCCGCTTATTGTTTTCGTGCGTGTCAAAATGTTATGATACAACAATAAGAAAAATTCGCAAGTCTACACCAACTATAAAGAAATAATAATAATAATAATAATAATAATAATAATAATAATAATAATAATAATAATAATAATAATAATAATAATAAACTAATAATTTTCACTCAGCACATTTTGTTCGAATTTGATATTAAACATTCTCAATGACAAACGGCGCACAAAGCTATATGAGTAGTTTGAGCGCTCTTACAGGAATTTTTCTAGCTAAATGGCGCGTTTACATATAATAGGCCACACTTATATCAAATGAAACTTTAAATTGTGTAGTTTGTTTATGTTTGTGACTTTTTTGATACGTTTATTAAACCAGACTTGTTTAATTTAAGCAAAATAACATTCAAAATGACCTCACAAACTCGAAACATGAAGCCGACAACTCGAGTTCAAATCAGTTGTTCTCAGTAAAGTTCATTTCTTAATGAAACTTATATCAAATGGAAACTTAAAATTTGTAGTTTGTTTACATGTGACTTTTTTAGATGCGTTCATAAACCAAATTTGTTTGAAAGCAAAAAACCCTCATAATTTCACAAACTCGAAATGTAAAGCCGCCGACAACTGAAGCTTGAATTAGTTGTTTTAAAATTTATTTCTTTTCCAATCTCAATGAAACTTATATGAAATGAAACCTTAAAATGTGTAGTTTGTTTGTTTGTGACTTTTTTAAATAGCCTTCTCACAAACTCAAAAACTATAGATGACAACTCAAATTCGAATGAGTTGTTTCAAATTTATTTCTTGTGACTTTTGCAGCTTCAAACCAACTTTCGATTTCAGCTTTCCGAAAGAAGTAATTATAAACTCAGATTAATTAATCTTGATCTTCACTATCAATACCTTGAGTTAATTACGCAAATCGCTGAAGAAAAAAAATTATCACTAGAAACCGACGTACAGCAGTTTGTAGAATGACAACATAGATGTAGCTTACTTGACGTATTAACGAAAATAAATTGATTTGGAACGACTTCAGGATTTCGGTGTTGTCACTAATTCCGCCTTTGTGTCTAAACACAAAAGAAAATATCACAAGTTGGGTGCTAATCCAAACAAATAAAAGGCCAATTAACTAAATAATCTCTACGGTAACTACAAAAAACATCGACCGTAGCAAGTTATGAAAATAACTAGCTTAAATATTCAGATTAAAAAAGAGAAACTTTCTAGACGTCAAAATATTACCAAACTAGACGCTAATATAGCGTGACGTCGGGCTAGCAGGCGGGAAAAAACGTTAAAAAGTTCATGCGACGTCATACTAATTTCAGAGAAGTTGTCCGAACGGTGCATACTGATCAGCTGATAAAGCCTTTTCCAAGGGATAGAATCTAAAAAAATTTATATGCAGTGGATAATTTTATTCGGTGGATAACTTTATTCATGTTTATGTTATCAGTCGTTTTACTATGGGCTTATAACTTTTATTAAATGTATTTACATGAACAGTCAGTTGTAGAGCTAACGACATTAACAAATTGTTCAACAACTCCTGTAATCTAACATATACAAGTCTGACCAAGAAAGAGTAGCGATTTTGCACAGGCTAAATAAAATCGCCTTTTTATTTAACAGTATTAGAAAAATATCTCCATTCAATAGGCTCAATGCGCTTACAATAAGTAAAAGACAAGTAAATAAAAAAAGTTTGTTATTCATGACTTACATAATACCGTAGTTGCTTTTTTCCCTTATGGCGGACTCGAGATCAGTTCTTGTGTCAGTTTGACCTTGATCTCATCGCATGATACCTTGCTACTTTCCACATCTTGTAAGGACTTCACTTCAGTATAATTCGTTTTGTCACTGTCATTTGTGTTGTCATTTGTGATATTTTTTGCATTGACAAATGCTTCATTGGGGATCCCTGTGGTCGAGTGCCCAAAGCATTATGGGGGACTATACACGACGTTGCCAGATAGATAGATAGATAGATTGAAGAAAAGGTAGAACTAAAGTCGGGCCGGCTAGCCCGACTAAAAATGTGAAAAATGTTCACCAAAACAAGATCTTTTGAATGCACCATGTTCATTTTTTTGTTTCTTTGTGTATTCTCAAAAAAAACTGTGTTGAATATATGTGAATATTGGTTTACATACAAATTAGCACTGAAATTGCCCTTTTTTGAAGATGAAAAAGAGAAATGTTTGAAAACAAATTTTCCCAACTTACAGGGTGCAAACGATAGATAAATATCTCATCTTTAATTTGCACCATGTTCATTTTTTTAGTTATTTGTCGAAAACAGTGTAAATCACGTTTTACATAGCAAGGTCTGACCATTTTAAGAACTTTTCTTTGTAAATGTGACTAGATGGCTCATTAACGGCTCATTAACTACGCTGTCGGCGTTTTGAATCTGGCGCCAGAACAATAGAAAAGTCCCGTATGTGTCCCTGTATTCTGCGCGATGTATAAGGGAGCACAACCATTTAAAGATTTAAAAGTTAGAAGAAGTATCTTGTACCTAATTCGATATTCCACTGGTAACCAGTATAAATAATATCAATTCCGCGTCAAGGCAGTAGAGTGCATGCAACCAATTAATCCATGAAACTTTAGTAATACCAAATAGCATAATTTTATGATTATTCTATTGTTTTCTTTTGTTTGAATAGCACTATTTTGTACTATTTAGTAATTAGCAGGGTCCGCGCGAGAGGGGGGGGGGGGGGGGGGCTGATGGGCTATAGCCCCCCAATAATTCCTCCGCCATTTTGGTATTTGTAGCTAAAATAGAATGTAAATAATAATAAAATAATGAAAATTAATATAAAAATATAATGTATAATTTGTAACTGAGAAAAAAAACTATGGTAAAATTATGGTTCATAGTTCATAGACCGATTTAAATAAAAATATTTTCAAGCTGTTTTCATTGAATGACTGACAGTTTGTACTACTTCTTATTGACAAAGGAATGGAGTTCCAAAGTTTTGGTCCAATAGCTAAGAAGGCAGTATCGCCGCGGTCTTTGTCCTGCTTCTAGGCTCTCTTAATATTTTTTTTTTGGTTGGTCGAATCTAGAGAAAGTGATAGCTGGTTCTAGCAGGTTACTTAAATAGTTGGACCAAGTCCATGAAGTGTTTTAAAAATTAATAGCATCACTAGTAGTGTTTTCATGTTGTGGCTGTTTAACTTTATCGGTAAATATTTACATCTCGATAAGAATAGAAAGGACCTTCTAGAAACCAGACGTTCTATCTATTTTTCCTTTTCTTATGACTACCACAACATCACGTCTCATTCTCGGGATTAATCATAGAACGCCGGACGGGCAGGTGGACAAATTCATTGTAAAACGAATCAGCGTATTCCAAAAAAAAAAAAAAAAAAAAAAAAACAGCTTAAATACACAAACAGGAGATTAATCCCACAATATATTTTACAACACTTCTAATGCAAGTGGGTTTGGCTATTCTATAAGTAGATAATTGACAAATTAACTAACTGCTAATCTGCACGTTTTGGACCACCCAATAGGATTGTCAAACAAAGTATCTGAGATAATTTAGTGAAGATGTGACAAGGAAATCTTCGCTGCAATAGGGGAAACTGAACATCTATCAGTTTGAAGACTTTTGGGAACTTCCTATACGGCGACGGAGAAATGCTGTTTTTTCGTGTGTTTCTTTTTTTCACGGTACAATCGACTTCTGTTGTTCTCGCACAATTTCAATGCATTGGGACCTGTTACGCTGGGTTGTTAAACCCTCAAAAAGAAAATGTCCTTCAAGGTAAGCCTGTACACGATTTATTAAGAACATCAGCGCTGATAATCCACACTCCAAGCTTATATCCAACGAACTTGTCATCTCACATAGGCGCCACCCAAAGAGTGAAATCCAAACCGTCACTGAGGGTTGTGAATACGGAACGTTTTTCAAACTTTGTTACACATAAATATGCCCTTCACCACTAATATTATTACTTACTTAAGGTAATTCCGTAGAAATAAAACTAGACATGGAAATACCTTGAAACTTTCCACAATAATATTTTTTAAGTTGCTTATGTCAAAAATGAGATAAATAATTGAGGTCCCCGAACTTGTTTTCTCGCGAGAATTTTTTTGAAAAGTACCATGTTTTGTATTTTGGGATTAAAATTCGAAAATTCAAAAATAATTAGTATTAGTCTATAAATATTTGTAGACACACACAATTCTCTTGATTTGGCTATTTTCCCATAAAGATATAAGTGGATATAAAAATAATGTGATTATTTGATCACGATCAGAGACACCTCTTTTTCTAACCTAAACTGCTAAATTTCTAGAATAGAGTATAATGGTCGAGGGAAGTCGAAGTGCCTATGCAAGACACATTTCTTGGAATATCGCAAAAACTAGACATGGAAGTTCATTGACAATTATATATGTGAGAGAATACATAGTTCTTGAAAAAAATAAGAAAATAAAAAAGATAGCTGTGTTTTCGTGCTATCGCCGTCTAAAGACCTCAAATGTGTGAAAATCTATACATTACAGGGAGAGGACTGGGTTGATTTACAGAAATATCGCGTTTCCTCGCTTGAAAATGTCTGAATTGTCCGGGTTTTTTTCTTTAAAAATCTTTTCAAACGTAATCTGACTAGAATTCACGATAAAATTCATAATAGCAAAAATTTTGAAACATGCGCAGAACTGTGCGCAGTACAAAACTACCGAATTACCTTAAGCAATTTATATTCTTAATTTATTAATTTAATTTATTTATTTGATTTATTTATTATAATTACGCTTGCCACATTTGACCTACAATTTGTTATTCAGCCTCAACTGCAAGAAATTGTATTAAACAAATTATCTATCTTTCATCTATCTAAGCGAGTTAGGCACTCCGTCTTGACTAGATTCCCGGGAACAATTTCTAATTTATAGTTAATCATGCCATATTTCTTTATTTATAGTATGATTGGCGGCCAGCTTTTTTCATCTTTCATTGTTTTATAAAGAAAAGTTTCCCTATACATTTGTGTATCAATTACCAGTCACGCACTGGTCTTGCTTCATTATGCTCTTTAATGCAACTATAAATCAAGACAGCTGTTATTAAACTTATAAAGAGTTCAATGGCACGTTTATATTTCGCGAATTGATAGTTCAATGGCGTAGTAAAAAGATGGCAAATATTGATTTTTACGTATCAACAAAACCGAAATAAAAGAAAGCAAACTGCATATTTGCGCTAATTTTCCATTTATTTTATGATAAGCGCAAATTTGCAATTTTACTTTAGATTTTATATGCAATAGCAAAAATGATAGGCATAACATATTTGCATAAATTTGATCCCCTCATTTTCAACAAGTAAATCCATTGGAAATCTAATAAGGATTTACACCATGTTTAATCGGGTAGCAAATCTGTTGATAAAAACGGTCTTCGCGCTCGTTGCACCATTGCGTAAAAGTAGTGCAAAACTGGAAATTGCAAACAATAATCAACCTACTTCGCAAAGGTGGTAAAATACCATCTTTGGCTGCAGCGTTTACACAAAGCCGGCTATTTTTTAAAAAAAATATAGTCGTTTACATAGCGTTTTCATGTAAACGCTTATTGTTTTCGCATCGTTTTTGGTAGCTTGAAGAGCGTCTGTAAGCATTTTGGTGAATAAAAGTTTGAATAACTCTCTCATTATGACTGAACCAAAGTTATGACTTCAGCGTTTTCGAAAATAGCCGGCTAAAGCGTTTACACGAAAACGCATAGCCGTCGTTTTCGAAAATATCCACTCTGAGAGGCGTTTTCGAAAATAGCCTGCTAAGTAGCGTTTTTGTGTAAACGGTAGGCCTAAACGGATAAAAAAATGTGCGTTTACGAAAATAGCCGGCTTCGTGTAAACGCTGCCTTTGTGTATAACATTGCATCATCTTTGCACTAGGCGTTAATATTAAATTTTGCACGACGTTACGCTTCGGATCAAATACAAAGAAAATAACAACTTTGCTATGCACATTTGCACTCGAGTAAATGTAGTGTAAACCTCAAATATGCACCATGTTTGAAGGGGTAGTAAATATTTCCTTTTGAAAAAGGTCTTCACGCTCGTTACACGGGGTGTAAAAATGAAACAAATATCTATCTTTGCTCCGTGCAATTTTATACAATTGTGATTTAAGACTGTATTTGCAAAATGTTTGCTAAACCTTTTCTTTAATTGCAAACCCGTTTTTTCGTGCAGTGAAATTGGAAGGGTAAAGCCATTTTTCGTGTGTTTTCATATCCGAAATTGAACTAGCATCTGGCTTTGTGTTTTGATTGAATCTGAATCGCTTTTTACGAGATGACGTCATCACTACCACAGGGAACCCTTCGAACAAAAAAATCGCTTTTTTCGGTTGAGAATTTTTTTTTCGAGATTTGGATATTTTTCCTGAATTCAGCATGGTCGATTACTTAATATAACTTCGGGTTGTTTAGAGGGTGTAGGGTCCCTTTAACAAGGAAGTAGTTCGATGGTTTTCATGCGCATCTTTCCTTTCTTTTCATGAATGGACTCCAGCAACGTTCGCAGTTTGTCATTTCAAAGGTAGTGCTGCGAAGTTGCAAGGTAGCTGTAAAAGTTATTTAAATCGTTAAATTCAGAATATAAATAGCGCCTACATATAAGCCTCTTAGTTCAAGACCTCAATTAACATCTGTTCATCCTCAAGAGCTAAGTTTATTTTTATTTGTCACCTTGCTAAGCTCAAAAGCTATTTATTTGGCAATTCATTGCCTATCGAATTTTGTCATGCATATACCTTAATGTCTTTTAATTATTATTATTATTTCTCAGCAAAAAATAATTATATGGAGGAACAGATATTTTAGAAATTTTCGCGGTATTGCGGCACTAAAACCGCAATCCCTTACGCTCTCTTCCTATATCAATTGAGTTGAAGCAAGAGAGTATGAGATAAGAGAGCTTACCACGGACCCCATCAGGTGCTCTACTCGTCGTGCTATTTTTAGAAACTTGTTAGCAATCTCCGCATTTTTGTCTTGAGATGTTTTGACGATACAAACGCGCCTCCTGCAATCTGGCCAATCATGTTCCGTTCCCGAAATAACTTTAGTTTAAAAATAGAATGAAAAGATCCCCTGATGAGTGTAAAGCCCAATACGGGGGATAAGCTCTCTTATCTCATACTTTCTTGGTTAAAGTATTCCGTGCATGAAGTATTGAATCTGATGGACGAGGACTGGTCCTACCTAAGGCAAGGTAGAACTACACTTTTGACATATGCATTAATTCTCGGTTTTCATGTTAAAACTACATATATGCTGTAAATAGTCTGAGGTTAAAGTGTTTCTTTTATACCCACTTTAACAACTCCCGAACGTTATGTACGTTCATTTGATAATTTATATTTATTCAATTTATTACTGTGTTTTTTATACTCAAGAATGTAAAGTCCTGGGTCTCCGGAGCCATCTGATCATGAAAAAAGATTAAAATTTCAATATTAGTCACAATTTCTAGCTGAATGATCAGTCAAGAGAAAAACTTTAACTTTATACAGAATGACCTTAATAGGCTATAGCAAACCTTTTTAAAATGGGCACGTATCTATTACGTCAAAAACAAAAAACAACAACAACAACAAGAGTATCGAAAATGCGCTGAGTAGCCTGTACTTTGAGAACAAAATATTTTGATGTTAAAGTACTAAGGGCATCAAGATGAATAGAATTGATGACTTTACTTAAATGGTCAAAAGAAATTTAATTCGTTGCTAAAATCTGGACTAGTCATGTGACCTCTTTTGCCAACTAAACTATCTCCAAAACAGTCGAAGATGCGAACAACCATTCCGGGCATATTAAGAAACGACTTTACAAAACTGTTTTAATGACATACTTCACTTGCATGTTTTGTTAATAGTTCTATTCGGCCCATTTTGCATTGAACATTGAAAGTATTCTATAACGGACATATCACGTGACAAATCCTCTGATGGCAAAAACACCACAAATGTTAAAACTTGTTGATATCAACAAACTGCCCAAGTTTCATGGCAGTTTGATGGGAGAAACTGGCAAAACATCGAATTTTATTCGCAATAATGGCAATAATATTATATATTTATTCTGCATGAATATTTAATCATTTTATTTCACTCAGGTAAATTCATCAAAGGCTATTCGTACAAGAACATTACCAACACAGATGACAAGAAATGTTACTCTATGTGCAAGCAAGACTGTCGATGTAAAGCATGTCAGATGAAAGATGGCAAATGTGAGCTGCTTGATGCCGATGCAAAGTTCTGTAAACTTGATCTCCATGATGATCCAGGATATGTGTTTTATGATCTTGAACAGACTCAATTTCAAGGGGTGAGTTGAGATATTCTTGAAAACAACCAAAAACTTAATCTTCATAGAGGCGGATCCATGGTAGGGGCCAGGGGGGCCCGAGCCCCTCTTTGGGGAAGACATGATTTGTTTTTATAGATAGTATTTTCAATTTTTGATTGATAATCAGCATTTTTTTTATTAGTGCAACCCCCATTTAAAATTTCTGGATCATTTTTTTAATAAGTGCACCGGAAACCCACTGTCCTTCATTTTTATAATCTAACGGTGCAAAGGACACCCCCTGTCCTTCGTTATTATAATCTTACGGTGCAAAGGACACCCCCTGTCCTTCGTTATTATAATCTTACGGTGCAAAGGACACCCCCTGTCCTTCGTTATTATAATCTTACGGTGCAAAGGACACCCCCTGTCCTTCGTTATTATAATCTTACGGTGCACAGGACACACCCTTTCCTTCGTTATTATAATCTTACGGTGCACCGGACACCCCTTTCCTTCGTTATTATAATCTTACGGTGCACCGGACACCCCTTTCCTTCGTTATTATAATCTTACGGTGCACAGGACACACCCTTTCCTTCGTTATTATAATCTTACGGTGCACCGGACACCCCTTTCCTTCGTTATTATAATCTTACGGTGCACCGGACACACCCTGTCCTTCGTTATTATAATCTAACCTGACGGTGCACAGGACACACCCTTTCCTTCGTTATTATAATCTAACCTGACGGTGCACAGGACACACCCTTTCCTTCGTTATTATAATCTAACGGTGCACCGGACACCCCCTGTCCTTCGTTATTATAATCTAACGGTGCACCGGAAACCCCCTGTCCTTCGTAATTATAATCTAACGGTGCACCGGACACACCCTGTCCTTCGTTATTATAATCTAACGGTGCACCGGACACCCCCTGTCCTTCGTTATTATAATCTAACGGTGTACCGGACACCCCTTTCCTTCGTTATTATAATCTTACGGTGCACCGGACACACCCTGTCCTTCGTTATTATAATCTAACGGTGCACCGGACACACCCTTTTCCTTCGTAATTATAATCTTACGGTGCACAGGGCACACCCTTTCCTTCGTTATTATAATCTAACGGTGCACCGGACACCCCCTGTCCTTCGTTATTATAATCTAACGGTGCACCGGACACACCCTGTCCTTCGTTATTATAATCTAACGGTGCACCGGACACACCCTTTCCTTCGTTATTATAATCTAACGGTGCACCGGACACCCCCTGTCCTTCGTTATTATAATCTAACGGTGCACCGGACACCCCCTGTCCTTCGTTATTATAATCTAACCTGACGGTGCACAGGACACACCCTTTCCTTCGTTATTATAATCTAACGGTGCACAGGACACACCCTTTCCTTCGTTATTATAATCTAACGGTGCACCGGACACCCCCTGTCCTTCGTTATTATAATCTAACGGTGCACCGGACACCCCTTTCCTTCGTTATTATAATCTTACGGTGCACCGGACACACCCTGTCCTTCGTTATCATAATCTAACGGTGCACCGGACACACCCTGTCCTTCGTTATTATAATCTAACGGTGCACCGGACACACCCTGTCCTTCGTTATTATAATCTAACGGTGCACCGGACACACCCTGTCCTTCGTTATTATAATCTAACGGTGCACCGGACACCCCCTGTCCTTCGTTATTATAATCTAACGGTGCACCGGACACCCCCTGTCCTTCGTTATTATAATCTAACGGTGCACCGGACACCCCCTGTCCTTCGTTATTATAATCTAACGGTGCACCGGACACACCCTGTCCTTCGTTATTATAATCTAACGGTGCACCGGACACACCCTGTCCTTCGTTATTATAATCTAACGGTGCACCGGACACCCCCTGTCCTTCGTTATTATAATCTAACGGTGCACCGGACACACCCTTTTCCTTCGTAATTATAATCTTACGGTGCACAGGGCACACCCTTTCCTTCGTTATTATAATCTAACGGTGTACCGGACACCCCTTTCCTTCGTTATTATAATCTAACGGTGCACCGGACACCCCCTGTCCTTCGTTATTATAATCTAACCTGACGGTGCACAGGACACACCCTTTCCTTCGTTATTATAATCTAACGGTGCACAGGACACACCCTTTCCTTCGTTATTATAATCTAACGGTGCACCGGACACACCTTTCCTTTGTTATTATAATCTAACGGTGCACCGGACACCCCCTGTCCTTCGTTATTATAATCTTACGGTGCACAGGACACACCCTTTCCTTCGTTATTATAATCTTACGGTGCACAGGACACACCCTTTTCCTTCGTAATTATAATCTTACGGTGCACAGGGCACACCCTTTCCTTCGTTATTATAATCTAACGGTGCACCGGACACCCCCTGTCCTTCGTTATTATAATCTAACGGTGCACCGAACACCCCTTTCCTTCGTTATTATAATCTAACGGTGCACCGGACACCCCTTTCCTTCGTTATTATAATCTTACGGTGCACCGGACACCCCCTGTCCTTCGTTATTATAATCTAACGGTGCACCGGACACACCCTGTCCTTCGTTATTATAATCTAACGGTGCACCGGACACACCCTGTCCTTCGTTATTATAATCTAACGGTGCACCGGACACACCCTGTCCTTCGTTATTATAATCTAACGGTGCACCGGACACACCCTGTCCTTCGTTATTATAATCTAACGGTGCACCGGACACACCCTGTCCTTCGTTATTATAATCTAATGGTGCACCGGACACCCCCTGTCCTTCGTTATTATAATCTAACGGTGCACCGGACACACCCTGTCCTTCGTTATTATAATCTAACGGTGCACCGGACACACCCTTTCCTTCGTTATTATAATCTAACGGTGCACCGGACACCCCCTGTCCTTCGTTATTATAATCTAACGGTGCACCGGACACACCCTGTCCTTCGTTATTATAATCTAACGGTGCACCGGACACACCCTTTCCTTCGTTATTATAATCTAACGGTGCACCGGACACCCCCTGTCCTTCGTTATTATAATCTAACGGTGCACCGGACACCCCCTGTCCTTCGTTATTATAATCTAACGGTGCACCGGACACACCCTGTCCTTCGTTATTATAATCTAACGGTGCACCGGACACATCCTTTCCTTCGTTATTATAATCTAACGGTGCACCGGACACCCCTTTCCTTCGTTATTATAATCTAACGGTGCACCGGACACCCCCTGTCCTTCGTTATTATAATCTAACCTGACGGTGCACAGGACACACCCTTTCCTTCGTTATTATAATCTAACGGTGCACAGGACACACCCTTTCCTTCGTTATTATAATCTAACGGTGCACCGGACACCCCCTGTCCTTCGTTATTATAATCTAACGGTGCACCGGACACCCCTTTCCTTCGTTATTATAATCTTACGGTGCACCGGACACACCCTGTCCTTCGTTATCATAATCTAACGGTGCACCGGACACACCCTGTCCTTCGTTATTATAATCTAACGGTGCACCGGACACACCCTGTCCTTCGTTATTATAATCTAACGGTGCACCGGACACACCCTGTCCTTCGTTATTATAATCTAACGGTGCACCGGACACCCCCTGTCCTTCGTTATTATAATCTAACGGTGCACCGGACACCCCCTGTCCTTCGTTATTATAATCTAACGGTGCACCGGACACCCCCTGTCCTTCGTTATTATAATCTAACGGTGCACCGGACACACCCTGTCCTTCGTTATTATAATCTAACGGTGCACCGGACACACCCTGTACTTCGTTATTATAATCTTACGGTGCACCGGACACACCCTGTCCTTCGTTATTATAATCTAACGGTGCACCGGACACACCCTGTCCTTCGTTATTATAATCTAACGGTGCACCGGACACCCCCTGTCCTTCGTTATTATAATCTAACGGTGCACCGGACACACCTTTCCTTTGTTATTATAATCTAACGGTGCACCGGACACCCCCTGTCCTTCGTTATTATAATCTTACGGTGCACAGGACACACCCTTTCCTTCGTTATTATAATCTTACGGTGCACAGGACACACCCTTTTCCTTCGTAATTATAATCTTACGGTGCACAGGGCACACCCTTTCCTTCGTTATTATAATCTAACGGTGCACCGGACACCCCCTGTCCTTCGTTATTATAATCTAACGGTGCACCGAACACCCCTTTCCTTCGTTATTATAATCTAACGGTGCACCGGACACCCCTTTCCTTCGTTATTATAATCTTACGGTGCACCGGACACCCCCTGTCCTTCGTTATTATAATCTAACGGTGCACCGGACACCCCCTGTCCTTCGTTATTATAATCTAACGGTGCACCGGACACACCCTGTCCTTCGTTATTATAATCTAACGGTGCACCGGACACCCCCTGTCCTCCGTTATTATAATCTAACGGTGCACCGGACACCCCCTGTCCTTCGTTAATATAATCTAACGGTGCACCGGACACCCCCTGTCCTTCGTTATTATAATCTAACGGTGCACCGGACACACCCTTTCCTTCGTTATTATAATCTAACGGTGCACCGGACACCCCCTGTCCTTCGTTATTATAATCTAACGGTGCACCGGACACCCCCTGTCCTTCGTTATTATAATCTAACGGTGCACCGGACACACCCTGTCCTTCGTTATTATAATCTTACGGTGCACCGGACACCCCTTTCCTTCGTTATTATATTCTAACGGTGCACCGGACACCCCCTGTCCTTCGTTATTATAATCTTACGGTGTACCGGACACCCCCTGTCCTTCGTTATTATAATCTAACGGTGCACCGGACACCCCCTGTCCTTCGTTATTATAATCTAACCTGACGGTGCACAGGACACACCCTTTCCTTCGTTATTATAATCTAACGGTGCACCGGACACCCCCTGTCCTTCGTTATTATAATCTAAAGGTGCACCGGACACCCCCTGTCCTTCGTTATTATAATCTAACGGTGCACCGGACACCCCCTGTCCTTCGTTATTATAATCTAACGGTGCACAGGACACACCCTTTCCTTCGTTATTATATTCTAACGGTGCACCGGACACACCCTTTCCTTCGTTATTATAATCTTACGGTGCACAGGACACACCCTTTCCTTCGTTATTATAATCTAACGGTGCACCGGACACACCCTGTCCTTCGTTATTATAATCTAACGGTGCACCGGACACCCCCTGTCCTTCGTTATTATAATCTAACGGTGCACCGGACACCCCCTGTCCTTCGTTATTATAATCTAACGGTGCACCGGACACCCCCTGTCCTTCGTTATTATAATCTAACGGTGCACCGGACACACCCTGTCCTTCGTTATTATAATCTAACGGTGCACCGGACACACCCTGTCCTTCGTTATTATAATCTAACGGTGCACCGGACACACCCTGTCCTTCGTTATTATAATCTAACGGTGCACCGGACACACCCTTTCCTTCGTTATTATAATCTAACGGTGCACCGGACACACCCTGTCCTTCGTTATTATAATCTAACGGTGCACCGGACACACCCTGTCCTTCGTTATTATAATCTAACGGTGCACCGGACACACCCTGTCCTTCGTTATTATAATCTAACGGTGCACCGGACACCCCCTGTCCTTCGTTATTATAATCTAACGGTGCACCGGACACACCCTGTCCTTCGTTATTATAATCTAACGGTGCACCGGACACACCCTGTCCTTCGTTATTATAATCTAACGGTGCACCGGACACCCCCTGTCCTCCGTTATTATAATCTAACGGTGCACCGGACACCCCCTGTCGTTCGTTAATATAATCTAACGGTGCACCGGACACCCCCTGTCCTTCGTTATTATAATCTAACGGTGCACCGGACACACCCTTTCCTTCGTTATTATAATCTAACGGTGCACCGGACACCCCCTGTCCTTCGTTATTATAATCTAACGGTGCACCGGACACCCCCTGTCCTTCGTTATTATAATCTAACGGTGCACCGGACACACCCTGTCCTTCGTTATTATAATCTTACGGTGCACCGGACACCCCTTTCCTTCGTTATTATATTCTAACGGTGCACCGGACACCCCCTGTCCTTCGTTATTATAATCTTACGGTGTACCGGACACCCCCTGTCCTTCGTTATTATAATCTAACGGTGCACCGGACACCCCCTGTCCTTCGTTATTATAATCTAACCTGACGGTGCACAGGACACACCCTTTCCTTCGTTATTATAATCTAACGGTGCACCGGACACCCCCTGTCCTTCGTTATTATAATCTAAAGGTGCACCGGACACCCCCTGTCCTTCGTTATTATAATCTAACGGTGCACCGGACACCCCCTGTCCTTCGTTATTATAATCTAATGGTGCACAGGACACACCCTTTCCTTCGTTATTATATTCTAACGGTGCACCGGACACACCCTTTCCTTCGTTATTATAATCTTACGGTGCACAGGACACACCCTTTCCTTCGTTATTATAATCTAACGGTGCACCGGACACACCCTGTCCTTCGTTATTATAATCTAACGGTGCACCGGACACCCCCTGTCCTTCGTTATTATAATCTAACGGTGCACCGGACACCCCCTGTCCTTCGTTATTATAATCTAACGGTGCACCGGACACCCCCTGTCCTTCGTTATTATAATCTAACGGTGCACCGGACACACCCTGTCCTTCGTTATTATAATCTAACGGTGCACCGGACACACCCTGTCCTTCGTTATTATAATCTAACGGTGCACCGGACACACCCTGTCCTTCGTTATTATAATCTAACGGTGCACCGGACACACCCTTTCCTTCGTTATTATAATCTAACGGTGCACCGGACACACCCTGTCCTTCGTTATTATAATCTAACGGTGCACCGGACACACCCTGTCCTTCGTTATTATAATCTAACGGTGCACCGGACACACCCTGTCCTTCGTTATTATAATCTAACGGTGCACCGGACACCCCCTGTCCTTCGTTATTATAATCTAACGGTGCACCGGACACACCCTGTCCTTCGTTATTATAATCTAACGGTGCACCGGACACACCCTGTCCTTCGTTATTATAATCTAACGGTGCACCGGACACACCCTGTCCTTCGTTATTATAATCTAACGGTGCACCGGACACACCCTTTCCTTCGTTATTATAATCTAACGGTGCACCGGACACACCCTGTCCTTCGTTATTATAATCTAACGGTGCACCGGACACACCCTGTCCTTCGTTATTATAATCTAACGGTGCACCGGACACACCCTTTCCTTCGTTATTATAATCTAACGGTGCACCGGACACACCCTGTCCTTCGTTATTATAATCTAACGGTGCACCGGACACACCCTGTCCTTCGTTATTATAATCTAACCTGACGGTGCACAGGACACACCCTTTCCTTCGTTATTATAATCTAACGGTGCACTGGACACACCCTTTCCTTCGTTATTATAATCTTACGGTGCACAGGACACACCCTTTTCCTTCGTAATTATAATCTTACGGTGCACAGGGCACACCCTTTCCTTCGTTATTATAATCTAACGGTGCACCGGACACCCCCTGTCCTTCGTTATTATAATCTAACGGTGCACCGAACACCCCTTTCCTTCGTTATTATAATCTAACGGTGCACCGGACACCCCTTTCCTTCGTTATTATAATCTAACGGTGCACCGGACACCCCCTGTCCTTCGTTATTATAATCTAACGGTGCACCGGACACACCCTTTCCTTCGTTATTATAATCTAACGGTGCACCGGACACCCCCTGTCCTTCGTTATTATAATCTAACGGTGCACCGGACACCCCCTGTCCTTCGTTATTATAATCTAACGGTGCACCGGACACCCCCTGTCCTTCGTTATTATAATCTAACGGTGCACCGGACACACCCTGTCCTTCGTTATTATAATCTAACGGTGCACCGGACACACCCTGTCCTTCGTTATTATAATCTAACGGTGCACCGGACACCCCCTGTCCTTCGTTATTATAATCTAACGGTGCACCGGACACACCCTTTTCCTTCGTAATTATAATCTTACGGTGCACAGGGCACACCCTTTCCTTCGTTATTATAATCTAACGGTGTACCGGACACCCCTTTCCTTCGTTATTATAATCTTACGGTGCACCGGACACACCCTGTCCTTCGTTATTATAATCTAACGGTGCACCGGACACACCCTGTCCTTCGTTATTATAATCTAACGGTGCACCGGACACCCCCTGTCCTTCGTTATTATAATCTAACGGTGCACCGGACACACCTTTCCTTTGTTATTATAATCTAACGGTGCACCGGACACCCCCTGTCCTTCGTTATTATAATCTTACGGTGCACAGGACACACCCTTTCCTTCGTTATTATAATCTTACGGTGCACAGGACACACCCTTTTCCTTCGTAATTATAATCTTACGGTGCACAGGGCACACCCTTTCCTTCGTTATTATAATCTAACGGTGCACCGGACACCCCCTGTCCTTCGTTATTATAATCTAACGGTGCACCGAACACCCCTTTCCTTCGTTATTATAATCTAACGGTGCACCGGACACCCCTTTCCTTCGTTATTATAATCTTACGGTGCACCGGACACCCCCTGTCCTTCGTTATTATAATCTAACGGTACACCGGACACCCCCTGTCCTTCGTTATTATAATCTAACGGTGCACCGGACACACCCTGTCCTTCGTTATTATAATCTAACGGTGCACCGGACACCCCCTGTCCTCCGTTATTATAATCTAACGGTGCACTGGACACCCCCTGTCCTTCGTTATTATAATCTAACGGTGCACCGGACACCCCCTGTCCTTCGTTATTATAATCTAACGGTGCACCGGACACACCCTTTCCTTCGTTATTATAATCTAACGGTGCACCGGACACCCCCTGTCCTTCGTTATTATAATCTAACGGTGCACCGGACACCCCCTGTCCTTCGTTATTATAATCTAACGGTGCACCGGACACACCCTGTCCTTCGTTATTATAATCTTACGGTGCACCGGACACCCCTTTCCTTCGTTATTATATTCTAACGGTGCACCGGACACCCCCTGTCCTTCGTTATTATAATCTTACGGTGTACCGGACACCCCCTGTCCTTCGTTATTATAATCTAACGGTGCACCGGACACCCCCTGTCCTTCGTTATTATAATCTAACCTGACGGTGCACAGGACACACCCTTTCCTTCGTTATTATAATCTAACGGTGCACCGGACACCCCCTGTCCTTCGTTATTATAATCTAAAGGTGCACCGGACACCCCCTGTCCTTCGTTATTATAATCTAACGGTGCACCGGACACCCCCTGTCCTTCGTTATTATAATCTAACGGTGCACAGGACACACCCTTTCCTTCGTTATTATAATCTAACGGTGCACCGGACACACCCTTTCCTTCGTTATTATAATCTTACGGTGCACAGGACACACCCTTTCCTTCGTTATTATAATCTAACGGTGCACCGGACACACCCTGTCCTTCGTTATTATAATCTAACGGTGCACCGGACACCCCCTGTCCTTCGTTATTATAATCTAACGGTGCACCGGACACCCCCTGTCCTTCGTTATTATAATCTAACGGTGCACCGGACACCCCCTGTCCTTCGTTATTATAATCTAACGGTGCACCGGACACACCCTGTCCTTCGTTATTATAATCTAACGGTGCACCGGACACACCCTGTCCTTCGTTATTATAATCTAACGGTGCACCGGACACACCCTGTCCTTCGTTATTATAATCTAACGGTGCACCGGACACACCCTTTCCTTCGTTATTATAATCTAACGGTGCACCGGACACCCCCTGTCCTTCGTTATTATAATCTAACGGTGCACCGGACACACCCTGTCCTTCGTTATTATAATCTAACGGTGCACCGGACACCCCCTGTCCTTCGTTATTATAATCTAACGGTGCACCGGACACACCCTGTCCTTCGTTATTATAATCTAACGGTGCACCGGACACACCCTTTCCTTCGTTATTATAATCTAACGGTGCACCGGACACACCCTGTCCTTCGTTATTATAATCTAACGGTGCACCGGACACACCCTGTCCTTCGTTATTATAATCTAACGGTGCACCGGACACACCCTTTCCTTCGTTATTATAATCTAACGGTGCACCGGACACCCCCTGTCCTTCGTTATTATAATCTAACGGTGCACCGGACACACCCTGTCCTTCGTTATTATAATCTAACCTGACGGTGCACAGGACACACCCTTTCCTTCGTTATTATAATCTAACGGTGCACCGGACACACCCTTTCCTTCGTTATTATAATCTAACGGTGCACCGGACACCCCCTGTCCTTCGTTATTATAATCTAACGGTGCACCGGACACACCCTGTCCTTCGTTATTATAATCTAACCTGACGGTGCACAGGACACACCCTTTCCTTCGTTATTATAATCTAACGGTGCACTGGACACACCCTTTCCTTCGTTATTATAATCTTACGGTGCACAGGACACACCCTTTTCCTTCGTAATTATAATCTTACGGTGCACAGGGCACACCCTTTCCTTCGTTATTATAATCTAACGGTGCACCGGACACCCCCTGTCCTTCGTTATTATAATCTAACGGTGCACCGAACACCCCTTTCCTTCGTTATTATAATCTAACGGTGCACCGGACACCCCTTTCCTTCGTTATTATAATCTAACGGTGCACCGGACACCCCCTGTCCTTCGTTATTATAATCTAACGGTGCACCGGACACACCCTTTCCTTCGTTATTATAATCTAACGGTGCACCGGACACCCCCTGTCCTTCGTTATTATAATCTAACGGTGCACCGGACACACCCTGTCCTTCGTTATTATAATCTAACGGTGCACCGGACACCCCCTGTCCTTCGTTATTATAATCTAACCTGACGGTGCACAGGACACACCCTTTCCTTCGTTATTATAATCTTACGGTGCACCGGACACCCCCTGTCCTTCGTTATTATAATCTTACGGTGCACCGGACACCCCCTGTCCTTCGTTATTATAATCTTACGGTGCACAGGACACACCCTTTCCTTCGTTATTATAATCTTACGGTGCACAGGACACACCCTTTTCCTTCGTAATTATAATCTTACGGTGCACAGGGCACACCCTTTCCTTCGTTATTATAATCTAACGGTGCACCGGACACCCCCTGTCCTTCGTTATTATAATCTAACGGTGCACCGGACACCCCCTGTCCTTCGTTATTATAATCTAACGGTGCACCGGACACCCCCTGTCCTTCGTAATTATAATCTAACGGTGCACCGGACACCCCCTGTCCTCCGTTATTATAATCTAACGGTGCACCGGACACCCCCTGTCCTTCGTTATTATAATCTAACGGTGCACCGGACACCCCCTGTCCTTCGTTATTATAATCTAACGGTGCACCGGACACACCCTTTCCTTCGTTATTATAATCTAACGGTGCACCGGACACCCCCTGTCCTTCGTTATTATAATCTAACGGTGCACCGGACACCCCCTGTCCTTCGTTATTATAATCTAACGGTGCACCGGACACCCCCTGTCCTTCGTTATTATAATCTAACGGTGCACCGGACACACCCTGTCCTTCGTTATTATAATCTAACCTGACGGTGCACAGGACACACCCTTTCCTTCGTTATTATAATCTAACGGTGCACTGGACACACCCTTTCCTTCGTTATTATAATCTTACGGTGCACAGGACACACCCTTTCCTTCGTTATTATAATCTTACGGTGCACCGGACACCCCTTTCCTTCGTTATTATATTCTAACGGTGCACCGGACACACCCTTTATTTACATTTACCATTTACCATTAATACATGCAATCCCTCTCTTCGAGGCTTATTTGCACGGATTGGTCAGAGTAGTTCTTAATGTTCAGTCATGCAAACCCCAATCTTAAATAGGTTAAGGGTTGGAACTGCAGCTAAAGAGGCGGGCAAAGCGTTCTATTGTTTTATGGTTCTTGGTAAAAAGGTCTGTTGTTTATATCTAAAATATCTAAAAATGAAAATAATATAAAATACAGGGCCGTAACCAGACCATTTACACGGGGGGGTGGGGGGTGCACATAAAAACTAACCTGGTCCAGTGATGGGTTTTTAGTAGCCTTTTTTATTAGTAGCTGTTTTATTTTGCACAAAACCGGCGTGCTTTTCAAAAACCTGTATTACAATTTATTACTCTTATTGTGCTTTACATCAGTTCTTCCAAATGACTTTATTCTTTGTATTTTTGATGATTATTCTAGTTTTGTGCTCGTAATTCCAATTATAAGAAAGAAATTCTTATATAATAAAATGGAGATGAATGTGGGGACCTTCTGGCTTTTTGTGTGTGTGTGTGTGTGTGTGTGTGTGTTGGGGGGGGGGGGGTGCATGTGTACCCTGTGCAGCCCCCTTTGTTACGGCCCTGAAATATATATAAACGTTTCCGTTTATCAATTTATGTAAGAATCGAAAACATTTTTCGAACTCATTACTGGTTAGGATCCCTCTGTCATTTTCGCGCCAAAGTTTTCGATTTTTTTATTTTCATTTTTTTTTAACTCCCTTGAACGATATCTGTATACGCCCCTGATATAAATATTTCGATCTTTTAGCCATCCCACATGATTCCACACAATGTCTGCTACAATGGCTGCTGTCAATCCCAAACTTGTCAAAATGGAGGAACATGTCAAGAAACCTGTCAAGACCCAAAGCAAAAGTTTACCTGTCATTGTAAAGAAAAGTATTTTGGAAAAGTGTGTCAAAAGATAGTCTCTTCGTGTCAAGATATCGCAACGAAACCAGTGACTTCATCACATGGGATGTATACCATCTATCGAACCGACACTGGTGCTGCATTGAATGTCTACTGTGACTTCACCACACCAAACCAAGCATGGACTCTGATTGAATCATTTTCTTATGGAAACAATATATATTACAAATCGAATGCATTTTTTTTCAATTTTCCGAGAAATACGCAATCTGACCCGATCACCTGGTCCGACTATCGGCTGTCGTTGAATACCATGAAATACTTGAGTTCCAAGTCAACACACTTCCGAGGAACTTGCAAATTTCCTAGTAGGGTCGTAGCTGGCAGTCTGAAAACAGATTCTTTGCTTGGATCGTTGAAAGAGTACGATATCATAAACGGTGCCCACATAATTGGTTGTGTAACCTACCAGTATATAAACATCAGAGGACAAGAGTACTTCAACCAGTCGGCCTATACATATCATATATATAACTCAGAAAAGCGTTATCATTTCCACGTCGATCCAGCTAATGGTAATTGTGGGTTTATTGTTCCAGATGAATTCAGTGGAGAAGAGTTTTTTGGTGTTTATCACCCAAGGAATCCAAAGTTTATGTGCGTAGATTATATGCATAGTTCGACAAACATTTGGCTAGGAGGACAAATTCCAGAATGTCCTTAACACAGCTTTCACAAAACTACATTAATGAAGAACTTTACTCAGTGCGTTAAGAACCCGAGTTCAAAAGTTCCTCTATGCACAACTGCTAAAAATTCCATAAATTCTACATACATGAATGTGGCAATGTTTACTCTAAGAAACGGCGTGAAAATCTGAGTAATTGTTTCGAAATATATCCGGATCCATGCGGGTGTACTGGATTTAAACTGGAATATAAAATGCTGGAAAATGCTCAAAAACGTTAATAATTAAACGCTGACCCTTCTGATCAAGGGCATCCCACATTTGAAACAGATCTGGAGAGTATAAAGAGGCTCGCGTACCGTGTTACGAAATCTGTCACTGGGACCTTTGTGGTTAAATGATAATTGACCGGAGGTTGTTTTGTACTTTGCAAAGTGATTGATATTCTCTATTGATAGATATTGATCTTAAGCCTGGTTTCGATATAATCGAGAACGATGGAGAACGGCTGCAATCGATCGAAAAAAAAATTCGATTATTGGGAAATCAATGTTTATCGATCCTAGGACCTTTTTCGATTTATATATGATCGCGCGCGATCGAAATAGTTCAAAAACGGTCGTTTGCGACCGTTTTTGACCGTTTTCAATCGTTTGCGATTATATGGAAACCAGGCTTCAGCTTTACATAAAGGGTTCATGCTTATAAAACCGGATTACATACTTTATCAATACTAGAGATTGTAAAGCGGATTAATTGAGACATTAGGTGAAATTCTCTATATAAGCACACATTACATATATACAGACAACACGATGATTATCATATTGCCGTGAAAGAAAAGTAGACCATTTTAGTTTCAAGTAGGTCATGAAAAAAAAAAACACAAGAAAACAATGGGTTTGGTGTTTACTGCTAACTATTCTTTAGCCTATTCCTACACGGTCATATGAAATTGACCGGGGGGGGGGATCCGGGGATAAAAGATCGGGGATGCTCGTGGGATGCTCGTGGGTTACCTGTGCTATGAAAAGTAATGAACTGACTGTATGAATTAGTACTCATGCCCAGGACCTTGCGACTTCAATAGGCTACCAGCATTCCTTGCGAATTGTCTTTCATATTCAAATTCTTAATCCCTTTGGAGATTAACTGAATTTGTGCTAATTACGCTACAAAAAAGTAAGCAAGCATTCTGGTAGTTGTAATTTATATGACGCCAAAATGCAAATCGCCTATTGGGGACCAAAAGGGCTGGCGAATCTCTTTTTTGTAGGGCCTGTTTATATGAGGCGAGCCAACGTGGTTTAGCGGGCTGGTTTCTTTGGTGTTCAAGCTATCAGAGCGTAAAATCAAAAGAAACCAGCCCGCTCAACCGGGCAAAACGATGCACCAGTCGGCTAAGTCGCATTAATTTGCATAAAGTTTCTTCACTCGCGCGGCTTGGTGAGAAATGTGCACAAGATCCAACGAATTCGAGCTCCGTGTATACGTGTAAACTATCGATCACAAAACAATTAATCTAGAGTACTGGTTCACAGAATTAAAAAAAAGTGTTAAAACAACAATACCAAATGCAAAATAAGTATGTACGTCTAGAATAGCGATGAAGTTTTATGGTTCGATTCAATTCATATATGAAAGCGTGTTATTGCTCCCTATTTACTATGACGTCGCGTATTGTTTATGTAAAATAAATAAATAATGTGCTTTACAATTTTTTTACGGGCCGCTATTTAAGGCGCAATTTTAAGAGGTAATTTTTACAATCATGAGGGGTTAGTAGTATGTAAAGGCCGGTACACACTAGGTGACATGTCGCAGCGACAATTTCCTCCCGTGTGTACTAACATTTTTTGGCGAAAATTGTTGTCGCCGCGACAGAATTTTGTTGCTGCGACTTGCCGCATGAAATCCAACAGGTTGGGATTGCTGAACCAGTGCACACTGAGGCGACATGTCGCGGGGACAAGTCGTTGCGACTTGTTCCCGCGAGAGGTCGTAGCGACAATTTCCCCCCGTGTGTACTAGTTATTTTTGGCGGAAATTGTCGCAGCGACAAAATCAGATGTATTGGCGACAAATATTGAACCAATGCACACTGAGGCGACATGTCGTGACGACAAGTCGCTGCGACTTGTCGCCTAGTGTGTACCGGCCTTAAGGGATGATAATAAGCCTGATGAAGAGTGATGACGTTTTACCCAGTCTCTAGACCAGAATCCTTTTCACGTTGCTTTTGTTCACTAATTATGACTATTGTTTCTGTATTCTCGAGGGAATACAAAATTTGAATGTAAAAAGATTTTAAAAACTATTATGGTATAGAGATGGGGGGGGACGTCATCACGCTTCACGGCTATTGACAAAATTTGCTGCTTAATACACAGAAAAGAGTTCATTCTCAAATGACCTGTTTTTTGAGAAATATGATAGATAATACATAATATTCTATGCATTGTATTACTATCCGTTGTTTCTTCGTGAGTCAAGGACAAATTTAGGAACAATCTTCTGTTAATTTGCGCTGAGTTGACCTCCTCCCACGACCAGCATGCTTTGCGTTTAAACAATAGTTTTTGTGTGTGTGTGTGTGTTTTTTTCAATGACAACGTAGTACATTAAGGCCAATCATAATTTCGTGAATGCGGCTTGGCGCGGTTAGTCATGCAAAAAAGAAATTCCCGAGATAGCCTTACCCATACCGGGCTTCCTGTTGTCAAACAACCGCTGGGCATCAGTGGGCTCAAATCTATCTATTCAAAATGGCGTCTGTGTTGAAGCTTTTTGTAAAATGTGGAATTGCTGGTGGAATATTGTATGGAGCGGCTTCATTAAATGTCTTTAGCTCACAAGATCGAGCTATTACTTCATTGAGGGAGTTGAAGAAGTCTGCAAATGAATATGTGTCTTTAGAAGTACCATTTGAGGTAACTACGTCATCAAAGTTAGATGATTGCATGCTACGAGATAAAAAAAAAATGTGGGGTGCTTATATAGCGCATTTCATATATCTCAATGCGCTTTACATTTTTTTTTATTTATACGGGCCGCTATTTTAGGCGCAATTTTGCTGCCATGCGGCTTACAATCATGAGGGGTTAGTGGTTAGCGTGAAATTCCCTACTCTTTTCGAACAGTAGTGTGGGTTCTTTAACGTCCCTCTAATACAGATTAGTGAATGAAGTGTAGAGAGACGGGACCTCCGATTTTATGTCGTTATCCGAGAGGACGTGAAGATCTTACCATTTATAGATGGAGAAACTAAGGCAGCAACTTCTCCTCAATTATTTTAAGACCCTGAGTGTTGGTCCGGCCACAGGGATCGAACCCGTGACCTCCCGCACTGTAGTCCGACTCTCTACCTACTGAGCTAACCTAGTCTAAAATATGGTGCAATGATAATAATAATGATAAAGGCTTAACTTATGTGTAAATGTGTGTGTGTAATAACATCCTAACTACATAGTTAAAAGCTTTAGTAATAATAAATATCACTTTTTTTGTTGCAAATTATATATAAGCAAGATAATATTATATATTATATAGTTTTTGAGTTGATAATCATCTTAAAAGAAAACTAAGTTGGGGTCAACGATTTCGTTTTCAAGATAATTGCCTCCAAACACAATGTGTTTTTGCTATTACTCACACAAATTCGCACAATTTTTTTCAAAATCATTTACAGGTTTGTCTAATTCTAGAAAGCATGTTTACTTTTCCTAATACTAAAAAACTTAGTAGCACTACTTGGAATAGTCCGTAATCTTATCACCTACTATTTTTTGGTGGTCCACGAGACATTATCTTAGTTTGTGTGGCATGTAAGCGAAGTGTTCCTTCTCTAAAACATTCCATTTTAGCTCTTCTGGAGGTCGTTTCTAATTCCTAAAACTGTGAATTATTCAAAATCCTACCTGGATTTGTTTTTTGATTTCTAGATATGTTGTAGAATTTATTGTTACAAGTATATGTTTGAAATAAAATCTGGAAGTCCCCGAATTCCTTACGGAGTTATTTTCGTTCAAATACGCAATTTTAGGCTTTTTACTTTGGGTTACCTGTGTAAATATACCACAGGAAGCCATAATGGTAAATCATTGAGCATGAAAAAGCAGCCGTTCAGCGAATTTTTGAGGGAATTCAGAATTCAAATTCCTGATTTTTTTATGAATTTTTAAAGTTAAGACCAAAAGTGACATCTACCCAGGAAGTCATGTTATTGTGTACAAGGTTTTATGCACCGATTGGGCACGGTATATAGGATTTTATAATGTACAAGACTAGACGATAAAGAAACTATCTGCAAACTCTAACATTTACTGCAATCTTGGCCATGTTGTTTTCCTGGGTGTGCATCATACAACGTCATAGGCGGCAAATTCAAAAGCTCAACCCAGTTACTCGGCTGTTCCACCATAGGTATTCTGAACACGTTAAATTCACAACTTTAAAAGTTCATAAAAAATCAACTTGTTCAAATCGCAAAATTCTCTCGCAGATGTACCGGTACTTAAAATTGACTTAACTTTTGATAAAAATAAAAATTGTGAGGGGGTTATTTGGACTTGAATAAATTTTCCCATAAGCAGGGACACAAACATCTACCCTGCTAATAACTGGATGCTAAACCCAACCCAAAATAGAATGAATTATGTTACTCTATGGTGTGCTTACCAAGGAGTAGCCAAGAGACTATTACTCGCTTATTAATTCCTCTTTTGGTTAGGATTCAATACATTCATAGTGACTTCTATATATATTGCATATGCAGACATATTATTTCATAGTATGCACTGGTTTCGGACTTTGATACCAATTGGAAGCCAATTTCAAACCTTATGTAGATTTCAATAATAAACTATCTTTCAGTCTATATTTTGGTTCATTTTAGACATTTCGTTAGAAACGTGATTTTGCCTGAGTATGCTATACATTTACTGACAATTCAATCATATAAAATACTAAACTATAGAGTAGCTAGTACCTATCACGTAATTATTCCAATTTTCACTTGTTAAAGCTTTTCACTATGAAAGTAATGCCAAAACGTGTCTCAAGATTTGTGTAAACGTTGGTGATAATTTGTTCAGTAAAACGTAGCATCACATCGTAACAATTTAAGTTTTAACTCTTCGTTTTGGTTGTGTGCACAACAAGTTATGACATGCCTAGATCTTACCCTAAACTTGGCACTTGGATTATTTGGGTTCCAGATAAAGTACCTATCAATCTCCTTGCTGGAACTAATTTTAAACTTACTGTAACACATGATAATTACTAGCTATACTAAGGTGAAGTTCAAGTTGATCAAATATCGGAACTTTGCAGTGTAACACTTATGTACTCTGAAGTCATGATTCAAATACCCTTTATATCAAAGATTTCCACTATGTGGACTACCAACTTGTTAACCAGGTTGTTGCAGATACATCTCAGAATCACACAATAGCAAGCTCTCTCAAGCATCATTTTGTTTCTTGTAGGTACCATCAAACAAAAGTTTACGAGATAAATGGAATACAGGGGTACAGACAGTCTTCTCGTATATGGAAGTTGCACCTGATGCAGCTATGGATGCCACTATAACCGGATTTGAAAAAACCAAGAACTTTGTTACGCAGCAATTAAATGACAGTAGCAAGAAATAGCAACGTTATATAATTATATATGATTTTATATATTTCCTTTGTAATGTGTTTGTTTGAATTTTATTTTATTGTGTTTTGATGTTTGTATATTATACATGATTTATTGTAATATTTGAGTCTTTAATTAACCATTGATTTTTTTATTTGCTGTACGTTGATTTTTTTACCATCACACATGGAGAATTAATCATCCCAATGTACAAGAGGATCTGAGAACAACAGCACTTGAGCAACATTACTTTCTCAAACTTTACTCAAGGCGAGGGAGTTTGTAGTGTCAAGTCAATGGAAATAGGTAAAACCTTACCTATATATGAGAAACCAACGTTATAAAAAATGTTGTCATTCCCAGGTCTCCTTTGTGTAAAAAGGTTCAACATATAACTAAGTTATATCTATCGCCGGTGGGGATATGGGGACATGTCATAGGGTAAGGTATGGTTTTTAGCCATCTTAACTATAGTTATACATTTCACTCAAAACTGCAGGTCTGGAACAGGTAGCGCATTTTTTGTTTTTGCTAAACAGGGTATGAATCAGATTTCACCAAAATTAATGGAATTGTTTATTGGCAACTGGTAACTGCCTGTTTGACATTAAAAATGTTGTATTACATAGGGTATAGTTTTTTATCTTTTGCTTGTACAGAACATCCTCATCAGAATCCAGGTGAAGTATGGTTGCATAAAGCATTCTATGGTTCAGTTGTAGGCTCAACTCAAGAATAGAAATAATAAATATATATATATATATATATATATATATATACAAATGCTAAAAAGTAAAATTAATAAAGTCACATTGAAGAAAAGAAAAATGAAGTCAAATGATGATAGTCAAATAGTTTAATACAAAAAATATGAACATATAATTTACAATATTCATTAACCATAAATAAGAATAAGAATCTGACAATCAATTTAAAAACCTAATAAAAAATTCTCATTTCAGGCAGTATAAATAATGCACTTCAAATTTTAATCATTTTAAAAACTCCAATTTTTTTTACAACTTTTGATTGCAAATATGTGACATTATGTCAATTTAATTAATTTTGTAACAAAATTCTAACCTATAAAGCAAGAACAGTTTGCTTGTAGTAAATCGCACAACTCTGAAATTCTCTATTAAAACGATATTTACAGGAATTGATATATCTAATAATAATATGGGGTGTTGGGGCTTGGTGTATTAGGGGGGAGGGCTGGAATGTAGTACTGACATGGCGCTGAATATAATTGACCTTCCGGCTGAAACTCTCCGTTGGTCGAAGCCATTGGTCTCGGCACTGTATTCTTTAAGCTTAACAATAGTTGGACAACCATGTGCTCTTCTTGTATCTTTTGATACATATATTGCTCTAAAGCAGACGCCTCCAACGGGTCGTGGGGTGCTTGCTCGTAGGCGGAAGTGTCGGCAAAATAGGATTTACTTGGAGTCGTTGTCCGGCTATCTGAACTTGTCATGGATGAATTTTCGCTGTCGCTTTCTCCGTCAGGGCCAACACATTCATCGCTGTAGCACTTGAACCGGCTTTTTCTTGCGCTGTGGAGAGCGGCAGTACGCTTCGTAAACTTTGTTTTCCCTGTTCGGTTGACCTTCTTGTTCTTTCTAGTTGGGCAGGTGCGGTGGACTAAATGCATTAACTCGGGGTTTTCTCTGCGGAAATTCTGGTGCTCAAACTTCATGTTTTTGGACGGGTCTCCTTTGCCGTTAACGGGAACTTTCTTGAAGCCGTACAGGTTTAGCTGTCGTACGAAGCTTGTGAAATTTCTTGTCTTGAACATTTTCATCTCTTCGCTTCGGTCAAGGACAAGCTTCTTGAAAGTTTCGCCATCAGAAATGACGATAGCACAGCCGTTTTCACACCATTTTATCGCTCGTCGAAACCTCTCGTCGCTTAGAAGTGCTTTCAGTTTGGAGATAAATGGACTAAGTGGTTTGCCTTTAACTGGAAGGAAGCGTGTTGGCTCAATGTTCATGATTCTTGGTTGTCGCAGTGGCTTTCTCCACTTCAGTTTTCAACGTCTCAGCTGAAAAGAACCATTTTATTAGAACGAGAACACAACTATATATTCTGATATTCTGAGAACATGCCAATAAAAAAGAAACAAGTGCAATGAAAAAATAAAAGAATTTAGAATAGATTGTGACATTTTTTTGGTCTAAAAATTATGATAGAACTAACAAAAGTTCGAGTTAATTTTTTGCAGTTGGAACTGTGAAGAAGACAAAGCCGGCACAGTGAAACTTTGCTCCAAAAAATAACTGTATTCGTCGAACGTACAGCAAATTTTGTCGACATTTATCTGCACTTTCACTTGAAACAGCTTTGTGTCGAAAGTAAAGCTGATTTCAACTAATAAAAGACAATTAGCAAGAGTAAAATTATTACCAACCTTCCTGAATTCTGCATTCGAAGGAAACTGACAACAAAATGGGGCGGCTGTGAAATGAACCAAGAGCATTTGAACGATTCCTGCCTTCTCGACCAATCAACAAGCTTGAACAAAATTTGACGAGAGTACCGATTGGTTGGTATTTGACAGCTTATGTCGAAAGCGGGATTGCGTGTGCAGTACGCGAGAACTTGCAAAAGAATTATTGAAAAAATAAGTGAAAAACATAAACAAATCCATTGATAATTAAAAAAACCTTCCTCAATAAAATATAAAAGATAGATTTCTGTTATTATAAACTACGATTTGTTTCTAACATTAAGAAACACTAGATAATTTCAACAACAAAAAAGAACTGAAATCTTTGAACAGTGAATCAGTTTCGCTTCGGTTTGGAACAATATTAAAATTCTTCTCAACCCTTCCCCCCATCTATAATTTTTTTATTGTCCCATATTCCTTCCAATAAACCATGTCAATAGACCGGTCTTAAAACTTCATTTTATGAAGGAATTTTGGCAGAACAACAAAGAGTAAACGACCTATTGAAATTGTAAACAAAAAATGCCACTGACTTCGCTACTGAAAAGACATGCATTGTTCGTTCTGAACTGATAATTATGAAACACTTTTTTCAGGACAAATAAAAAAAACTTAAAAACGAAAATATGTAAATGACAAATCAAATTTTAAAGACAGTTTTCAGTTTACTATGACATCTTTTCATAATCGTTTGATAGTGAGTAAAATATTCGCATAGAAAATGAAATTGTTTTGGTTTACGTACTTTGACTGTTTTTGTCAAAATAAAGCTACAGACATTTTCTTTGCTAATCTAATAAACGGCCAATAACGCAAATCAAAGAAAATAACTGCATAAATAGTTATTTTGGCGATTGACAAAGGAATAGTGAACTATACTGCTTTTGCTCCCCATCCCACCCCTCCCCCATCAGTGTCACTGTGCAACAGAAAAGCAGTACTCAGCCTGTGTGAAATGGTACCATATCAACAGCTTCTCAAAACAAACCCTGAGAGTCCCTCTGATTATTTTTGGGATTCTGGATAATCACTAAAGGGTACAACTAAAGCAATAATGAATGTTACATGTATTTGACCATTTTTAAAAATCTATACTTCTGAAAACAATATTGTGACAGCTACATTCCAGACTACAGATTATTTCAAGTTCTAGGAAATCCCAGTAAAACTGCGCCACTTTCCCAATTACAGATGTTACTAAATGACACAATGCTTTAGATAATTAAATGTAAGTTTTATGTTACTCTGGTATAATAATTATTTCTCTGGTAATATTTAAATGTTTTATGCATATACATTTGCAAATGTTGTTACTACGAATGCTTTCACTGATTTTCACTGAACATTATCCAATGAAAACTTTAGTTTGGAAAAAGTGGTGTTTTAAGTTTGTTTTGCTTGATGTATAACCTTGAGTTTCATCAAATACATTCACACAAAAAGCTGTACTGCCTTTCACAACAAAAAATAAAATAAAATAGAATATTTCCATGCAGTAATCTCTGATAACATAATATGATCTCAAGTTCGAAAGACGAGCTATATCAGTGCTTTATCAAGATAAATGATCAAGTATAGAAAATATGGTTTCATTGCACTTGACCAAACACTTGCACATATTTAATAGAGTGTGGAAGTTGAGAAACCAGAAATAAACTGATGGGGATGTTTGTCTGAATATTTCAAAACTACCCCTAAAAGATACCGGACGTTTTTCAAAAGAGCATGGCTTCACAAATTTTTCATGTTAAAAGATATCAAAAACATGAGTTTTAGTGCCATTCAACCCCTAAAAGATACCAAAAAGTGAGGATTTGGCAAATCTCATATTTAAACCCTAAACGAGTCACCAAATCGCTGATTTGTACAACTAAGAGATACGACAAGCATCCCCAATCATTTACCCCTGGATTTCCCCCCCCCCCCCTCCTCTCCCCGGGATAGAGTGCAGTCCAAAAAGCTGTGAAATTAAAGTTATTGTACAATTGTAATAGTTTGTGGAGGTTAGTAAGATATCATTGAGGTAAAACAGTTGAGAAGCAAAATAGTGCTTCTTAAATAACAGAATTCAATTAGAATTTGCACACAATTATGCTAGTTAGCTTCTATCTCACAGTTTAGTTGTAGAGTGCAAACACTAAATGTGTGCAACAGTCCTCACTATTTAGTAGTAAATAGCACTAATTATACAAAACAAAACAACACATGCCACTATTTAGTAGTAAACTGAGTACCAATTAAACAAAAGAAAACAATAGAGGTAGCATAAAATAGCACTATCTAGTGGTATTTATGTTGCACACATTTAGTGCGTGCACTCTACTATAGATTAGCTGCTAAATCGTTAGTAGTTCTTTCACATCTTTTGGCATGCACTCTATCATATACTGAGTAACTAAACACACATTTGAAAAAATTGTTATCATTAATCTTTAGTTTGTGATATACATGATATGCTCTACACACCTATTTAAAAAAAATGTTGTGGAGGAAAATTAGGAGATAGCACGACCGAAAGATATGATGGGCAATTAAAGTGCATTAATGTTTTTATGTCCATATAATGATGCAATTAAGTACAAACAGTAAACCAGTTCTTTATGCCAGTCAGATGGAAGTCAGCATCCTTGGTTTTATGAGTGTATTTTGGCAAAATGGTAAAGTACAAAATGACCTATAGAAATGTAAACAAAAAAATAAAAGTCACCATGACTTTGCTAGTGACTGAATGAAAGGAATATCACCCAATTTTTTTCTGAACAAAGTTTACAACAAAGATCAGCGTCCTTGGATTTGCTGCTTTCTTTTCGATGTTATTGAAAAATGATTCCTTTCAGTTGTGCTATCACATTTCTTCCTGATGTTTCCTTGAAATAGGTAAACTCAAGCAGTATTCTGTGTTTACAAACAAACACATCACAAACAAATGTCTATGTTAATGTGCCAACCACAGCACAAAAGATTCTATTGAAATAACAGCAAATCACTGTCTGGTTCGCACATGGATCACTATTATAATAGTAAAATTTTACATTATCTATTTCAGTCTCTTTTTAAAAACATCAAAATACAAAAACACATGGCACAGGGCCTTATATGATTAACATCAATATTCTCTTTTCTCATACATAGAAAAATAACTACATTTTGTAAGGAGATTTTAAAATTTTATCAATGAAAAACTTATTGAATTATTTGCTAATGAGGACTTGATTAGCATAATAATTATGCTCTAGGAACAAATGATTATAATTTTATTAAAAAAATAATGTTGATTTATATTCCCCCGTTGGTATTGTTGTCAACAATTTGAACATAGTTAAATGGAAATTTTCCTGTTTTGTTTTTGACTTCTCCAAACCATGAACCATCTTCATGTTTCTTGATTATTTTGATTAATTCTCCTTTCTGTGAGCAAACAAAAAGAGATCAGTTAGATCCATCACTCAAAACTTCATCATCATTTTGTTCTTCTCTGAATCTTTTATCATTGGTAATAGGTAACTAGCGATAAAACTACTGTAGTGTGAGCTGCACCTGTGTTTTTAATTGAAACAGTTGTGGTAAAAAAGTAATTTTTCCACCATTAAAAGAAAAGAGCTTGTCCTAACATATTTGGTCATTGGTTAATTTGAAATAATCCCTGCCTGCACCTGAAATTGTTTGTCAGCTGTCATTACTCAGAGTAAAGACCAAATTAACACACAATTTTGAAACAATAGGTAGCAATACAAATTTGGATGAATTGTAGTATGCACACAATTAGTGTTTGTACCATATTGATTCATTAAGATTACTATATTTTGCATTTTTTGAATTAAATATTTTGATTGGCTAAGCTCTGGATATCTCTGTCATTATTTTTTTAAAATGGAAAACAGATTTAAATAGTGCAATTTTAACAATAATTATCTTCTTCATTATGCCTACAGTAAACTAACCCTTAACAATAATATAGATGGTTTTCAACCATTCCCAGGAGACAATTTAAACACTGTCCTGGGAATGGTTGAAAACCATCAATAATTGTTAGACTTACTTTAAAGAGCAGCTGTGTGTTATCATAAGGAACAACACGATCCATAATTGCAACAGCATATTCAAAACCATCATTAGGGATGCTCTACAAAACAAAATATTATAATGTTGTCTGATAAGTTACTGTACAAAGTTACAGATTTTAGGGACCACGGAGAGGGAGGGGCTGGGGGAGCTGCAGACTCCCCCTCCCCCCCACACACACACACACTTTTTAGTGCTAAAGAATAGAAATACAAACAATCCAAATAATAATTATCCTCGAAAAAATTTTTCCTCTTTTTAATTTTATCATTGTTTTAATATTGATGCATGCCGTGGATGTCTTTGTGACCTAAGAAAAAAACTGATTATTATTTGGCAGTCGCCACACCAACCCCTCTCCCCCCAACACACACACACATTTTTCAACATACTCCACGACTGCGGTCCCTGAATTTACACTCAGATAAAAGGAAGCCATGCCAACCACTGCAAGATGCTTCTAAAACTCAACATAAGTCTATTGCAATTTTTTTCAGAAAACTAAACTCAAGAATTTTTTCAATTTCAGCAGGAGGAAATAGAGTTTTAATACAGTAGATTTAGGATGAAGTAGTCGCACAACTCTTCACAGGTAATGGATTTGCTTTAAATAAAGATTTTTTGGGGAGAAAATAGAGTTTTAAGTTTATGTAAATTTACGCTAAAGTATAGTCACAGAACTCATCACAGACTTACTGATTTGCTGTGAAATTGATCACTCATGTGTCGTTCTCGCAGTTTGAAAATAAAATAGTTGTTTAAAGTCTGTTCTCATTGTGTTTTATAGCAATTTGTTTACCTGCGGCATAGCAACAGGAGGGGGTGGTACGGAGCAGTCTATACTTGCTCTGGACTTGGTCCTGTTGCCTGGTGTATTGGGCGAACCAGTCACAGAACTGGGTGGAATCTAAAAAAGCAATGCAACAAGATGTTAACAACAAAAATTTGTTTGGAAAGCTCAAAGAGATCTTTTTCAGCAATTTTTCTGTCAATATAATGTTCACATACACTGTAAACCAACTGTGTTTGTTTTGTTTTTGTGCTCTAGGAACTGGTCAAAGGGCATTTCATCCACTACAAGGCTTGTACAAGATGGACCCCCGGCTTACCATCTTTATGGCAAAAAGAGGTGAAATTCTAACCATTTGCAGATTTGTAATTACAAAGGCAGCAATTTCTCCTCAACTATTTTTAATTAAGACCTTGAGTGTTGGTCTGACTACGGGGATTGAACCCATGACCTTTAGCTCGCACGTAAACCAGGGCTCAACCAACTACATGGAAGCCATCGCCCGGGCTGCAGTGAAATGATGTCATAGCGCATGAATTGGTCTCTCACCAGCTGCACGTAGGGTTTAGGGATCATTCCCTCTTTTCCTGTGTTGTCTCTAGCTCTCCACCAGTGCTCCTCTTCTTTTTTGACAACAGTTAATATATCTCCTTTTTTAAATGGTAAATCTTCTGGATCCTAAATAATATAGAATTAGAGAAATAATTTATACTAAGTAGAAATGTTTTATTTTATGGACAGTAAAATTTGCCAAATTTTGATATTTATGACAAATAAATTTAATATAATATTAAGTTTATTTGTCATAAATATCACAATTTGGCAATTTTACTGGCCATAAATTCATCATTTTTTTTAGTCAGAGGTTCAAAAAGCTAGGAATGAGACTGTTCTATACACTTTTATACTTACTTATACTTATACATTTAACATTTTATCATTGTAATTATAAATATGAATATTTCTCTGCCAAAGATTATAATTAAGTTTACAATTATTATTATTATCAAAATAGTGATAAAGTACATATGGAGAAAACATAAGTTCATTAGTTTACCTGTATTTTAATTTGTTTGTTTGTTTTCGTGGTGTACGAAAATATATTGTACAAAGTCAAGTAATTGACATAATTTATTTTCTGTTTGAAGAGCATCATGACACTATATTGGGTAAACTATTTATTAATAATTGTTTAAATATTTTAATTGTTGATTTTAATTAATACAAAGCTGACTGTTGACTGACCAAGTTAGATTGATAACTAAACACTTACATTTCCAGGAAAGTTATACATTGCTCTAACTTTTTCACTGTGTTCATCTGGCTTTGGCACCTGTAATGAATTATAACATCACCAATGACAATATTTCTCATTGTTTTATGCATTTATTTGCTTAGCTCAAACAAATGGCCAAAATTAAGCCAATTAATACAATATCAAAAAGGAAAGAAAACGTTTTGGTTTTTGACAATATTGGAACAACTTTTCACTAGCTAAGTTCTGTTTTCCATTTTTATCCAGCATAGTGTGGACAAGGTCCAATTATTATTATTTATTATTTTAATACTCCACTTTTATAAATGTCTGACAAAGACTAACAATGATTTCTTGAGATTGACGATATCCTGAATAATTTCAGTACAACTATATTAAAGATCTGTTGAAAATATATACTTTTGAAAATTTTTGAAGCTTTACACGAAATATCAACACAGTTATGGAGGAAAGAAAATACAAGGATTTGTATGGTTGCTGAGGCCTTTATAGCCTCATTTTGGTGTTGGTGTTTTTTTTTTTTTGGGGGGGGGGGGGGGGGCTTTTCAAACTACTATAACTTTAGGAGAATTTTTCCCTTCTCTGACCAAGGGCCTGTTTATAAATATGAGGCAAGCCAGCCCGCTCAGATAGCTTGAAAACTAAAGAAACCAGCCCGCTAAACTGGGCTGGCTCGCCTCATATAAAGAGGCCCTAACTCTCACAAGTTATTATAATTAGCTATGATATGAATTATTTGAAAATATTTCCTTTCACCAAAACATTTTTAACAAGAATATGCTAATGAGTGAGGGCCATTTTTTAAAGTTGTCTATTATTACAAGCAGTACTTACAGGTTCTTTAAGGGTTGTAGTGTCCAAGAAGTGACGTTTATAAAATTCAATTATTTCTGGGAGTGTTGTAAAGGTTTGCTCTCCTATCTGGTAATGAGAACCTTTAAAATTGATGATGTAGTGGCTAACTTTGGAACTTTCACTAAAACAAACAAAATAATATACATGTTAGGAGGATAGAAGATAGATAGTTTATTATAGTTGTCTTGTAGCCTTACAGATGAATTACATGTAAACGTGAAATAAACTAATAAATAAATAAAAAATACATAGAGAATGATAGACTTGTTTACAAAACATATCACTTGGAAACTTTCATTGCATTGCACATTACAATAAAACGTTTTGAAATGTGCAATGCAATGAAAGTTTCCAAGTGATATGTTTTGTAAACAAGTCTATCATTCTCTATGTATTATTTATTCATTTATTTATTTCACTTATTAACATTTCTTCTTCAGTGTTCTTGTGGAGAGGTTTTTATCAGGGAGTAGATGTTTATGTTCTGGGTTGTTCATTATTTCATGAAAGAGCTTTCCAGTGATGGTTTGTCAACATTATATAATTTAAACAATCCAGCACTGTGGTGGGTCCAGGATTTTTCAAAGTGAGATCCATAATTTCTTTAAACAAAAGCATTGTATATAAACACAACCCTATTTAAAAAAAGTGCCAGAGAAAAATTGAGATATGAAGCGTACTCTATCGAGTTTAGAGTATGCTGGGATTTTAAGAGAACAAGAGAAGTGTTATATTATATAAGAAGCATAACACAACAGCAGACAGTCTGCTTGTTGCATTCATTTTCAGTTTGAAATCATTTGATGGAAAGTTGTTTTCACAGATTGCACTCCATACTAGATCGTTATAGTCTACAAACTTGTATCCTGGACTCAGACATGCATAATTAAGACTTTTATTCACTAAACTGAATATGTGGACAAACAAAAGAACAACTGGTCGCCTAATAATATTCAAAAAACTTAAGGGATATCAGTGCCAATATTACAAAGAACCTTTACATGGTATTTGATTATACAAGTTGTTAAATCCTTTATGAACAGTAAACACAGCAATCTCAAAAATAACAATTTATTACAGTTTCGTCAATTGGAAACTATAAATTTACTGTAGACACATTCTTAAAATGCAACTAAGGAAGAAGTTTTTTTTTTTTTTCTTAGAATATTTTCATTATCATGATATTTTATGCATTATGAAATATCTGGGTGTTTTTCAGTTTCAAAAGCTGCTGCAGTGTTCATAAAAATTATAATACAATCACAATAAATAGTATATAATAGAAAAACAATGGAAAATGTAATGATATGATCTCAATAATGATCAAATATTGATATTGCTTTGTTGTGCAGCGTGTTTAGAAGATTTCATCATGAGTGTGTATATCAAACATTCAAACAATTGATATTGTTAAGAAAATATATAAAGTTTTACAATTTGCAATGAAACCATCTAGATTTCAAGTTCTGTTTATAATTCTGGACAGATTCTAACTGCGATAGACACTAAATTTACTCAATTAGCCGGCTGTTAAAAACAACTCGGGCATTAAGTAACTTGGCAAGATAAATATTGTATGAGCACATTTTTTGAGAATCAGCTATAAAACCGTCAATCAGATGAAATGTTTGGTGCGATCAAGAACTTATTTCAGCTAAAAAGGAAACTCGCAAAGATTACCTCACAAAAAGCCACAATAACTTTACATATAATCTTTTCAAGACAATGGGCACGTTAGATAATTATCCCAATATAAAGACGAGTCTTTATAAGGGGTAATTTGAGCGATAACGTTAAAATGTTTGGACGGGAATCGTTCATAATTGATTGATTCACATATGGCCAGTCAAATTTCAATTGATTGAGCATTCAATTCAAAATTGTCAAGAAACAATCTTTTGATCCATAGACAAACAAAATTTCGTGTAAAGTCTTACCTGACGGATAAAACATAATCACCGGGAATTGTAGAGCTTTCACGAACCAAGAATGTTCCTGGAGCTTTTCCACTCAATATACTTTCGGTCTTCGGTCGCGAAAGATATCCATGAAACCAACTAAGTTAAAGAACAGGAAAAAACACAACACGTCAAAAACACTAGAGATGAAACCATTACAAACTACTCTAAACGAAGTGCAACTTACACTTGATTATTCATTATTCAATAGCTCTTGTGATCCACCACGAGAAGAATTATTTGAGCAGAAATTTTGGTTACAAAGTTGATGTTGGAAAGATGACAGACCCGTTGAAGGTTCGTCTAGGTTAGTCTAAGCCGTCCAGAAAACAGCCATTATCTTGAGCACATTCAATCCCAAGCTTCTTCACTACTTCAATATATACTTTTAAACAATTATACTTGATGTGAAGTAATACAATTCTTTGGACAACTTGAAACGTGAAACAACATGGAGGTTTCCTTCGAATCGCGAAATCCGGAAATTGCAGAACTACAAGGGACTGGGTCGAGATGGGTCGAGCCGTCAAAAAAAAAACACAGGGATACCATTACGTCATATAGTTATAATGACGTCATTAATGCGATATTGCATGGGTCTTTCCCCATGAAAGTTATGTCCTTTTTCAAGGACATAACTAGATTTCAGACATCCGTTGCGATAATATCCGACAAAAATACAATGTCGACAATCATGACTAAAGCGCCCTATCTGCACTGGTTGGTGGATGGCCGTTCCACGCCCGAAAATGGAGTTGAACAGAAAACACCAAAAAACACAACTTTTGTTCTCTTCAAATTAAAATTCCATCAAGGAAAAGTAAAAGATAGATGTACACACAAAAAAATACTTTCAGTTGTTAAGCTGCATGAAATGAAACTGATGTGTAGCTAATGATCAAATGAGTTCAAAAATATATATTTCAGTCCTTGATATTCAATGGTAGCTTCCCCGAGCGAGGGGTTTGTCCACCAAAATTTCATTGCTAGGTGATTTCCTCACGTGACCAAGTCCTGGAAATCGCCAAGTAGAAAAAAAAATGAAAACTAACAAACAAACAAGTGAAATAGAAAAAAATATATAAAGCAGAAATGAAAGCGCGAGCACTTGGAACTGAACATTAAGCCAAGTTATGATTTGTGGAAATAGAGTATGAAAAATAATTATACAATGATTTTTGCCAGGTACGCGTACCTTTTAGAGCACAGAAACAATGAATTTGCATCGTACATCGCCTCAGTACTACCCTGCTTGTCAGAGAGAAAGCTCTAACATGCAGGGTACTTCAGCGCAGTATTGGAGATTTAGACGAACGAGTGGAAAGTCTTCAGAGACTTCACGGCAAAGACGTGCTTGACTAGAAAAAAAGCCTATTAAATAACGTTTAAAAATGGTAATAAAGCAAGTCAGTGACAATTGGAGAATATTGATCTGTGCGTGAATAAATCTGACGTCAACTGAGCGAGGAAAAACAGCTTGACTGATTTCGCTACGACAGTCACTGCAATTTCGTCTGCTTTCTGAGTCGAGTTATCTTACTAACAGAGCGTTTTCACAAAACGAGCTATCTTATTCTAACAGAGCGTTTTCACATAACGAGCTATCTCATTATAACAGAGCGTTTTCACAAAACGAGCTATTATTCTAACAGAGCGTTTTCACAAAACGAGATATCTTATTCTAACAGAGCGTTTTCACAAAACGAGCTATCTTATTATAACAGAGCGTTTTCACAAAACGAGCTATCCTATTCTAACAGAGCGTTTTCACAAAACCAGCTATCTTATTCTAACAGAGCGTTTTCACATAACGAGCTATCTTACTAACAGAGCATTTTCACAAAACGAGCTATCTTATTCTAACAGAGCGTTTTCACAAAACGAGCTATCTTATTATAACAGAGCGTTTTCACAAAACGAGCTATCCTATTCTAACAGAGCGTTTTCACAAAACCAGCTATCTTATTCTAACAGAGCGTTTTCACAAAACGAGCTATCTTATTCTAACAGAGCGTTTTCACATAACGAGCTATCTTATTGTAACAGAGCGTTTTCACATAGCGAGCTTTCTTATTCTAACAAAAAGGTTTTCACATATCGAGCTATCTTATTCTAACAAAGCGTTTTCACATAACGAGCTATTTTATTCTAACAAAGCGTTTTTACATAAAGAGCTGTCTTATTCTAACAAAGGGTTTTCACATATCGAGCTATCTTATTCTAACAAAGCGTTTTCACATAACGAGCTATCTTATGCTATTTAGAGCGTTTTCACATAACGAGCTCATATCTTATGCTTATGAGTTCTAAAAAATGCTAATGAGCCAAACGAGCTCTGCTAATGAGAATTGCACGTAGGAATGTACGCTTTGATGCACAACGACAAAGGAAAGCTCAATCAGCTGATTATCACATTTATGTTTACAATCAGCTGATCAAACTTGCCTTTGTATTTGTGAATCAAGACGTACATTCCCACGTGTAATTCTCATTAGCATTTTTTAGAACTCATTAGCATAAGATAGCTCGTTATATTGTTTTTGGTCTTCCTCTACGTCTTCTACCCTCTGGGGCCCATATCAAGGCAATCCCAAAAATGCTGTATTAGACCAGTATATTTGTTATTTTGTCTTGTAGTTTTTCAGGCACAGCAAAGACCTAGTACTCCCAATTCAATTGCGACACAAGTTTGAGGTAGTTTAGATCTATCAGCGTTTTATTATTAGCCATGTACGACTTTGGTCTGATTACCAGGTAGTTCGGCTTTGACGTTCTGTACTCAGGCCAAATTGATTTATCTGTTGTGGGTGAACTATATGCATAGAAACATGAAATCAGACTTTCTCAGAATTCAATCCGTTTGAGGTAGGTCCAAGCAATGATAGTACAATATATATCGCCAGAAATGCGAACTCTGACTGTTATTTTCATCATTATCATATCCTCATCACCATCATCGCTATCATCATCACCAGTATCATCATCGTCACAAGCATCATCATCTTTATCATCATCTACAACATCATCATCATCATATAGATCGATTGAGATCTACATACCCTGTTTCTGCGAACCTTGCCCACATTGTAATGATCTGTTTGGAGACTTTGCCAAAGTATTTCTCGGGTTTTCTCCCGGGTTCAGCCTCCGAGAACCGTCCAAAGAGAAAAGGAGCGAAATCACCATGGTAAGCTGTAAACCTTTTTCTCATCTTGTTCTTTTGTTTGCCTTTGCTCGAGTTCTTGTTGTTGACATTCTGATTTTGGTTCTTTTTATTATTTTTCTTGCTCTTCTTGTTGTTCTTTTTCATGTTCTTGTTTTTCTTCTTTCTTTTAGCTTTCTTCTTATTTTTCTTGGAAATAGTTTTCTTTTGATTCTGATCACTCTGGTTTTGATCTAGACGGTTATCATTAATCTTTTTATCATTAATCATATTTGCATGACTTTGATCACTTTGCATGTCTTGACCGTGACCTAGATCACGTTGGCTTTGGAGGTTTTTTCCAGGACGACACTCCAACTGATAAACAAATGTTGCACTTTTCCTGGAAAAAGCGTCTGCCAGTCTCTGTGCAGGATATCTAATAAGGAACATAAGAAAATAAATAAATGACGATGTATTATATAACCTGCTTTTTCACACCCATCCGGCCTCAAATGAGATTGTCCTAATTACTAGCCCCAACACCTTATAAATTGAATAATCAATCAACTTATTTATTTATCCATCAATTAATTAATTAACATTTTTAAATGTGAAAACTACTCACAATGGTTGTGGGATTCATAATCTTGCCCTAAATTTACTATTCCTACCTGTAAACTACTTCATTCATCATCTTGTAAAAAATGATATCTGTACTTTCATCACTGTGTTCTGTGTAGTACAGCTTTGTTAGCTTCTTTGCCGCTGGCGGCAGTCGGAGAATATCAAAATATTTTACAGTGTCTTTAGGCGGAAAAACTGCATTCATAACTCGTCCAAGGTATTGCCTTAAGTCATTCAGTGGTTTTGATTTTTTGTCAGTAATGTCAGCTGCGAACGACAAAGAAAATTATGAATGAGTTCAGATTTGACTCAAGGGAAAGTGAGCGAAGAGAACCCATCCCTGGACCCCGTCAGGAACCCAGCTAGTCTTTCTTTTAGAAGCCATGCAGGCTATTTTTAATCTGACACGCTAATTCTTTTTCTTATTCATTTTTTATTTTTAATCCCTGTGGAGTTCAGTAAAACTTTTATATATAGCACTAATTCCGACACTAAAGAAAAGTCGGCAAAGCATTCTGACAATCAGGTAATATCATCATGGAAATCGACTTCTTTGGGTGTCTGATATTCCATGCGTAGTGCTATAGTGCTATGATTATGAACACCTTCCTCAACACCAGGAACATCATCATCATCATCCTCCTCATCATAAAAACGGACGTGGATTGTGACTGTTGATAGAGCCATTTTTCGAGGCGAGATTTAAGAAATCGAAAAGTTTTGTACAAATTGATGTCGAGATCCGAAAACGAGAAACAATGTTGTGATACTCGCATCGGGACTTTACCGTCGTAGCACACCTACAACAATCAATGAATTTGCGATTGAGTTTTGATCATTTTTCTGTTTAATATATCAATTAATATCCGGTACAGAACTGTTGACATGGAGATAAACGGGCTACTTCGAATTCCATGAAAATCGAATTTCAAAGTTCAACTCATGAGTTCAAGTATTTTTTGGCAAAATTTCAAATTTTAAAAATGACTCGAATCAATAGTTTGCACTCATCATAAGCCCCGCTAAGTCTATTTATTGCCTCCGAGTTATTTTAAGAACGGAACGTGATTGCTCAGATTGACCAGAGAGGAATTAGAAGATCAAGAAGCAAAGCTCTTCAAATTGGCAAAAGAAATGCATAACAATGCTGGATATTCACCAACCGTCTTTCTTTTAAACAATAGGGATTCTTTCCGCTTATTTTCCTACTTCATTTTAAAGCTTATAAAATTATACAGAAGAAGCGAAGAGCATTGAAAGAGTTTACAATGATATCCTATCTGTGTCAAGTGTTCAACGATATCACGAATGTATTGACGGATTTGACCATTTGAACCATTAAAGATTCGTTGTTTTTTTTGTCGGGAAAAAAAGGCTTAGCGGGCAGCAATCAATTTGTCCAGGAATGCGTCATTTCAAGAGAATTACAAACTAGTACTTACTCGTCACAGCGAACTCGAGACTTGACCCATCAAAGTTATTAACACCAAGCAGCACATTTCTTTTTTTGTAAGTTCCATTCCTGAGAATATCTTTTGGTTCATCTTCAGGTATGAATAAAAAAGGCTATTATATGTTTGAGTTTCTAATTGTTTTGAATTGTTAGTTTGCCTGCTTGCTCGACTGCTTGCCTGCTTGCCTGCTTGCCTGCTTGCCTGCTTGCCTGCTTGCCTGCTTGCCTGCTTGCCTGCTTGCCTGCTTGCCTGCTTGCCTGCTTGCCTGCTTGCCTGCTTGCCTGCTTGCCTGCTTGCCTGCTTGCCTGCTTGCCTGCTTGCCTGCTTGCCTGCTTGCCTGCTTGCCTGCTTGCCTGCTTGCCTGCTTGCCTGCTTGCCTGGCTAGTTGTTTTAATGATTATAATTTTCTAATTGTTAATCTAAATACCTTTTATTAACTTTTCGCCAACAACTGGTAAAAAGTAGAAGTATTTGCGGTCTATGAGAAACTTCTGTAACTTTAGTAATGTGTAATATGACACATTCGTTTTTAAACATGTCTCATCCAATGTCATATTTGGACCTGCGCAAGCTGACAACCCGCGGTAAATTCTAGAAATAGAATAGAGAATAAACAACATCACGAAGACACCGGACGATAAGGCCTAGGGCGCTATTGTCCTTTCATTTTTACGAGTTCTTTTATATCCTTGTTTTGGACCCCAAGTTTCCACCCATATGAAATGGCGATACGGCATCTTTGAAGCATGTTTTATATGTGCATGTCTCCATACAACATAATAGTTAACAGAATTATTTTTCAATTTCATACCGATATTGTTTAAGTATTTTCATTAAATAGAGCATGAAAAATGGCATCAATGAATGAATAAAGGCAATGTGAAAAGATTTCTGGCATAGATAAGGGAGTAATAGACGAGCATTCCAAGAAAATAACCTGTTTAAATATCTATCTATTTCAAACACTGTTGTCGGAGAAAATGAAGAATGCCGATATAGTTGCTCGCTCAAGGTTTACTTTTCTTTCCGGTTTTCATAATTGTATGAAAACCGGTTTACTTTTCTTGCCGGTTTTTATGATTATATGGTATGTACATGCCTGAACGTCATTTCCATCATTCGGACGACCATGTAAAAATACAAAACAATTGCTAACTTTCGCATCAAATAACTTGGTCGTATTTTATCAAATACGTACCCTTAAGATATACCTCATTCGAAAGCTGACAGTGAGTAGAATTAACTACATACATTTCATTCAAAGGGTTATAACCACTTTAGAATAAATGAAAAATGTTCTTTTGATGTTCTTGGGATAGTTATTAGTTTTACTTACAATTTGTAAATAGACCGCTTGTAAAGCTTGAACAGCCGAACTTTATTACGATAGACCCAAACACTATTCCCAAAGCCAGACATTAGAATTACGTTGTTAAACAAATTATTAGCCATTGGCGACAGAGAAAGCAATGTAGCGCTGATGCCACCAGCGGATGATCCCATTAGTGTCACGCGCGTTGGATCTCCACCAAACCTAAAAGGCAAATCAAAAGTGTCACTCTACAATTAAATTCAAAGCCCAACCTCTCGTCCAGATGAGGGACAATTGCATTTTTTGATGTCAACATAATATTCAAAGATACAACGAACTGGAGACATACGAATTTGTTAAATAAGTATCTTGCATATTGAAAAAGGGACTGGGTTCTAGTCTTCAAAAACAAAGCATAATTCATTAAAAAACATCTTCAAATAACAAAAACACAAAGATAAACATCATTACTATGCTACTTTAATTCCTTTGATAGATATTTTTTAGTTATATTGAATTCATGAAGGAAAAATATTTTGGAAGGACACTGTCCCTCCATTACATACATTTCTTGTAATATTCAAGTCCCAATAAATTTATCTGTGTTTATCCGATCTTAACAAAACTTTCATCATTTATTCATTTTAACATGTTCTCTTGAAATATGGTCTCAAATTTTTAATGATTTAAAAACATAAGGAATGATTTCAATAATTTGCATTTTTCTTAACTAGAACCCAGTCCCTTTTTCAATATGAAACCGGTGGATATAATAATATTCCTTATAATTTATTCATATTTTTGCTCAATTTTTGTTTAGGGGGGCTCGAGCTTGCCGTGACCTCCATCGAGTTCGTTCGTTATTGAATTTTCTCTCTTTATTTAGTTCGTTATTGTACACTTTGTGGAGGTCTTTAATAATTCAATCAATAAATAAGTTTTATTTTGAATCGAAAATTGTGAATTTCAGTATACAATTTGGCCCAGCTGTTTTAAGGTCAGCCTGCAAAACAGTATTTAAAGATACTTTCGAGGCAGTAACTTTATATCAGTGAAAGCGCAATAATAAGGCACATCTAGATAAAAAGATTTTCAAAAATGAAAGTTATTATGAAATGAAATCTTACTTTGCTATGTTCCGTTGCACCCATTTCAACGCTTCAATCTGATCGTACAATCCATAATTGCCTTGAATACCATCCAGTAATCCACCAGCCCCTGACAGAAAACCAAAGATACCCAGACGATAGTTGATGGAGACGACAATGATGTTACCTTCAGCAGCGAGACGGTTTCCATTGTAAAAGTCTTTAGACCCAGAATTGAATCCACCAGAATGCAGCCACACAATCACAGCATATTTCTTCTTTTTCTTACTCTTTGAGTTAGAAGAACATGTTTTGTGCGGCACAAACACATTGAGAAGCAAGCAGTCCTCTCTTTGAAGCCCAATCCAGTAGCCCTGAATACAAGCTGGGCCGTTTGAAGTGGCTACGAATGTTTTATTCCATGGTGTGGGTGGCCTTGGTAGCTCAAACCGGTCAGCTTCAGCGTATTTTATACCAAGGTATTTGATGAGCTTTAATTGTATGTTGTTAGTACCCGTTACCGTTTCAATGGTACCATCAATTGGCCCACTGTCAAGATTAACGATGGTATTACAGCCAACGATGCTTAGCACTGACGCTAAAAATACAACGAGTATAGGTAATTTCGGAGACATCTCGACAGCGATTGTATTTAAACAGCAGCTAATAGAATAATGAAACGATGATCTGTCCACGTCCAAATAGACTTACTAAAATGATAGTACAAGAAAACGACAATCTATATGCTGGCTTTTGCAATTTTTTTTTTGAAAATATTCTTATGTCAACCAAACCTTTGATTAGGGTCTTCAAAAATTCCTAGGTGGCTTCCTGCTTGTGTAAATGACACAATCTCAAGTGGCTACGCACTGAAAAACTTTATAACTGTGCGTCGGGAAGATCGTTTCGGAAAATACGTTCTTGTGACATTGTAGGCATCGGAATAACGAGAATGACTTCCCTTGCAGTGTGCTTTTTACGATGAAACAACCTGATTGTAAACGACAACTATTTGATTGAGTGTTTTGGAGCAGTTTGTGAGATTTTCTATTTTTCTAACGTAATGTTTTCTCACACTTCATGTGCTAATTCCATTATGGTACAGGTGGAAATTCCAATGAAAAATTCAAACAATTTTGAGTGATGAACAACTTAGGGTTTGGTGATGCGACAATGTTCCACGGTTCAGTTAGTCAAAAATAAAGATATGGACCATGTTCCAAAGAAAAATATCGACAGAATCCTGTAGTCTGAAATCTAGCCATATTTTTACTGATTTTTGTTTTTGTGTTTTAAAATGAGAGTAGCATATGCGCAATTTGCATTTAACCTCCGTTCTATAAATAATTCCTCAGGAAAGGTGAAAAAATTCCCAGAGGTTTCTGATAATTGCAAAAGCACCTCATCAATTCGGAATTTGCGACAAGGACCTTTTAGCTTTAATTTTCATTGAGAGTCAAAAAAAGAACGTCCGTCTCGTCGTATCGGTAAACATCGAAGGGACCGCTCGCTAGCTCTACTGAAAGAGAGTCTGATATAGTGAGACCATATTGATTCTAAGATATTGGAACTGTGAGATTCATGGACAAAAGAACACGAGAAATCCAACAATTTCCCTTTCGACTACCACTAAAAATACTAATATTTTATTTTCGTGTCAATGTTATTTCATTTTACACGCTAATTGAGGACACTTTGCCTCTCTCGCACAGTCACACTCCTATGTCTATATAATATTATTACATGACCAAGTTGTTGTCTATTGTCTTACAGCTACTAGGATGTAATAATAAAATAAAACAAGGAAGTACTTGATTGTTCATTTCTGTTGAATTGGACTGACTATCGGTAACGTTTGGGTGCTCGGACAAATATCATAAATATCCTCGTTCATAAACACTATTACTGGTACTATTTCCCTGGAGGAACCCCTGACGCTTTTCGAAAGGTTACCTGTAATTGAAAGAGGAAAGAAACGTTTAACATATGAAATGTACGGCCATCCACTGCACACCCTTTCACGCCCAAAATATTGCGATGAACATAACTGACGCTAATGCACATTTAAATATTTCCCACTTATGTAACAAATCAAACCGTATGTTTTTACTACGATTTAATAATTAGCATCTTCAAATAAATCTAGGTTTGTGTGATTTTTTTAAAATGTTTTTTTAACGTTAGTAGTTGTTATTTTGGTCCATGCATCATCGTATCGGCTTTGCTATTATTTTTTCAAAAGGATCAGATTTCCAACCGTTTTAGATCTGTTAGTTTAGATAAAGACCTTGTCCTTAACATGTATAAACTCTGCGTCAATATCACCCTAGCTTCAAACAAATTTCAATTTTAAAATCAGGCAAAAAACATGGAGGAAGACGCTTCATTACAGAAACACTTCGTGGATTTAAGATGAAGACTTAGCAGTTACTCTAACCAGAAAAAAAAATCGCAAAATATTGAAAATCAACTGCAAATATTATTTCAAACAATAATTTTGAGGACCATTTTGGATTCACTGCATCACTACCTCTGGAATTCACTTTTTTTCAAACTTATTGTAATTGTCTTTCAATTGTCTGTTATAACAAAGCTTAAGGGTCCTGATTACTTAAGCAAAAAGTCATCACGATTTTTTCTTAGAAAGATATTTTATAGAGTATTTATCACTTAATCGAAAAATGGATAGAAATCTATATGGTCCCGAGCCCGTTTTCGAGATAAAAATTTTTGAACGGAACCATGTTTTGACATTTTTGAAGAACAAATGACGAAAAATGCATTTTTCACAAAAAAATTTATTACTCAAAACTTAATAAAGCTATTGACGTAGTATTTACAGGCAATCTCAACCAGACGGTATTTTATACAAATATGGGAAAATAAATTATGTATGTTTTAAAATTTTGTCAAAATTTACAGTTTTGTTTTCGTCTTTGACTTAAAATTGCTTTGAAAAGTGAAACCCTAAACTACTTACCATCGCGTGAAATGTTGAAAAGTCATCAGGATTTTTTCAAATCTTGCCAAAAGAGAGATTTTTACAAAATCTTTCAGAAAAAATGAAGAAAAATATAGAGTCCCGCGCAAAAAATTAAGGTTTTGGCTGGTTGAAGTATAATTTTCGAAGGCTCCTTGTGTTATTCTTATGTTGGCTTTTGGCGGGATTTGGCGCGCGCGCAGCGCTCTCAGCGGTAAATTGCTCGCGGGCACAGGTTTCAAGCGTCGTTGTTGTTCTAAAGTAGTCAGGACCCTTAATGAGTCATAAATTCCCACAAAACCACGTAAGTAATATCAATCATAATAAGTAATAAACTCCCTCCCTGACTATTTGTTAACAACCCGTTTTAGTTGAACCCGTTGCTACACTAAAGAACTTTAAAAACTGTTTTTTCGCTTAGGGCCAAAGCTCGACGTACATCCTACTGACAACGTTGGTATTAAAATTCAGTCTCTTGCTTGGTTTTCTGGGGTCGTATATAGACCTGACCAGTGGTTCTACTGGTTCAACTTAGCTGTACCATACTGTTCTTATGTTAGTCTCAAGCCAGTGTTGCAGGCGGTCTGCAGTTTTAGGCAAGAGAGAGAAAATAAACCTAATTTAACCACAGATCGCCGACAACGTAGGCTGCTTACTGAGTTATAGCTTGGACATGATACAAACAACACCAGAGTTTAAACAGTATGTCCATGAAAATGTAAATTACTATGTGGTACAAAATATTTCTTATTAAACACTCCTATGTACTATTACATTTTGGACAATAGACCTCTTTGGATCAAGAGGGTGACAATTTTGCAAAATGTAAACACATTAGAAAATTTATGTAGTTTCATCAAAGACGTAACACACTGACGTCTTTCAATTGGATTCTTTTGTATAGTAGAGTGCAAACACTAAGTCCGTGGAATATTACTAATTATTATATTGTTGAGGTACTACGCACGTTTTCATTGGCAGGGGAGCGTGCTCCATAAGTAAACAAAGCACGCTGACGACATCATTTTTTGTAACGCGCGATTGGTCAATTGACCAGAACGTGCACAACCGATCCCGTCAGGGTGAAAGTTGGCTGAAGCTCACAAGCCCAAAGTTTTTATCGCCTAAATTGAAAGGAAATCGTGCTTTTTAGCAAATCCTTAATGGAAATTATTTTTCTGTAAGTAGAGAAATAATATAATAAATGTATATTTTGCGTAAAAAGACAGGCTTTACTTATATTTTTGACTTTTTTTCTGCTGTATTGAGCCCGACTGTTTTGGTGTTTGACTTCAGTTTCTCGATCGAGCAATGTACTTCTATGCGAGAAAAAGCACAAACGATCAAGCTTTTAGACAAAATGCACATATCTATGTAAAAGAACCTTGCTGTCAATGTTATTATTATTGTTAAGTTGACTGCGTTGCATGTTTTGACTTTTTTCGGTTCAAAATGGTCTTGATTCTCTAAATCTTTTGATGTAGGTTTTCTTTGTCATTCAGCTTTAAGTAATTCACCAGAAAATTAAAAGCAAGTATATGATACATTAAATAGAAAAGGCTTGAGCGTGCTTTGATCAGTATTATAAAAGAGCACGGAACGTTGCCTTGGAAACAGTGGGCAAATTCATCGATGGCTTTGACAAAAATTTCCTCGTTGAAAGTTGAGGAAAATATACTTCTTTCGATGGAAAATTTGTCAATATTTGCCTCAAATTCCCAAGAATAAAGCAAGAGAAGTAAACAAGGGAGTTTAGAAATGGATGAAAATAAATTTCAACGTTTAACTTCGTCAAAAAGCCGAGAATTTGAAAGGACATTTTGTCAGACAAAAACATGTGCTTCCAGGTTATCTCAAATCGATTGTAATGTTTTTCAACCTTATCAAACCTGCAAGTAGAGGACTCAATGGTGATTTTTGATATCGGCTATTTTTACAAGCAGCCAGGACAGTGTTGAACTGATTTGAAGCTGCATTTCTGCTAAAATCAATTGAAGTACTTCGCTAGCTGAATTGGACAAGACTGTTTGAGCTGTCTGTGAAATCAAACTCGCACGTCGTTTGCTTATGGACGCTAAAACTACCTTTTCAAATTAATTTTGCCTTTCTATACTTCTCTGTATTAAAAGATAAGAAAGTGGTTCATAGTTTGACTTCAAAAACTTGTTGTTTTGTTTTCCAGTGGCTTGTTTGTGACGGCTTTGTAGTTTGAATTGCCTTTTAATTTATTTCAACAACTAGTCAGTTTTACTGCTTCCTGTTTAAACAAAGAACTTACAAATCTTTTAAAAGTTTTCATGCTTCAATGATAGAGAAATTCTTAACTGTACTCGATTTATAACTTACATCGTTTGTATCGAAATTTCAATAAATTTTATAATGATAGGACTTACGTTAATGCTTCATTTCTTTCATTTTTTGTGTCTGAATATTTTATAAAATTGCCAAGTACTCTATAACTCAATAGAGCACTGCTGCCTCGTTTTTTATTCCTTCAATTGAACACGATGGAAAGTGAAGAGAACACTCGCTTTCTCCCACCACTTCTTTCGTGCGCTCGTCGATCACTTTCGATCGTGTTCTATTACTGAACAAAGCACGCTCAAGCCTCTTCTCTTTGATTAACAATAGACGATTTTAATACAATATGGATTCTTATACTATCAATACCAGAATGCTTTGCTGACTTTCTTTTGTATCGCAATTAGTACAAATTGTTTTACTGATCTCAAACGAAATTAAAAATTTGAATTTGAAAGAAAATTTGCAAAGAATGATGGTCTTGCTAGTAAAATGACGCCATAGTGAAAATCGCCTTTAAGTAAACTTTTGCATATTTTTTGTTAAAAAGTAGACGGAGCGTGAAATCTGCCCAAGCAATCTACCCGTGGAACGAAGTGGACTTGATGTCAGTTTAGAAGAAATTAACACCTTAATTTTTTACTTTTAAGGTAGAGAGCAAGACACAAAACGCATCTAAATTACTTTATATGACAAAACTAGTCTCAAGTAAACTGTTTTTTTTCATCGATCTTTATTTCCAGACTAAGCTAGAAATCATGACTAAATCTACGTAAAATTACAACACAACAGTAAACTCGTTTGAAAACCTTCACTTTAATAGACTGGCGTTTTCATACACTAGAGCGTTTACACATAACGAGCTATCTTATGCTAATGAGTTCTACTGTGTACTACAAACAAAAATAATTTAAAGAAGACGCACCAAAGTAGTTAAAACATACATTTTATGCCCTTTCAATGAATAGTAACTAACTAGGGGAACAATCTTGCTTTTGTCTTTGTGGATAAAATCTCAATAGCATAGGATAGCTCATTGGAGCATTTCCACATAACGAGCTATCTTATGCTAATGAGTTAAAAAAAAGAGCAAAGGAGCCAAAGGAGCTCTACTTAAGAGAATTGCAAAGGAAAGCTCGAACAGCTGATTTCTGCTTTTTCGTTGAAAAAGCGTAAAATGTTTGTTTCAACTGCTTTCTCACGTCTTTTTTTTCAGTTCTTTGTACTTGGTGTGCATCGTAGTGTACATTCCCACGTGTTATGCTCATTAGCAGAGCTCCTCTGGCTCATTAGCATTTTGAGAACCATCAATTATGTGAAAACGTTCTTACATATTTATTATGCTGACCAACAAAACTCAAAGAGCGAAACTGACTTCAAATCAAGGTTAGTTTGGAAAGAGCATAACTCGATGAAAAAATCGACGCGTTTTTCTCCAATTCAACACACATGGGCTACAACAAGTGAACTGAAAATCATTTTCTTGTGCACTGATTATGTCAATATTCACAACGTTTAATGCCAATATATTGTGGACGAAGAAAAATATCAAACTTTATTGATTCATATTTTATTTGTATATATCATTTAAGTTAACATCTATAATGGCGATACACAAATTCGCTTTGTTTTGTGACAACGTTCTATTGAACTAGCCACTAGTAGAGTACGTATCCCCATTTAATTGCGACACAAGTTGGAAGTACTTTGGACCTATCAGTGTATTCTTAACCAAGTCAGACTTTGGTTTGATTGCCAGGTAGGTCGGATTTAACGCGATGTACGCAGGCCAATTTGATTTATCAGTTGTGGGGGAACTATAGCAACATAAAATCAGGCATACTCAATCCCAAGATTTCAATAAGTTTGAGGTATGTCCAGGAGGGAGGGGATGACTGCTATTGGATCCAAATGATTTTTTATGTTCCATGTCTTCTCCACTTTGACGTCACGAGGCTCCGTAGCAACGACAGCTCTCGCTCCGGGACGGCAACGGGACGATTGAAAAATTTTCATCCTTAATTACAAAACATTTAAGCTTGACAATAAATAAAATCGTTTGAAAACCAAATAAAAACAGTCGTGAACAGTACTACAATAACGCTTGTATATATTAAGCCATTCAAAACTTAATTTATGTGTTTCAATCTCACACAAACCAATTGATAATTGTTTAATTAGTCGTCGCGGGATCCGCCATTTCTTTTCGGGACGCAAAAACTTTAACCTAAATTTCTGTAATTAAACTTTACTTAATGTTTTGACAAAAGGAGGTTTTATTCACTGATAATCATAGACTAAACCTGGCGTATTTGTTTTGAATGACAACACTTCATTCTGCTCATCAATCCTTTTTTGTACAGTCGTGCATTAAAATTGAGTGCAAAAAAGCGAAGTACACACGAAGTACATGAACGTTTTACCCCCTAAACGTAAATATAATGCTATAATATTTTCACGGTACCTAGCTTGGAAAATAGGGATTTTTGTTAAACGACAAAATTATTTTAAAAACTGCTTGTTGTTGTTGTTTTTGCTGACTATAATTTTGTTGTTGTTATTGTTGCTAAACTGTGCTGAATGACGGGCGATGTTGCTATGTATTTGAATGGCTTCCCAGTAGTTTTACTGAAGTAATGAGCATGCGAAATAGTTCATCTCAGTAAACTTACCCAATCTCGTACCCTGAGTCCTCGTTACTTCGGCCAGCGGCTCGAAACAAGGACTCTGGCATAATCCACTGAAAAGTCCAAGGTTTCTTGGACTTCCGGCTGCGCATGCGCCTTTACAGCCAATGTACAAACCGACCAATGGGGAATCGAGATTATGTCAGAGCTGATATTTAAAAGTAAAATCCGTTGTAATTCTGATGGAATCGATATCGATCGATATCCAGCATCGCTCGGCGCATCGATCAACATACGGCGATATCGTCAATGAAAATGGATTTTTCCTAGTGATGTTGTGGAAGTTTTGGAACAATATTCATAGATTGTAATGATTATTTATTGCAGGGCTGCCAACTCTCCCGGATAACCCGGGAGTCTCCAGATTTTGGGACAAATCTCCCGGTCTCAAGATTTCAGTGCCAAATCTCCCGGGTAAATGCGAAAATCGATTTTCCTGTTTATCTAACGTGATAGAAGGTAAATATACGCTGGATCAGTAGATTATGAATAGAAAGATCCGTAGAACGTCATGGCGATCTCAAGATCAGAAACGGCCGGGGGTTGACAGCCCTGTTATTGAGTAAACATAATCCGAAGGGATTTTAGGTTAATTTGTGATTTTCGACGAGCTAGAAGAGAAATTCTGTCGGCCGTTGGCAGATGTGTGTGACGAAGTGCGAAACATTAAATAATTTCCTAACTATTGCTTCAAATTGGCTGAAATTCTCTAGGAAGGTAACGAAAATAGCGATTCACAAGTACAGACTTAATTTTTTATCATATTTATATATTTTCTACTGCTAAAAACGGTCACAAATATCTAGCTTGAGTTTATTTGTGTTTCCGGTTGTTTGCGCTTGCGTGGTTGTCAAAATTGAATGACCAATCAAATTTTAACAAAAATCGGATTATGTCAGAGCCCTTGTTATCCGCTGCTGGCGAGGAAAAACGCGGGCTCTGAGTATGAGATTGACTTACCAACACGCAATCTCATACTCAGAGCCCGCGTTTTTCCTCGCCAGCAGCGGATAACAAGGGCTCTGTGTGGCGAACCCTCATTCCTTAACGTTCTAGTTATTATATTGTTAAATTATCATAGAACATTCTGTATTATTCTAGATGTTAGAGTTATACTTTTCATGTCTGGAAGTTTCTAGAATCAGTATTGTACATGCTTGTAGTCATGCCTAAGTAAGTTCTAGAACATTCACCATTATGTAATATGCTATATTTGGATACATTCGGAATGCTCTAGAATGTAACGTAAGTTACTAAATATAGAAACACAATGTGTATATCCTTGTGTTCACACTAGAACCAGTTTAAGCTAGATACGGCATTTTTAATTGTCTACAATCTGTCATCGCTTGTATCTCAAATCTAGATAATGAATTTTTCCCGTTCAGACTAGAGCAATGAATAAAATTGACAGAGCTCAGATAGCAACACTACATTTGATTTAGGCAATGGATGATACAATAGCAAACTTTCTTAAACAAATTTATCTTTTTCGTGCACTCGTGTCTTGTCGAAATATAACAAGACGAATCCAAGTGCTTCCCCAAAGCAAGGCAGAGAAGAAGAAGAGCTCTATTGATATTAGAGTTATTAAGAAGGCGATAGGCTCGTCAGAATGCAGTGTCCATTCTATTTATAAAATTCAAAATAAAGGCAGGAAATCTTCGATTGATACTCTTTCTCTCATGCAGTTCGCGCTCAAATTCGTATAGACGTCTTTGAAGAGACCACTCGCAGACACAAGACCGTCAAAGTAAACAAAAACTGACAAGAAAAACATCATTAGCAACTTTTTAGTCGCTCAAACCATGTCCCGAGGTAGCTTGGCTTTATCTCATTTCCGGGCAATTTTCAAAGGCAAAACGCCGCTCCCAAGCAGTTTCCAAGCGAATCGAAAATTGTGTTCACACTAGTCAAGCTACTTGGGTCGAATTCCAAGCTGCTTACCATCCTAGTGTGAACACGCTGTATAAGTAGAGCATTCGGCTCAGCTAGCCATTCCAGGTTGTAGTGGAATCGAGTTGCAACGAATAAACCGGGGAGTTTACATACAACAACTGTGTAGACGTTTATTGAGTCGTGACACTCTGACATAATCCGATTTTTGTTAAAATTTGATTGGTCATTTAATTTTGACAACCACGCAAGCGCAAACAACCGGAAACAAAAATAAACTCAAGCTAGATGTTTGTGACCGTTTTTCAGTAGCAAATATATAAAATATGATAAAAAATTAAGTCTGTACTTGTGAATCGCTATTTTCATTACCTTCCTATAGAGAACTTCAGCCAATTTGAAGCAATAGTTAGGAAATTATTTAATGTTTCGCCCTTCGTCACACACGGCTGTCAACGGCCGACAGAATTTCTCTTCTAGCTCGTCGAAAATCACACATTAACCTAAAATCGGATTATGTTTACTCAATAAATAATCATTACAATCTATGAATTATGTTCCAAAACTTCCACAATATCACTAGGATCGATGCTGGATATCGATTCCATCAGAATTACAACGGATTTTAGTTTTAAATATCAGCTCAATCTCATACTCAGAGCCCGCGTTTTTCCTCGCCAGCAGCGGATAACAAGGGCTCTGACATAATCCGATTTTTGTTAAAATTTGATTGGTCATTCAATTTTGACAACCACGCAAGCGCAAACAACCGTAAACACAAATAAACTTAAGCTAGATTTAGTGACCGTTTTTAGCAGTAGAAAATATCTAAAATATGATAAAAAATTAAGTATGTACTTGTGAATCGCTATTTTCTATACCTTCCTAAAGAATTTCAGTCAATTTGAAGCAATAGTTAGGAAATTATTTAATGTTTCGCCCTTCGTCACACACGGCTGCCAACGGCCGACAGAATTTCTCTTCTAGCTCGTCGAAAATCACCAATTAACCTAAAATCCCTTCGGATTATGTTTACTCAATAAATAATCATTACAATCTATGAATTTTGTTCCAAAACTTCCACAATATCACTAGGAAAAATCAATTTTCATTGACGATATCGCCGTATGTTGATCGATGCGCCGATCGATGCTGGATATAGATTTCATCAGAATTACAACGGATTTTACTGTGACATAATCTCGATTCCCCATTGGTCGGTTTGTACATTGGCCGTAAAGGCGCATGCGCAGCCGGAAGTCCAAGAAACCTTGGACTTTTCAGTGGATTATGCCAGAGTCCTTGTTTCGAGCCGCTGGCCGAAGTAACGAGGACTCGGGGTACGAGATTGATATCAGCTCTGACATAATCTCTATTCCCCATTGGTCGGTTTGTATATTGGCCGTAAAGGCGCATGCGCAGCCGGAAGTCCAAGAAATCTTGGACTTTTCAGTGGATTATGCAAGAGTCCTTGTTTCGAGCCGCTGGCCGAAGTAACGAGGACTCAGGGTACGAGATTGACCAACACCGTAAAGATGCAAAAGCTGATAAGTCTTATTGAATTTTTAGTAGTTTTTTTTAGCAGGAAATCATACAAAATCAACGAGGAAAAGGGGAACTTCTTCAGTTGAATAATGTGGACCAATACGAGTAAAAGTTGGATGTTTTGGGGTTAAAAATCGTGGATAATTTGAGGACATTTGTTATCGAGAAAACATGATGGACTATTGTTTATTCATACGTTATTCTATAGCCCTGAAGAGTTTCATTAACTATAAACTCTAACAAACTGGTGTACGGCAATTTCTGGAAGAAAGAACTCATGAAATCTGAATTTGATCATCGCAAACTGAATTAACTCGTCGCTGCATTTATTCCAGATTAATGAATCAATCAAAGTTTATTAAATGGATTCAGCATGGCAAAAACACAAGCAAAACAGATAAATTATGACTCATGAATGATGTCAAATTCAACCGCCGCTTTTACCCGGGGGGGGGGACTCCCTATTGAAAGAGGGTGGGGATGCTCGCAGTCCCTTTTAGGGGTTGAAATCGAGGTTTTGGTCCCGCTTAGGGTGTTATGAACGAGATTGCCTACCAGTTGAGTTTTGTGGTCCCTTTTAGGGGTTTTAAAATAAACAGCAACAACAATGCTTCTTTTCAACGATGTTTATTCTATATCAATGCCTTTCTGGATTGTGTCAATTAACACTTGTCAATAAAAGAAATTACATTGACTTTTGACAACACTACTCAGGGAAGAAATGTGGAGGAAGATGACGGCAGGCGGGTTGATCCTGTATATACGTCAAGTGGACGATTAAGTAAAAGAATATCTTACCTTTTTTAAACCATTCAAGTAAAACAGCGATCATGGTTACCGCAAAAATAATTCTTGTTACTGTTCTTGTAAAATAACTTATGATTAGCTTAATCCTGATTTAACAAGACAAATATCAACGAAACATTGAAAACATATGAAATCTATTTTATACATTTTATTCAAAATCTATTATAAAAGGGTTCAGTTAACGATTTTTATATGACGACGTCGTCATAAACTCATACGAGAAGAAGGCGTTTGATGTTAATAAATTAAATCGAGAAACCCAGCCTTGAATACGTTTTTGCTTGGTCCCTCTTAGGGGTAGAATTTTATCCCTGCCACGCCCATAAACTGACAACACAGGTCCCTTTTAGGGTCCATTTTTAAGATTTTCGGCGAGCATCCCCACCCTCTTTCAATAGGGAGTCCCCCCACCCCCCGGGCGCTTTTACATATCTATCTGAAATTGTGCAAGTTTACAACCTCGCAAAGTAACTGAAAGCTGAGCGGCAGTAGTTCACTGTGTTTTGTTCATAAAGGTATGTTTTAGTTATTGTATGTTTTCTGATAGTTTAAAAACAGTTTATGTGCATTTTTTTGCTGATTTTTTTAGTCATTTTGGACAGTTTTACTCGGCTTTATTTCGAACAGTCAACTATGACAGACATTTGTCATCATCAAATTATTCTTCTTTGCTCTCTTTTGCTTGCTTTGTTGGGTTTTAGCTACCAGACCAATATACACTTGTCCTTCAGTAAATATTAAAAGTTATGTAGAAGCTCAGTTTGAGATGCAAACAGGTTTTTAGAGAAGGATTTCTCGCACAGATTTACATGAACACGGTATAAGGAAAACACTGAAAGGCTACTTGAGAGGATTGATGAGCACAACCAGCAAACCAATGAACAGGAAATTTCACACACAAAATGATTTATACCTTCTTCATAAAACCTCCTATTTTGGTAGGAAAATATTGTGTTTCTGGCTAGATATTAACGATTGTTTGGTGCAAATGGCACGTCTCAGTGAGGACGGTCCTCGACAAAATCGTTCCCAAAAAGTAAAATATTTGAATTTATTGCTCAATTAGCTAATCTAATAGCGAAGAGAAGTGTTACAACTTTTTAAAGGATATCGCGGCAGCAAAGTTAAGTGAAGAGGAAAAAAATTATTGTGAAGGGTATTTGACGGCTTATGAGTGCCTTAAGGCTCTTAAGGAAATGGGATCATCAAAAACCCCTGGCAATGATGGGATAACAAAGGAATTTTATCTCGCTTTTTGGGAAGAGCTAGGAAAAGAACTGGTTGATTGCCTCAATGCTAATTTGGTTTGCGGATCTATGACAGAAACACAAAAGCAAACAGTAATAACTCTTATAGAGAATAAGGATAATAGATACCTAGACAATTGGCGACCAATCAGTTTAATGAATGTGGATGTTAAATATGTAGCAAGGCTTTAAGTAATCGTTTAATATATATTTTGCCAAAATTGATTGATCAAGAACAGTTTGCTTTTGTTAAGGGGAGGAACATAGAAGAACCAATAAGGTTAATAGATGATATAATGCACTATACAAAAAGTAAAAACCTCGAGCACATTGTCTTTGCTGCCGACTTTGAAAAAGCTTTTGACAGTGTAAATAGATGTTTTATTATTGAAGTTCTAAAAACGTTTGGCTTTGGAATAAATTTTGTTAATTGGATAAGAATGTTATTTTCCGAAAATAAGGCATGTGGAGCAGCGACTGATTTCTTCAAGGTTCAAAAAGGTACGAAACAAGGAGATCCAATCTCACCCTATTTGTTTATCTTGGCCATTGAGATATTAGCTGTTATGATTAGACGTAATGACAAAATAAACGGTATCAAGCTAAGCAACGCCCATTTTAAAATTGCTTTATTTGCTGATGATACAACACTTTTCTTACAAGATGTCAACGCCCTGCTTGAGGTTCTAAAAGTTTTTGATTGCTTTTATAGATTTTCGTCGCTAAAATTAAATAAATCTAAATCTGAGGCGTGTTGGATTGGCAAAAAGGTAAAAAAACAAACTATTTTGGAAGACGTGAAGTGGGTTAATCTCTACAAAGACGGCATCAAAATTTTAGGAATTACTTTCTTCCTACAACATTGATTTTTATAATACTAAGAATCTCATTGAACCTTTGGAAAAGTTTAAAGCAGTTTTGAACCTGTGGAAAACTCGAAATCTGACATTGTTTGGTAAAGTTCAAGTAGTAAGATCTTTAGTTCTTTCCTAACTCATGTATGTATACGGGAAAATAGTAGTCCCAAAGCGGACCTATCAAATTATCAAGACAGTTATTATTGATTTTCTGTGGAATGGTAGAAAACCTAAAATAAAGTATGAAACCCTTATAGCAGGCTATGATGAAGGCGGAATTAGACTACCTGATTTTGAAAGCTGCATACAAGCAAATAGAGTTAAGTGGGCTATTTCTCTGTTAAGCAAAGAAAAGAAAATCTGGAAAATAATACCACAGTATGAATTGATTAATATTGGCGGAACGAAGGCTATTGGCGTGAATTTCGATCAAAGAAAAATTCCACGGAACCTGCACCTTTTTATAATGAAGTATTGTCGTGCTGGGCTGACTATGCAAAACAAGATAGTATAACTGACGTTATAGATGTCTTATGGCAGCCGCTTTGGAACAATAAGCATATTCTAGTAGGTAATTCTGCCTGTTATTTTAAGCAGTTTGCGGATAAAGGAATATTTTTTATTAAGGACCTATGTACAAAGGGTTACAATTTCGAATGGGAGGAAGTCCACAAAAAGGGTTTAAATAAAAATAAAATATAAAATCCTCAATAACATTCTTTATCTCAATAGAGATTTGCATCGTTTTAAATTGATTGAATCTCCACAGTGTTCATATTGCCACACCTCTGCTGAAACGATAGATCATTTATTTGTGGAATGTATTTGTTCAAAAAATCTCTATATTGATATAAAAAACTGGTGTTATACAAAAAACTTGGAATTACCTGAACATTGTCTTGAAAGCACGTTACTCGGGGTTAGTTTACAAAGTAACAATGTTATTATCAATCAATTGCTTATTGAATATAAAATTTTACTGTACAAAGTTAGAGGACAAGGGAGAATGCCAACCCTTCGTATGTTTATCAATAGCCTTTTAGACCTTGAAAAAATAGAAAGAAAAATAGCCACACGAAAAAATAAGTTAACATTTCATTTACAAAAATGGAACTTTTTAAGTCTCGAATAAAATTAACTTCGTATATCTGTAATGAATTGTAAATATATACGTAAAAAATGTAACTTCTAGTGTAAACTGTATTTTGTTATATTGTCAAAAAAAAAAAAAAAAAAAAAAAGCTTATCTAATAGCAAAAGAGACTCATTTATTAACTTATCGAAGCATTTCTAAGCAAAAAATGCACAAAAGAACGACGAAATTGGACAATTTTCAACAAAATTTCATGCATTGAATCTCGACCATTTTGAAAACTATGCGTGACGTCAAAGTGGAGAAGACATGGAACATAGGTTTCCCTAGAGACGCCCCCTCCCTCCTGGGTAGGTCCAAACAATCTACAATATATTACCGAAAAACTAACTTCGAACTCTGACAGTTATCATCATCATCATCATCATCTTTATCATCATCACATCATCTTCGTCACTATCATCACCACCACCATCACCATCATCACAAGTATCAACATCATCATATAGATCGACTTAGCTCTACTTACCCTGTTTTTGCGAACCTTGCCCACATTGTGATAATTTTTTTGGAGACTTTGCCAAAGTATTTCTCGGGTATTGTACCCCTTTCAAGGACCGAGAAACCGCCAAAGAGAAAAGGAGCGAGATCGCCATGGTAAGCCGTAAACTTGCTTCTCTTCTTGTTCGTTTTTTTGTTTTTGTTCTTGTTCTTGTTGTTAACATTCTGGTTTTGGTTATTATTTTTCTTGTTGTTCTTCTTTTTATTCTTCTTCTTATTATTCTTCATGTTGTTTTTCTTGTTCTTGTTCTTCATTCTTTTCTTTTTCTTTTTCTTTGTTTTCTTTTGGTCTTGATCACTTTGGTTTTGATCTAGACGCTTATCATTGATTTCTTTCAGATTTGCAGGACTTTGATCACTTTGCATGTCTTGACCGTGACCTAGATCACGTTGGCTTTGGAGTTTTTTTCCAGGACGACACTCCAACTGATAAACAAATGTTGCACTTTTCCTGGAAATCATGTTTGCCAGTCTCTGTGCAGGGTATCTGATAGAGAATATAAGAAAATGAATGAATGACGATGATTTAATCAAAGATTATTTTTTTAAAAAAACGTTAGTGACCTCAAAATACCGTAAAGTGCAATACAAAGAGTTATTGAAAACTGAATAAACGCGAACAAAATGCTACATATGCATTTCATGCTAAATTCAGCGCAGTTTGATATTACTCCAAGCAAATGATTTATAATCTTTTGTTCAAAGACCCGTCATAACTTACCATAATTTACCACGGCGTCAACTGAATTAAACGGTCAAGAAATTCCAGTGAGAAAAAAGATCAAATCGTAACCCAAAAGAAAATAGGGTAAGCTATCTATCCTACATATAAATCATTAATATCGTTACTGATTGTATCTTGGCGGAATTAATGGGTTTCCACCATTCCCAGGGGAGTGAGTGGAACAAAATGGTCCACCAGTCACCGTGGTGGTTTTCTTTTGAAAAGTCCACCAGCATGGCTGCCAACAAGGCATCATTTTACCTGCACATGCGCTGAACTGCTGAGCCAAACAATTGTATAGCGGGCTCCTCACAGGAATGACACGCACAAAGCCTATATTGTCAAAATGGCGCTTGTTGTGTATATTTTTTTTACTATAACTTGTTGTTCTTGCCTTCTTTTACAGATGTAAAAAAGCAATGTACAATATAAACGTCATACCAAGCACTTATGAAATCCGAGAGCGACCGCCATAACGATGAGGTGTCTCAAAAGGACATTTCGCGCATGCGCAAGTAAAATAATGCCTTGTTATGGCTGCCATGTCTTTTGTTTAAATTGTCTCCTGGGAATGGTTGAAAACCATATATTTAAGATATGAAAACCGCGACTTGCGGAGGCAATGGTGAGGGAGGTCAGACATTTATATTCGACAACGAAAAGGGGACAGGTGGATTAAATAATAATCTATTTGCAAACCCGCTCTTGCGTGATTTTGAGGCAAAAAACGCTTGTTTCTGATTTTCTAGACTGATTCCATAAGTTAGTCCCACGTTGGCCCTCTGTTGAAGGTTTTTCGCGCGATGTGGATGCGACTTATCAAATCAGTCTGCTGATTTTCGAGACCTTTCATACTAATGCGGGATCCGCAAGTGCAATTTCAGCAATGAGAATAACTCGTTAGGTGAAAACGCTCTATTCGCATAAGATAGCTTGTTATGTAAAAACGCTCTATTAGCATAAGATAGCTTGTTATGTGAAAACGCTCTATTAGCATAAGATAGCCCGTTATGTGAAAACGCTCTATTAGCATAAGATAGCTTGTTATGTGAAAACGCTCTATTAGCATAAGATAGCTTGTTATGTGAAAACGCTCTATTAGCATAAGATAGCTCGTTATGTGAAAACGCTCTAGTCGCATAAGATAGCTTGTTATGTGAAAACGCTCTATTAGTATAATATAGTTTGTGATGTGAAAACGCTCTATTAGTATAATATAGCTTGTTATGTGAAAACGCTCTATTAGCATAAAATAGCTCGATATGTTGTCGTGTCTTGCACCTGTAGATTATTTCAGTCATCATCTTGTAAAACACATCATGAACAATGTCATGACTGTGTGCGTTGTAGTACAACTGAGTTAACGTCTGTGCATAGCGAGTTTGAAACAGTGCTGCCATGTCTTGAGGGAAAGTCCCGTTCATGACTCGTCCAAGGTATCTCCTTATTTTTATCAGTGGATGTTCATAACCGTCAGGTTCAGTGCCAGCTGCCCGCGACAAAGAAAAAAAAGCAACATTTATATCACGACCATATTTCTCTCGAAAAGGATATCAATAAACACCAACTCATACAGTCAATAGCGATACTTGAGCTGACGTAATCCTTTGTTATTCATGTGCCAACCAGACAGTGATTGGCCGTTATTTCAATAGGGCCTATTGTAGTTCTGGTTGGCACGTTAGCATAACAATTCATTTGTTTATAAACATGAAGTATCGCTATTATATCAAATTCATATTTGATCATTATAAAGACTAAAATTTATATCATTTTCGTCAACATCACCGTGATCTTCAAATGCATCATCACCATCAGAAGACTCAACAATCTCAGTCAAAGATTTTGGCGATTATGGCGTCATTTTACCACGACTACCAGCATTCATTATCTTTAAGGATAATTTACACTAATTGTGATACAAAAGAAAGTCTGCAAAACATTCTGACAGTGGTAGTAGCCTACGTCATTGCAAATAGACCGTTACAGCGTGTACTGAGCAGTCTTCCATAGTGTCATTCAAAACATTCGTTATCACACTCACATCGGAACTTCACAGCCTTTGAATGGCGTCAGTTAAGATCAAAGAATGAATGAAAAGAACTTTCAACTCTTCAATGATTCCCCGAATGCATTACAAATCAGAAAAGCTAACTCGATAGAAAATTCGTTGATCATTGGTCGGAATAAAGCAAAATTAGCTATACGCAATTAAATCTGGCCAGGAAAGGCAGCATTTGAAAAGAATAAACCGTACTTCTTTTGCTTATAAAAAATTGCACTTGACCCATCAAAGTTATTAATGCCAAGTAGAACATTCCTTTTTTTGTAAGTTCCATTCTTGAGAATATCTTTTGGATGATCTGAATAAAAAAAGGACTTTATGTTTGAGTTATTAATTGTTTTGGCGTTTTAATTTGTTGCCTGCTTGCCTGCTTGCCTGCTTGCCTGCTTGCATTTGTTAATTTCAATACCTTTTATTAATTTTTCTCCCACAAGAGGCAAAAAGAAGAAGTACTTGCTGTTTTGGAGATCTTCTTGTAGATTTAGCAACGTGGAAGATGAAACATTGTTTTTCAAACATGTTTTATCCAATGTCATATTTGGACCTGCGCAAGCTGACAACTGATTGTAAATTCTGGAAATAGAATACAAAATACATCGCCTTGTGGGATACGTTAGCTATTATCCCCCTAACGTTTACGAGTTCTTTTGCACTCTATAGGAAGTAGTACTCCTGGGCATCGAGTGAGCACAATCTTTTATATTATTTAGCTTCCCCTCGTTTCAAATGCCCCTCCGTCGTTCCTGAAGTAAGATGACGCTTTCATGTGTCTCTATATACCATATAATTATAGTTTACATGCAGAACTATTTATTTTTACATTGATATCTTTTTTAATAATTTTTCTTGGGAAAAATGCAAGAATAATAGTCTCTATTGACATACAGAGAGAGATGGTTTGAAAACATATTGTTATAAGTCTTTGTACAAGTTCTTCAAGCGTGACAGTGCACAATCTTTTGTTTTTGCATTGTTTTAGTATTGCTGGCTATGGCTAAGTAAACAGACTTAAATCTATCCAAAGGCTTATCTAGTCTTAAATAGTTAGACATTTCCGAGAGATACTTGAACATTCCTCACCATAATCACGTAGACAATGGTTAATGATTAGTTATTTTGCAATTTCGGATGTGAACGAGTCAAACATTGTGCACCCTCAGGATCCGCTCAACATCAAAAGTGTAACAAAGACATATAACAATAGATTTCTTAACCATCTCCCTCTATTAACTATGCTATTGATGAATATTGAATTTTGAACGATATTCCCAAACTCAGACAAATTATCAGCCTTTGGCGATAAATAAACTGAAGATGAAAGCTAGCCTTTTTAAATTAACAAACTTAAATTTAAACAAATCACCAAGAGGCAACCAATCAAACATAAACAAAAACTACACAGCACACATCTGTCGAATCAGGACAACAGCAAAAACAGATATCATTTAACTACCGCTCTCCAGTAGGGAATAGATACGAACGATTACTTGGGCTATACGCCAAACAAATTCAACGGAGCATGATGAACAAGGCAGATAAGATCCTAGCAGAAGCACCCCTCAGAGACTAGTAGTTGACATGTAGAGGAACATGATGATGATGATAGAAAGATCTCGGAAGAAGCTATTGCTGTTATTCACGTTTGGTAAATAGACTGTTTGTAAAATTGGAGTAACCGGTGTTCATCACGATAGACCCAAATACTATTCCCAAAGCCAGACATTAAGATAACGCTGTTAAACAAATTATCAGCCATTGGCGATAGAGAAAGCAATGTAGCGCTGACGCTCCCAGCGGATGAACCCATAAGTGTCACGCGCGTTGGATCTCCACCAAACCTAAAAGACAAATTGAAATTTTCAATCTACAGTTAACATCAAAACCAAACCTCCCATTCGATTCTATTTTGAAACAAAAATTCTGAAATTAAGTTTATAATTTGACCGAGATGTTTTAATTCAAGCCTTTAAATCAGGACGAATTATGTATCTGAATTTAGAGATGCTTCCGCGGTAGTAATTTTGTATCACACATGGATCATTAATGAAGACCCAACAATAAGGCACATCTAGAAAAACTGATATTGACAAAAAATAGAACCTATCTTACTTTGCTATGTTTCGCTGTATCCATTTCAACGCTTCAATCTGATCGTACAATCCATAATTGCCTTGAATACCATCCAGTAATCCACCAGCCCCTGACAGAAAACCAAAGATACCCAGACGATAGTTGATGGAGACGACAATGATGTTACCTTCAGCAGCGAGACGGTTCCCATTGTAAAAGTCTTTAGACCCAGATGTGAATCCTCCAGAATGCAGCCACACAATCACAGCATATTTCTTCTTTTTCTTACTCTTTGAGTCAGAAGAACATATTTTGAGTGGCACAAATACATTGAGAAGCAAGCAGTCCTCGCTTTGATAACCATTCCAATTCTTCTGCATGCAAACTGGGCCGTTTGAAGTGGCTACTACTGTTTTATTCCATGGCTTTGGTGGTCGTGGTAGCTCAAACCGGTCAGCTTCAGCGTATTTTATACCAAGGTATTTGATGAGCTTTAATTGTGTGTTGTTATAACCCCTTACCGTTTCAATGGTACCATCAATTGGCCCACTGTCAAGATTAACGATGGTATTACAGCCAACGATGCTTAGCACTGACGCTAAAAATACGAGTATAGCTAATTTCGGAGACATCTTGGCAGCGATTATATTTTAACAGCAACAAATAGAATATTGAAACGATGATCTGTCCACGTCCAAATAGATTTACTAAAATGATAGTAAAAGAAAACGACAATCTATATGGTGGCTTTTGCGATTTTTTTTTGAAAGTATTCTTATGTCAACCAAACCTTTGATGAGAGTCTTCAAAAATTCTTAGGTGGCTTCTTGCTTGTATAACTGACACAATCTCAATCCCTTATGAACTGCCTACGTACTGAAAAAAACTTTATAACTGTGCATCGGGAAGATCTTTTCGGAAAATACGTTCATGTGACATTGTAGGCATCGGAATAACGAGAATGACTTCCCTTGCAGTGTGCGTTTTACGATGAAACAACCTGATTGTAAACGACAACTATTTGCTTGAGTGTTTTGGAGCAGTTTGTAACATTTTCTATTTTTCTAACGTAATGTTTTCTTACACTTCATGTGCTAATTCCATTATGGTACAGGTGGAAATTCCAATGAAAAATTCAAACAATTTTGACAGACCCCTCAAAAAAATTTGAGTGATGAAACAATTTAGGGTTTGGTGATGCGACAATGCTACACGGTTCAGTTAATTAAAAATAAAGATATGGACCATGTTCCAAAGAAAAATATCGACAGAATACTGTAGTCTGAAATCTTCCCATATTTTTACTGATTTTGTTTTTGTGCTTTAAATAAAATGAGAGTAGCGTATGCGCAATTTGCATTTAACCTCCGTTCTATAAATAATTCTTTAGGAAAGGTGAGTATCCTAATTCCTGGACATTCAAACTCATTCAAAAAAAATGTAAATAAATAAAGACAGTTGATAATCTAAAATTCTGTTCTTAGTGTATTTTATGTGATTTGAAATGATGTATTCTTGATTTTCCAAATCCTTGGATCACTCTCGACCTGACAGATTTTAACAAGCAACATTGATTATCTAGAAGAACGGGAAAATGAGCAATTTAAATAACTATATGTGTAGAAAGCCACATTCAGCTATAACAAAAAATGTCAGGTCTTATTGACAATTTTTAAGGACAGCTTATTCTTATTTATTTTGTGAGGTCGTTTTTGAAAATCAATTTCAATGAAAAACTTTCCTCGATAACGATTGTTACTACTTCATTGAAATGAATCTAACGGGTTATACTTAATATATGAAACAATTTGGTATTATATTAGAATAGATTCAGAAGGTTAATCATTTTATTGTGTCCTAGTTATATGAATTCTCATCCTGCTAAATTGGAAAGGAGAGCTCATGTCGTTTTGTGTCATTGTGAATTCACGACCTTATCTCGTGGCACACAAAACACGGACACGCCACATGCTGCGTTCTTCTTTGCTCAAGCTTGATATTAAAACATGAAATGAAACCAAAAAACGTTATTCTATTAATGTATTTCAAAATCCATTTGATCGGATTTTGCAAATGAGCCATCAATCCATGATTTTGCTGCTTTTTAGTCATTTTGCATTAAAAAGGGGACAATTTCTCAACATCTTTATGTGGAAAATTCGGATGCTTCTAAAAACACCGATAGAGACATATAGTTACACAAATATAAGAGGTTTTTATATCATTTAAGATTAGAATCAGTTGAACTTTTTTATCATTGCTACTTTAAAAGTAAACGGGTAAATTGTTTTGTTGTGCACGCGGGTTGAGTTCTATAAAAAAAAAACTATAGTGTTTCCTGAAACAATAGATGTCCTTGAAAAAAACATGATTCTGTGGATGGACCTTCGATGGTGTGTAGATCCTTTTAAGTTCCACTGTGTAAACTTTTAAAAGAGTTTTCTGATGATACTGATACTAGTATAAGCACCTCATTAATTTGGAATTTGCGACAACAAAAGCTAAGCACCGATTACGTCATGTCAATGATGTCCACATTGTATTGTTGCTGAACTGGACTCTTTTGGCTGCTATCACGTGATGGTACATAAACGTTATTTAAATGAGTGAGATAAGTACCTTCAAAGTCTCGTTTTATACTTGTTTTTGTCCGTCTCGAATTGTCCAATTCTTTGATTTATTGAACCGATATATATGCGTGAAAAAGTCTCAGTGGTATCGAACTATGAAAATCTCACCGGGTGTTGATCTTGATTTCAAAAACCTCCGTCTGGTCGTTTCGGAAAACCTCGAAGGGACAGCTGGCGACCTCTATTGAAAGTGACGTCTTACATTGTGGGACCATATTAATTCAAAGAATGTAAAACTGTGGGATTCATGGACAGAAGAACACAAGAAATCCCAGAATTACCAATTTGGTTACCGCTAATAATAATGACACTTTATTTTCGTGTCAATGTTATTTAGCAGTTTACATGCTAATTGAGGCCTCTCTTGCACATTCACACTCCCATGTTTATATAATATTATCACATGACAAAGTTGCTGTCCATTGTCTTACAGCTACTCGCATGTGTTAATAAAAGAAATGCAAGGAAGTACTTGATTGTTCATTTCTGTTGAATTGGACTGACTATCGGTAACGTTTGGGTGCTCGGACAAATATCATAAATATCCTCGTTAATAAACAGTATTGCTGGTACTATTTCCCCGGAGGCAAACCTGGCGCTTTTCGAAAGGTTACCTGTAATTGAAAGAGGCAAGAAACATTTAACAAATGAAATGCTAGTCATCGCACACTCTTAAATTCAATTAGCGCCAAATCATTGCGATGAACATAACTGACGATTGTTAATATCTAAATCTTTGCTACTGCTTTTAACAAATAAAGCTGTACGTTTTCAACGATTTAACTATTAGCATCTTCAAATAAAGCTAGATTTGTTTACTAGTTATGTGATTATTTTTAAATTTATTTATTTTTAAATTATTATTTTTTTCTTCTAACGTTAGTAGTTGTTATTATTAAATAAGTACTCCACAAATTAGGAAGTCAAGGCTTTGCTATAAATTTTTCTTAGAGATTGATCATATCCAACTGTCTTAAATCTGTTAGTTTAAATGTCCAAACCCTCAAACGTAACACATTTCAAAATCAGGTACAAAAAAAAAAAGATAAGGAAGACCTAGCTCTTCTGATCTAACCAGCAAAAATCCAAAATATTGCCGGAAAATTAACTGCAAATATTCTTTCCAACAAGAATCTGGGGAACCATTTTGGATTGACTGTTAGTTTAGGTGTCCAAACCCTCCGGAACACATTTCAAATTCAGGTACAAAAAAATAGATCAGGAAGACCTAGCTCTTCTGATCTAACAAGCAAAAATCCAAAATATTGCCGAAAATTAACTGCAAATACTCTTTCAAACAATAATCTGGGGGAGCATTTTGGATTGACTGAATCATACGAGTGGCTGCATTTAGTGTTTACTCTATTATCATTTTTTATTTTAAAATTTTTGAAATTATTTTTTAAATGTCTGCTATTACAAAGCTTAATGAGTCATAAATTCCCACATAACCACGTAAGTAACATCAATCATAATAAGTAACATAGACTCCCTCTCCGACTATTTGTAAGCAAACCGTTTAAGTTAAAGTAGTTAGTTTAGTTAGTCGCTAGTGGACAAACCTCGACGTCAATCATCACAAGCAAAAGGTTGGTTTCAGGTTTTTCCCTTTCACAACTTGGGCTACGTTTCCTAGGGTCGTGCTATAATCTGACCAGTAATATTAAATGTTCGGCCGATCTTTATCCCCATACTCTTATTTTACTCTGAAAGTTAAGGTTACAGGAAGGGCTTACGGGGTCTTTTCGTAAAATAATCGCCAGCGCTTCGGATCTTGTGCGATTTGAATAAATTATGATAACTGAAAGATATGACTATGCTGTTTTTTATTCAAAATGATAAAAAGAGCACGAGTTTTAGCAATCCAAATGAAAAATGAGAGCTTTTCTTTGAAAAGTTAACCCAAGCATACATTGGTCGGATTGTTCAAATGTTAGCACAATGTTAATCATCGCATATTTGTCTACAAAATCGTCTGAATTTTGTGTTAATTTTTACTTCTGTTTTTTTCTATTTTGCTATTTCTTTTGCAGTTGTAGGTGAATTTGACCTGTTTGTTCTTCGTACAGTAAGTTAGCGAATATCCCTTGAAATTATATTTGCTTGGGTCTCTATTCGCCCAAATATATAATTTGTCGGCCATGGTTTGTATATAGTCACTGGTTTGTCGTTTGAACTTATAAGTATTTAGTGAATTTCTAATTCGTTTTTTTTCCAATTATCTCGCAAGAACGAACTTAAACACCGTGAGAATTTAACTAAAGAGATTTATTTTATATATTTTGTTACATCTGTTCATTTAGAAATAGGTGGTTAACCACAGAATAGCGAAAACACGCCTCAATTTACACAACTTTATTCCACGAAATAGTGAATATATAATTCGCTTTATAAAGGCCGGTACACACGAGGGAGCTTGCTCCCGCAACACGCTCCTGCAACATGCTCCTGGAGCAAGCTCTCTCGTGTGTCCTATAGAAAAATATGTTGCGCAACAAAACTTATACTCCCGGGTTTTTCTCCCTTTGTTGTGCAACACATTTTTCGTTGGTACACACGAGGGAGCTTTGCTCCGGGAGCATGTTGCTGGAGCGTGTTGCAGGAGAAAGCTCCCTCGTGTGTACCGGCCTTTACACATCGACGGCAGCGTAGTTCGTGTAGGTGTAAGTGTAGTTGTAGGTGTTTTTTTTTACAAAGAAAACAATTATTTTACTTAACTAATGAATCATAGAAATATTAACGTTGCCAATTCCTTTTCTCCTTACGGGACTATCCGTGATTACAATAGCATATCTACTCCACGAGTTCGCACACCTGCCTAACCTTTTACGTAATATATGCAAATTGCTAGTTACAGATTTATTTTACCTTTCTTGATCTGTTTGGAAATCGCAGGATTAAAGTTCCAAGTACCAAAGTACCATTAGAGGTCGACTATCGATATGTATCTAAACTTGCTTGTAGCAATTACCGTTGCAATGGCAGCCTCGTTCTTAAACCTCGTGAATTGTCGACGCAATATTGTTATTGATAGTGGGCCAATAAACGGAACCATAGAAACAATAGGAAATAACAAGAACACTAAAAAGATCGAACAATTCCTTGGTATAAAATACGCAGAAGCTGATCGCTTTGAGCTTCCACGGCGTCCACAGTCTTGGCATAAACCGTACCTGGCAACGTCCAAAGGTTCAAAGTGTATCAGTGTTTTACAACCGGAGACACTGCACCAATTGAATCAGGGTGAAAGTGAAGATTGCTTGTATCTCGATGTGTTTGTTCCTAGGAAGAATAAGGCCCAAAGGAAGAAAAATATGCCTAAGAAATATGCAGTGATTGTTTACCTACATGCCGGAGGATTTGACGCAGGATCTAAGGATATGTATGATGGCGGCCGTCTCGCTGCTGAAGGCGATGTCATTGTCGTTACTGTCAACTATCGCCTGGGTATCTTTGGTTTTCTCGCAGAGGCTGGTGGGAAGTTCGATGGTTTTCAGGGCAATTATGGATTGTACGATCAGATTGAAGCGTTGAAATGGGTACAACGGAACATAGCAAAGTAAGATTTTTTGTTTTACAAAACAAATTAGTTTCACCAGTATATAGCAAATTCCTAGTTGCTTCAATGTTCCATGCCAGGAAAGGCACATCTCTCGTCACGATTGTGTTTTTTTCTGAATCAACATCAAAATGTCTGATTTTCTTTTTTTGAACCATTTCACCGTCTCAGATTGGTTTCTCAAGCTAAAACAAAAGCCCCCTCCCCCACACATTCATTTATGTACATTGCACCTCACAACAATTCTAAAGTCTGCTTTATGCCGTAATATAAGATGAAGATCTCCGACGGTCGATGAAAGGCTCGGTGTAGCTATTCATTAAAAACATTACCCATAAGCCTATTAATAATAATAACACATTTGTATGAGCATTATTCAGTGGTGCAATTAACATCCGTAATCCGAAATACTGACCGACAATGTTTGTGACAGGCAGAAATAACTGGTTTTGTAAAATGTTTATGAATGTTCTTTAGTTCCAAGCCAATTGCGCTGACATTTTTGTAGCAATTTCCCAATCATAATCCAAAATAAACCCATTTTGGGGAATCACAATTTTTTTCCTGTGAATGCAAATCGCCTTTTACATGTTTAACGTTGTAGGTTTGGTGGCGATCCAGGACAAGTGACGCTAATGGGGTCATCCGCTGGCAGTGTTAGTGCTACATTGCTGTGTTTTATACCAGCAGCTGATAAACTATTCCACAAAGTCATTTTGATGTCTGGATTTGGATATTCTCTCTGGACTTATCGAACTAAGACAGTGTTAAAACACTTTTACGAGAAACAATCTGTTGCCACACGGTATGTCTTTTTTAAATTAAAAGTCATTGCAGTCCAAGGAAATATCAATAACTTCCAAAATAGATAAGTTATATTTATTTTTTTTGTTTTTGTTCTTGTTTTCAGAATTTACAATGTTATCCCGACACAGTGTCTCAGTCCAAACAACACTAAGTCTGCGAAGATTAACAAAACATGTTTAAATGAAAGAATGAGCACTTTCAAGTTAGCGCAATTGCAATACGACCTCTCGATCAAATACCGCTTCATGTTCTTCCCTCTAATAGATGGGAGTCTCATAACGGGTATACAACTCTGCGATTAAACTGAAAACATATTGTTTTAAAAGTGAGAAGGGCAAATGCGCAACAGAAGTTAATGCAGTCCGTTTCTCTATCAAAAGAGAAATAAGAGATAAAAGACATAGTAGAGATGAAAGAGTTGAATGAGATGAAAAAAAATGAAAGAGATGAAAGAAAAAAATAAATGAAAAGGATGAAAGTGATGAAAAGAGATTAAAATATATTAAAAGAGATAGAATGGACGAAAAGAGATAAGAACCAACCAACCAATCAAGCCGCAACCAAACATCCAATCAACCAGCCAATCAACCACCCAATCAACCAACCAACTAACCAATGAATATAAATGAAACACACGAACACCCATACATACACACGAACATGCGAACACACGAAAACACAAACAAACATTAATAAACACACGAACGCATGAGGCCAAACACATGAACAGACAAAAAACGTATTCTAAAACATTGAATAATAACGGTATTCGTATATAGAATGGTCTGAACCGTATAATATAATATAATAACGGTATTTCAAAAAATTAATTTCTTATTTTACAGATGAGCCCAAAAAGCTGTTAGCGAACGCAACTTCTTTCAAAAACCGCTCTGTTCTTCTTGGCTTTAACCGTCTTGATGGATCTTTGTTCTATAACGCTTTGAACCGTAAGTAATCTGATTGGTCAACATCAGAGTCGAAAACGATACGGTTACGACAGGGTAGTAATGAGGCTATCCTAATATCAGTTGTCAGTTCGAGTTCGGTTCGTTTGTCAGTTGTCAGCTCAAAATTAGACCATTTATCAGTAAAAATGTTTTGGTTTCCTAGAATATCCTTGTTTGTCAGTTGTCAGTGGTATTTTTGGCCATTTATCAGTTGTCAGCAAACCCCATATATACCCTGTTAGGATATCGCTACGTTACGGCAAAGAAATCTGAAATGATTTCTTCAAAACTACGGTTACGATACGATACAGTACTATTTCCAACCGGGAGGGGGGGGGGGGACTCCGGGGATAAACGATCGGGGATGCTCGTCGGAGTTTTATAAAACTACCCCTTAAAGATACCAAACGTTTTTCAAAAGGGCGTGTTCACAAGTTTTTCATTCCTAAAAGATACCAAAATCATGAGTTTCAGTGGCTTTCAACCCCTAAAATTTCATATTTTTAAACCCTAAAAGATACCAAATCGTCGATTTTTAACCCTAAACTGAGATACGACGAGCATCCCCGATTGTTTACCCTCGGAGTCTCACCCCCGGTATTTCCAACTCATGCAAAAACCACTCTATAATCTTTACATGTCATTTTTACATTGATTTTGTTCACGTTTCATAATACAAAAACATGAAATATAATTCTCGGAAACCCAGGCGGTATATACTCGTCGCTCGAAATCTGGGAGCGAATTTCGATCGACAGAGTATACCCGCGCCTGGATTTCCGAGAATGAATGAAATATCAGTGAATCAAACATGTTTTTACAATATTTATTTATTTATTTTATTCATAAAATATATAAATTATTATATAGGAAATGCAAAAAAAAAAAAAACATGAAATCTTAATATACATATACTAATAGCTAATTATAAAACGGTCTTGAAATGAGAAAACTTCAAATCACTCTTAGTTATAGGATCATGCTTTTAATTTTAACCATGTTTCGGCAGTCCTGCTGCCATCATCAGTAATAAAGAATACAAGTGAATTGGTACTATAATATAATACGGACATAAATGAATATGCATAATACGTGGTGTTGGGTAAAGAAAACATTAAATTAAATAGAAAGAGCAAGATTTAAGTGTTTTTATAAACCTAATTATAAAAAAAGAATCAAATTCAAACATTGTTGTTAGCTCGTTTAACCTAGATATTATTAAAAACGCTTTATTATCATTAACTTATATCAACTTATTATTATATTATCATATCAGCTTACGCCACAAAGACGATCAACAGAAAGAATTTCACTGACTGTTTCAAGGAATTAAGAGATAAAGCCTTCAGTAATATGTTCGCGGCAATTGCCAATGTTCCCACAATGAAGTTAATAGATAAATATTTCAACCCTAACGAACTCGATCAAAGTGAGATAAAAGACGACTTTTACGAGATGATGACTGACTTACTGTTCAGGTTGGTAGTATAAAAATCACCTATCACTCCATTCAATAATTGACCGATTCTTTTTGAATTTTTTATTCATTTATTTATTTTATTTTATTTTTAGGTACAGTGCGCAGCGTCTCGCAATCGATCTTTCCAAGAATTGCAAAACTTTTGTCTATCAGCTAAGTTGTCGTCCGTCCTTTTTCAATAATGACAAAAGCAGGAAAAATAAGCCTAGACACATGGATATGGAGCCTTTCGTATTTGGTCATCTTGGCCCAATTCAAATTTCTCGCTTTGAAAGTCCCGCTCAATACTTCGACAAAGTGTCTAGGAGGATTATAACAATGTGGTCTAGGTTCGCCAAAACAGGGTATGTATTTGTGCATGTATGAGAATCTTAATCGGAATGCTTGTCATCATGGGTAATGGTTAATTTGCAATACAATCCTACTGCATTTTACGCTTAATTTCGGCCCTGCATATTGCGGCCGGTTAGGGAATGACGGTATCACGATATGATAGAGCGGATTATTTGGTGATCGATAATGATGGTACAGAGATTACGGTAGGAGTGATTATGATGGTGGTGGTGGTAGTGATGATAATATTGATGATGATGATGATGCTAGAGATCATGATCGAAGAGATAACGGTAGTAATGATGATGGTGATGGTGGTGGTGGTAGTGATGATAATATTGATGATGATGATGATGGTAGAGATCATGATCGAAAAGATAACGGTAGTAATGATGATGATGATGGTGGTGGTAGAGATCATGATCGAAGAGATAACGGTAGTAATGATGATGATGGTGAGGGTGGTGGTAGTAATGATGACGATGATGAGGGTGGTGGTAGTAATGATGACGATGATGAGGGTGGTGGTAGTGATGATGATGATGATGAGGGTGGTGGTAGTAATGATGACGATGATGAGGGTGGTGGTAGTGATGATGACGATGATGAGGGTGGTGGTAGTAATGATGACGATGATGAGGGTGGTGGTAGTGATGATGATGATGATGAGGGTGGTGGTAGTAATGATGATGATGGTGAGGGTGGTGGTAGTAATGATGATGATGGTGAGGGTGGTGGTAGTAATGATGATGATGGTGAAGGTGGTGGTAGTAATGATCATTTCCCTAATTTCAATGTTCCTTTTGTTTAAATGTCACTTGTGCGCTTTTGAGGTATAGATTGGATTGTTTTATCCACTTCATGATTTAGAAGTCGGACTTGTCTATGTTTTGGAAAAATTTTAGACTTTGAAAATCTCTCAAAAATTTTCTACGATTTTTAAAAGATATTTTTTGTCATTTTTGCGAGGAACACATTGCAAACGGTCCGTTTCTAGGGTTCGGAACATGTCGAAGACCGATTTACAGTACTAAAGATACATTAGGATATTTCTTCTGAAACGACTATAAGGCACACAGACTAAGTGGTATAGGATTATTATAACATGACTACAATTCAACTAAAGCTATGATGCTTACACACTTGACTGTAGATAATATTTTAAACTATAATTCTTACAGACTTGATTGCGAGTCATTTCAAATTATAATACTTACATATTTGACTGTTTGTTCTCTCGAACTATGATACAACGGATTGACTATTTGCTATCTCAAACAACGGTACTTATGAAATCCATACTTTCCGTGGATTCCATCAAATCCGTCTCTTTTTGCAAAGAGTTTGTTGGTCATCCATCTTGGATGGCATACTGTTAATACTGGAAGTCTTGCTCCAAGTGAAAAGTATATCAAAAATAGTGGATATTACGGATATTACGGAAAACACGGATATCAGAATAATAATGATCTTATAATATATTCACTTTTAAACTGTAAGTATATTATAAGAATATATTTATCTAATATATACTTACAGTTATAAAGAAAGTAATATTAAATATATTTATAGATTAAATATGTATGTTTCCGTCTTTTCCGTGGATTCCATCAAATCCGTCTCTTTTTGCAAAGAGTTTGTTGGTCATCCATCTTGGATGGCATACTGTTAATACTGGAAGTCTTGCTCCAAGTGAAAAGTATATCAAAAATAGTGGATATTACGGATATTACGGAAAACACGGATATCAGAATAATAATGATCTTATAATATATTCACTTTTAAACTGTAAGTATATTATAAGAATAAATTTATCTAATATATACTTACAGTTATAAAGAAAGTAATATTAAATATATTTATAGATTAAATATGTATGTTTCCGTCTTTTCCGTGGATTCCATCAAATCCGTCTCTTTTTGCAAAGAGTTTGTTGGTCATCCATCTTGGATGGCATACAGTTAATACTGGAAGTCTTGCTCCAAGTGAAAAGTATATCAAAAATAGTGGATATTACGGATATTACGGAAAACACGGATATCAGAATAATAATGATCTTATAATATATTCACTTTTAAACTGTAAGTATATAATAAGAATATATTTATCTAATATATACTTACAGTTATAAAGAAAGTAATATTAAATATATCTATAGATTAAATATGTATGTTTCCGTCTTTTCCGTGGATTCCATCAAATCCGTCTCTTTTTGCAAAAAGTTTGTTGGTCATCCATCTTGGATGGCATACAGTTAATACTGGAAGTCTTGCTCCAAGTGAAAAGTATATCAAAAATAGTGGATATTACGGATATTACGGAAAACACGGATATCAGAATAATAATGATCTTATAATATATTCACTTTTAAACTGTAAGTATATTATAAGAATATATTTATCTAATATATACTTACAGTTATAAAGAAAGTAATATTAAATATATTTATAGATTAAATATGTATGTTTCCGTCTTTTCCGTGGATTCCATCAAATCCGTCTCTTTTTGCAAAGAGTTTGTTGGTCATCCATCTTGGATGGCATACTGTTAATACTGGAAGTCTTGCTCCAAGTGAAAAGTATATCAAAAATAGTGGATATTACGGATATTACGGAAAACACGGATATCAGAATAATAATGATCTTATAATATATTCACTTTTAAACTGTAAGTATATTATAAGAATATATTTATCTAATATATACTTACAGTTATAAAGAAAGTAATATTAAATATATTTATAGATTAAATATGTATGTTTCCGTCTTTTCCGTGGATTCCATCAAATCCGTCTCTTTTTGCAAAGAGTTTGTTGGTCATCCATCTTGGATGGCATACAGTTAATACTGGAAGTCTTGCTCCAAGTGAAAAGTATATCAAAAATAGTGGATATTACGGATATTACGGAAAACACGGATATCAGAATAATAATGATCTTATAATATATTCACTTTTAAACTGTAAGTATATAATAAGAATATATTTATCTAATATATACTTACAGTTATAAAGAAAGTAATATTAAATATATCTATAGATTAAATATGTATGTTTCCGTCTTTTCCGTGGATTCCATCAAATCCGTCTCTTTTTGCAAAAAGTTTGTTGGTCATCCATCTTGGATGGCATACTGTTAATACTGGAAGTCTTGCTCCAAGTGAAAAGTATATCAAAAATAGTGGATATTACGGATATTACGGAAAACACGGATATCAGAATAATAATGATCTTATAATATATTCACTTTTAAACTGTAAGTATATTATAAGAATGTATTTATCTAATATATACTTACAGTTATAAAGAAAGTAATATTAAATATATTCATAGATTAAATATGTATGTTTCCGTCTTTTCCGTGGATTCCATCAAATCCGTCTCTTTTTGCAAAGAGTTTGTTGGTCATCCATCTTGGATGACATACAGTTAATACTGGAAGTCTTGCTCCAAGTGAAAAGTATATCAAAAATAGTGGATATTACGGATATTACGGAAAACACGGATATCAGAATAATAATGATCTTATAATATATTCACTTTTAAACTGTAAGTATATTATAAGAATGTATTTATCTAATATATACTTACAGTTATAAAGAAAGTAATATTAAATATATTTATAGATTAAATATGTATGTTTCCGTCTTTTCCGTGGATTCCATCAAATCCGTCTCTTTTTCCAAAGTGTTTGTCGATCATTCAAATTGGATGGGATGAAGTGAAGAGTATACCAGAAATGGTGGAAATTACGGATTTCACGGATTACAGGGAATTCATTTAATTGATAATTGAAGAGTGAATTTTACTTCAGTATACCTATTGTTTCTTTATCTTTGTACAAGTTTTTATGTTGATCACAATTTAAGAGCAGTCTTGTTAATTAGTTTTCAAATATTGTTTAATATTATTTGTTTTGGAAAATTCCTTAATTTTTTATGTGTTCTTTGAACTAAGTACATGTTGTATAAAAATGACACAAAACAAACACAATTGTTTTTGCTGCAACTGAAAAGTATTGGCATTCCTGAGGGTAGTTGTGCCAAACAAAGTGCGCTCAACTTATCGTAGCAGTCCCTATGGAGTGGAAGCATGGTGTAATCGTTCCTTTTAAGGCTAAAAAAGCCATCAATTCGTCAGATTTATGCAGTGTTTTATCTCGTCTGTACGACTATCCTGTACTCTCTTTATCATACTAGTCCCTTAAGAGTAGAAACGATTGTGTATTCGTTCCTTTTAAGGTTAAAATCCTATCTTTTGGTCAGATTTATGCAGTGTTTTATCTCATCTGTACGACTATCCTGTACTCTCTTTATCATACTAGTCCCTTAAGAGTAGAAACGATGGTGTAATCGTTCCTTTTAAGGTTAAAATCCTATCTTTTGGTCAGATTTATGCAGTGTCAATTCTCGTGCATTTTGTTCCTATAAAAGGAACGTCACTGAGACTGATCATATCACTTCATTCATCGGAAGATGCAGAGAGTAACACCGAAGTCAACTCAGCCTTGTAGACAACTGAACAGCGAGTCGATAAAAGGAGCAGCACTGTGCTATCTCACTCCTATAGTAGTTGGAAAATGTAGCATCATTAGTGCAAAGTGTACCTGGAATGTCAAAGAAAAAAACCTCGAAAAAGCATGGTTGTCTATATGCAAAAAAAGGGACATTTGCGATCAGGCAATAAAAGGTAATATTCGATCCACATCACTTCTTTGGTATTTTCCATACTTTGAAAATAGCTGTTTGAGCGATGAAGATTATTTTTTTTCTTTAACAGGAATAGGAAATGTTGCATTTTTCTTCAGTGCAATTTCCACCTCACAGAAGTCCAAAGCAAATGTTGTCGAAGAAGGAGAGGAGACATCTGAAGATGAGATAAATAGCAGTATTCCATGTTCAATTCGGGAAGAGATCATTGACGGCGAACCGACCTTGATAAACAAGAAGTTCTACCCTAGTATTTCCTATTGGATAGCTCTCACCACCCCCAATGGAGCAGCAGCAAATCCTATTGTTGTTCACAAAGCCCTGTTATCATGTGCCGTTGAGACTATAGCTAATCAGGTAAACAAACTATACCAAGCCAAATATAGAATTATTCGTCAGTATGATTTTTTCTAGTCGTCTAATATTCTGATTTATTGCTTTACGTAGGTGGGCTGTCAAATCAATAAAGAATCAGTTGCGTTGAAAGAACTGTATAAAGTCCTCAAAGACCACAAAAATGGGTTTATGCAATCCCTCGTGAACAGGTCCTACAGGAACTCTTACAGAGAAGAAGTGGATGTACTACTTAATTATGATGATTCAGCATCAACATCAACGATTAGCGACTGTGGCAAGGAAAATGTAGTTAGAATTCAACTGGTTAACACCTCCTTTCAATCAATCTTGTCTAAAGCCATTTCAAAGTTGCTGCAATCTAAACTTGTTATTGACAAGTTTGGATTCGCAGAACATGATAATGAAGACCTTGAAGAGCTGAATGGTGGTGATAATGAAGCGATGATTGGTGACAAGCTAACAGTTCTTATAAACGACATGTCGATTGCCATGAAAGCACTTGGATACGCCCTATACAGAGGAAAAATCTATAAAAATGTCGAAGAAGCCAAGTTTACATACTCCTATAAATGTGAGGCAAGGGTATTTGTTAGCATGCTGTCAGCAAATGAACACTTCAAGACAAGACTTCTAAGAGAGGCAAAGAAAGTTACAGAAATTCTTGCAGACCCATATTGTGAGGTAATTGTGATTGCAGTTCATCCAGTGTGTTTTTGACTATTCGTTTGTATTTTTCATTGTGCGTTTTTGTTTGTTTGTTTTGTTTAGCTTTTAGTTTTGTTTGTTTGTTTGCATGTTTGTTTGTCTTATTAATGTGCTTTCTTTTTTCTTTTTTTACAGGTGATTCGTCCCATTAAGATAGACTACAATCTAATCGAAGTAATGAATGGCAAATGTTGGTCAATAAAAGAAAGGCGATTTGTTGATGATGCGATTGATGACAACATGATTGGTTTAGTCAGCCCTCGAGCATACACTCACTACAACACAGAACAACCCAACGATCCATCCTATTTCAAAGAAATCCTCGAAAACAGCCTGGATGAAGAAGAAATACAGCGATTTTGCAACGACTTTCTTAAATTATTTGAATACAAGAAAAAGAAACACAAGGATAAGGTGCCTTGTTTGGTCGGTGCATCCAACAGCGGGAAGACCAGCCTATTTCTACCAGTTATGGGAATTATCCATCACTCAAACATTGCCACAGTAACAAAACAAAGATCTTTCAACAAAGCGATGATAACGAACTTCACAGAAGTCATCTTTCTCGACGAGGCCTCGGAAAGTACTCTGGATATAGACGACTGGAAGATATTAACCCAAGGTGGCTACACTGCCCACGATGTAAAGTACCAAACTGCACGTTCGTTTATTAACAGGTGCCCAATGTTTATAACAGCACAGAAGCCATTACAGTTTTTAAAGGATGATCAAGCAGCAATGGATCGTCGCCTAAACGTTTACAAATTTAAAAGCTTGCCAACAGCAAATAAAAGAGCAGCTTCATGGCTTAAAAGAAATCCTATGAACTCAATCGTATATGCTGCATCTAAAGTGGGCCAACAACAAGAAGAAGAAAGTGATTGCGAAGAAGTTGAAATAGATGAAGAGGAAGACATATTATCAGAATCAGATAAAGAGGCACTCAGAAACCTACACTTGCCAAATCTACTAGAAAGAACAAGAGATTGCATTATAGATACACATCAACCTAGTACAAGTGCAGGCGTCACTGAAATTCCAAGCAGTCGTTTAGAGATGATTCAAAAACAAATCCAGAAGTGCTCACCTGAAAGCCTGAGGCACAGACAGCTTTTGCAGTTGCTCGACAACGAAAGACGCAAGATAGATGAAATGGAATTGGCCAAAGAAACAAGACGTAATTCCATGATAGCAATCCTACAATCCAAAGGCGTTTCAACTCAAAATGTCCAGTTACTACCAGAAGATGAAGAACTTCCGATGCCGACACCAATCCGAGAGCAACTCGACGCCTACAACAAGGAGCAAGAAATAAATACTATTGAAGATCGAAAGAAAATCGCAAGAACAGCATTTGAAAACCCATGGATAAGAGAAATCGAAACCAAACTGCATGATTACGTGACAAACCTTGAAATAGAAACAGACCAAACGGTAATAGCTGGAATAAAAGGGATGGTGGAAGTTCTATGTGATAAGCTTAAGAATTACCACAAAATTCATGGAACATTAAACATGCGTGAGGCCTTAGATGAGCGTAGAAGAGTGTGTACCTCTATTGGATTATTAGGAAAAGATGATCAACACTTGGTGACTACACTGACCGACACACTTCCCCTAAGAGAGAGCGACAGAGATGATAGTGATCAAAGTCAAATATTCATAACCCCATCTTCTACACCCAATGCACCGCCGCGGGAGAGTGAAAGCGTTACTGACAGTGGCATTTTTGATGACAACCTCAGTCTCTTGTCTCAAAGTGCTAATAATAAACGACGTGCATCAACACAAGGACCGAGAAAGGCAAGAACAAAGAAGCAAAAACCACAAAAGAACACTTTAACAAAATACTTTTTTTCACAAAATTAGTATGAACGATGAAACAGTCTAGTATAATGTAATAACACATATTAAAAATTTTGAAGTCTCATTAAGTTATTCATTACATTTGTGTGAATTAAATATAGTTTAAATTATGATATGTCATTGTTATGTATGATAGTCTGAGAATTTTCTTATTGCTCTGTTCAGTAATGAATTAGCTGTTCTGCCGTGTTGAAAACGATATTCGGGATCCCGTAAAATTAGAGACCATTGGCCAAAACCATGGCGTTGAATCCCTGCTTTCAAATAGTTATCTTCTTCTGCGCTGAACAACATAATCTTTTTCTTTTTCGAGTGAACCTTTTCACTTGAACGTCCTTGCGCTAAATTTAGACTACTATTTTCTGTAACTGTGTTTGTCTGTTCTTTATCACTACTCGGGGAGGAGTTGGGGCTGTCAGATAGTCTGACACTCACGTCATCATCTACTTGCGAACCTTTCTCCCCATGCAATTTTTTTAAGCATTCGTGCGCTTTGCTAGCAATGTCACGTGACCTTCGTTTTTGATAATGTACTTTCGCGACTACTGAACTGTGCTTTTGATCTTCAGAAATTGCTTCTTGTTCTTTGGTGTCGAGTTGTTGTTGACTTGTTGTCTCTACGATTTGTCGATATCGAGTTGGATGAATGTATTTTCCCGTAGCATCGAACACCATTTTTCCCATAAGTTGGCCAATTTTGGTGTGTTGATTTCCCTTTTTGGTCACCAGGACATAGTCGCAATTTGGTTTTAAAAGAGGGCGGACGTGGCTTATATAGGTATCCAAAACTTGAAGACTTGTATCAGTCAAACATAGAGTATCGAATCCAAAACGCGCAGCAGTCTTGAACTTTTTCTGGTCGATAAAACCACCATTGGCCTTAGCTGTTTCAACCATGTCTACTGTCAAGTACTGATAGGTCATAGGGCGCGATCCTTTCACTTTGATAAACAAATATACAGCAACAAACTTAGTAGCAAATGACAGGTCGGATGGGGTAGCTTTGTTCGGCGTCTCTCGGCAAACCTTCGTAACAGTCTCGTAACGAGGAAGGTGGTACGTTATTGTGTGTAAAAGTTCGTCTAATGTTGCCCAGTGTCCCTTGGATTCGAGAGTGTCGATGTCGAGATCGCTAGTCCATTGAAGTCTCATCATCTTCGAAACTGTTTTACGGGCTCGCTTTAGATACACTTCTGTGGAAGTGAGATTGCGCAGAACATTATCTGAACACACACCATGAACTTTACGAAAATCAATCAAGTCACTTATGGCATCCAAGTATCCAATACGTCCAGCATGACCAAGACCCCAGTCACTTTGCATAACATCAACAAATTTAAATAGAAAATTAGGCGAGCTCAAACTAAAGTCTATCCAGTCCCAGCTCAATTCTTCTTCATCGTCAACGTCTTCATCTTCGCAGCAAAATTTTAGATACTTAAAACTTCTTCGTACAACTTGCATAGCTTGATTCTTGCTTTTACATCCTCCACCACTCCCTGTCAGCCATGTTTCAAACTCTTTACCAATGGTTGTAGAAATATCAAATGATGGCACTTGTTTTTTGATGCAACGTTCTTTATCTGAATTAGGCGATGTTTGAGAGTCTTCTTTCTTGTTAGCATTTTCACTCGATTTTGCTGGTTCTTCATCAAAGTAGTAAAACCAACCATGCTTGTTTTTGACGTGTTTTCTGCATCCTCTTTGTGTTGAATACCCATCGTGATCACAATTCGGTACTGGACAGTGAAATAGATTATCACTTTCGTCTTCTTCTAAATGTAATCTTTTTGGTTTGGGAGATGCACCGTCTTTCGAAGACCAATCTACTGACTTAGAACGTTTACTCATTGCGGACTTGAACGAAATGAACGTATGAATTTTTGTTTGCGCGATAAAGGACCAAATGTCGACCAATCAAAATAACGCTTTCTGGCCACGCCTATAGACACGTTTAAACATGTTTGAAAATGTATTGTTCAATATTAATGACTCGTTACAACAAACCCTTGGGCAAAAACATTCTGGACAAAAGCTTGTTCAAACAAATTCAAACTCGTTTGATTTTGTTCAGACTCGCCTTTGAGAATGGTTCCTTTATGCATACAGGAACGTTGTGTTCCCTATTATATGTATAAAGGAACATTATTGCTGGACAAAAGGAACTAAACGTTCCTTATTAAACCAATACAGGAACGATTGTTCCTTTTTGTCGGTAATGGGAACATCAATCTTATAACTAGGAACAAACTGATCCTTTTTGTCTGATTAATAAGGAACACTTGTTCCACTTTACGTTAATAGGAACAACAGCACGGACCTGTTCATTCCATAGAGGAACACACGTTATGATAAAGGAACGTATTGTTCCACTTTAGCACATATTGTTCCGTTTTTGAACTACTTTTGTTCCGAATCATAGTCTCTTCAAAAGGAACTATTGTTCCTTTAGAGTAGTTCCTAATCAATCAAAAGGAACTTGAACCAAAATTCGAGGAACACTTCAAAAACAACCAAATGGTTATAATCAAATAACAATAAACAGTTTAAAAAATCTAACACAAGAAACAACATTCTGGCACTCCAAACAATATTTCTACTCATTTTCAATTTGATTGGTCTTGTAAATCACCAGAAATTCATTGTCATCGAATTAGGGAAATGTATATGATGGTGAGGGTGGTGGTAGTGATGATGATGATGGTGAGGGTGGTGGTAGTAATGATGATGATGGTGAGGGTGGTGGTAGTAATGATGATGATGGTGAGGGTGGTGGTAGTGATGATGATGATGGTGAGGGTGGTGGTAGTAATGATGATGATGGTGAGGGTGGTGGTAGTGATGATGATGATGGTGAGGGTGGTGGTAGTGATGATGATGATGGTGAGGGTGGTGGTAGTGATGATGATGATGGTGAGGGTGGTGGTAGTGATGATGATGATGGTGAGGGTGGTGGTAGTGATGATGATGATGGTGAGGGTGGTGGTGGTGATGATGATGATGGTGAGGGTGGTGGTAGTGATGATGATGATGGTGAGGGTGGTGGTAGTAATGATGATGATGGTGAGGGTGGTGGTGGTGATGATGATGATGGTGAGGGTGGTGGTAGTGATGATGATGATGGTGAGGGTGGTGGTAGTGATGATGATGATGGTGAGGGTGGTGGTAGTGATGATGATGATGGTGAGGGTGGTGGTAGTGATGATAATATTCATGATGATGATGATGATGATGATGATTAACAGGTTAGCTCAGTTGGGAGAGCGTTGGCTGTTAACCGGGAGGCTGCGGGTTCGAACCCTCAACCGGACCATCACTCAGGGTGAGGAGAATGTTCTTCGATTTATAATTGTAAGGGTTCGCGTCTTCTCGGATAAGGACGATAAACTGGAGGTCCCGTCTCGCCACACTACACATTAACCATTAACGGGGGTACGTAAAAGAACGACTGAGGACGCAGGTAACGACCATCCTCGGTGATAGGCCTACACTAATACATACTAATTACAAATCAACCTCATGCTTGTAAATCCGGATTACATACTATAAATATTAAAAGATTGTAAAGCGCATTGAGACTGAGTGAAATGCGCTATATAAGCACCACATTACATTACATTACATTACATGATGATGGTAGCGATAATGATGGTTGAGATAACGGTAGCAATGATGATGGTGGTGGTGGTAGCGATGATAATATTCATGATGATGATGATGATGATGATGATGATGATGGTGGTGGTGGTGGGAGTGGTAGAGATCATGATCGAAGAGATAACGGTAGTAATGATGATGATGGAGAGGGTGGTGGTAGTAATGATGATGATGGTGAGGGTGGTGGTAGTAATGATGATGATGGTGAGGGTGGTGGTAGTAATGATGATGATGGTGAGGGTGGTGGTAGTAATGATGATGATGGTGAGGGTGGTGGTAGTAATGATGATGATGGTGAGGGTGGTGGTAGTAATGATGATGATGATGGTAAGGGTGGTGGTAGTGATGATGATGATGGTGAGGGTGGTGGTAGTGATGATGATGATGGTGAGGGTGGTGGTAGTAATGATGATGATGGTGAGGGTGGTGGTAGTAATGATGATGATGGTGAGGGTGGTGGTAGTGATGATGATACTCATGATGATGATGATGATGATTGTAGCGATAATGATGGTTGAGATAACGGTAGCAATGATGATGGTGGTGGTGGTGGTAGTGATGATAACGATCAATCAAGATAAACATGATTATTTATTAAAATGATCAAAAGAAGCAAAATAGGAAAATGAAATATTTTTTTATCTTTATTTTTTGGGCGAGGCCCAGGAATGCATAAAAAGAGCAAGCCTAGTAACGCATAAACAGAGAAAAATATCGCTCTGGGATGCTCACGGTTGCCGTACACTTCACAATTCAGCTGCGTTTCCAACGTGGTTGTCCTTGTGGTGTAGTGGTGAACACGTCGGACTAGAATACCGAAGACGTGGGTTCAAATCCTGCCAAGGGCATATGATATTTTTCTCTTAACATTTCTACCAGCAGGTCTTCTCTTCTTAAGTGTATTCCTATACAAATTGATTCTCACTATAAAACTACTAGACTCTCGCGCTGATTAATGGTGAGGAACATTACCCGATAAAATCCGACGTGTATGGCATGGCTGAGAACTTTCACTAGAGACTCAGTTCACGATAGACCATTTCTGAAATAACAAACATGGTGCATTGTGGTCTAGAAAACCTAATGGCTAAGTTAGCCCTCAGGCTCTTATCAAACAAATTTCAAAATATTAATAAATTGTAACGTTTTTCAAAATATTCCAAATGTAAACTTAGTATTACTTGAAGAGCGAATACAAATATGTTATGATATGATAGCTTCAGTACAAACATTGTTTGTCCATTATGTCGTATAGGTGTTTATACTGAAGCAAGACCATAATGCATCTTTTTTATCCAACTCAGAAAAGGCCTATGACCCGAAACGGAATTGAGCACTGATCACAACGCATTGTATAAGAGGCATACATGACGTCCATCAGGACTGGACCATCATATACTGCAAAAACCCGCGTATAAGAACTTAAAATATAATATGAACCTGTCGACGTCTTCACATAAGACCATTTCAGCCTAAAAATTTAAAGTACATTGTTCATTTTTAAGTAATGTAGTTCAATTTAAACTTTTTTTTTTTTTGAATGAAATACAGTACTTTGAGTGTTATACTGTAAATATAAAGGATATTGTTTCATGTTAAACTTTAACAAGCTTTACTTGACCATTAATTCCTCACTGAGTGCCAGTGCAAATCAAGAACCTGATTAAGAACCAAGACAACCTGATTTTCAGTTAAATTCCATTTATATAAGAAGCTGAGATTGAGTTGCATGGAAAATTGAAGATTCTTATACGCGTGTTTTTATTGTAATAATAACGTTAATGCTCAGACTTATCCGCCTTTACGCTTCTAATTTAGATCCCCAAAACCATCGTCGAAATGGCCTTCATACACCGAATCGAAACCAGCCTATATGAATATTAAAGAAACGTCTCAGCTCGTCAATCACAAGCTGATCAAGAAGTGTAAAAACTTCGAATTATTCGCCCAATTAAACGGCCATGCTGGTATTTACCTTGGAAATTGGCCGAACAGTAATCCAAGGCCCAATTAGGTACATAGGTTTGCCTACGAGCATCGAAACTGAGCAAAATCAGCATTTTACTAGAAATCGTGCATTTATTGAGCATGGTTATACTAAATGGATGTGTAAAACTAAAAATAATGAAATGAATAAATGAAATCGTACCAGTTAAAATAGTTGTCTTGATGCTCCAATGACACACTCGTATCGGAATGGCAGACACTTGTATCGGGATTTTTGACACTTGTATCGGGATTGTTTACACTTGTATCGGGATTGCAGACACTTGTATTGGGATTGTTTACACTTGTATCGGGATTGCAGACACTTGTATCGGGATTGCAGACACTTATATTGGGATTGTTGACACTTGTATTGGGATGACAGACACTTGTATCGGGACTGCAGACATTTGTATCGGGATTGTTTACACTTGTATCGGGATTGCAGACACTTGTATCGGGATGACAGACACTTGTATCGGGATTGTTTACACTTGTATCGGGATTGCAGACACTTGTATCGGGATTGCAGACACTTGTATCGGGGATTGCAGACACTTGTATCGGGATGACAGACACTTGTATCGGGATTGTTTACACTTGTATCGGGATTGCAGACACTTGTATTGGGATTGCAGACACTTGTATCGGGATTGCAGACACTTGTATCGGGATGACAGACACTTAAATCGGGATGACAGACACTTGTATCGGGATTGCAGACACTTGTATCGGGATTGCAGACACTTGTATCGGGATTGTTTACACTTGTATCGGGATTGCAGACACTTGTATTGGGATTGTTTACACTTGTATCGGGATTGCAGACACTTGTATCGGGATTGCAGACACTTATATTGGGATTGTTGACACTTGTATTGGGATGACAGACACTTGTATCGGGACTGCAGACATTTGTATCGGGATTGTTTACACTTGTATCGGGATTGCAGACACTTGTATCGGGATGACAGACACTTGTATCGGGATTGTTTACACTTGTATCGGGATTGCAGACACTTGTATCGGGATTGCAGACACTTGTATCGGGGATTGCAGACACTTGTATCGGGATGACAGACACTTGTATCGGGATTGTTTACACTTGTATCGGGATTGCAGACACTTGTATTGGGATTGCAGACACTTGTATCGGGATACTAGATAGCTGAAATTAATGCAAGTTTACCTTGCGTTGATGAAACAGCCAAGGAAAAAAGACACAAGTTTATTTATTTATTTATTTATTTAATCATTTTGCCAAAAATATTGGCAGGCGATAAAGACACAGGGCAAAGCCCCAATTGCTTGTCAATATGCCCTAAAAAGTAAGATATAAATTATATCGTACAAAAAATAAATATACATATAATGAAGTTATTACAGTCGATTAACTAGAGAAGCAATATGAAAAGCTAGTGTACAATAGGTCAGAATCGAAGTAAAGTTATGGTGGCTGATACTTAAATAATTTGTTTTTGAACCTATCGTACAAGTATTGCTTGAATTGATTTATGGGCAGTGTCTTAATATTAGCAGGGAGTTCGTTCCATAATTTAATTGCTCTCGGAAAGTAAGAGTAATTGTAGTAGTTTTGCTTGTGAAAGATTGAAAGACGATAATTATTCACATCATTTTTACGTGTTTTGTATACAGAGTTAAGTGGTAAGGCATATTTGTTTAATTCTATGTCCATAGTTCTTGTGTGGAATTTGTAGAACTGAAACAGGTCTGCGATATTTCTTCTGTATTCAAGTGGAAGCATATTAAGAGTTCGTAGTCGGTCTTTATAAGTCATGTCTTGGGGATAGTTTAGTATGAACTTCGTAGCTCTTCTTTGTAGATTTTCTATTAGTCGACGATGTTTCACAGTATAGGGCGACCATAGGCTTGCACAGTATTCTAATTGAGGACGAACTAAGGAACAGTATAGTAGTTTTCTAGTAGATGGGTCCGAGATGTCACGACCACATACCCGCTTGACCAAACCAAGGGTTCTATTAGCTTTGTTGGTAATATGTTCGATATGTGTTGACCAAGAGAGATCAGTCGAGACGGTTATTCCTAGGTCTTTAGTATTCGATACATTGTCTAGTTCATATTGTCCGAGGTAGTACTTAGTGTTGTTGACTTGTCTTTTCTTAGACATGTGTAATGATTTGCATTTTTCAGCGTTGAAAACCATCTTCCATTTCAGACTCCATCTGCGTACACAGTCCAGGTCTTCTTGCAATTGATATGTAGTACTTCCAGAGTCGATAGTTCTGTACAATTTGGTGTCGTCGGCAAAAAGCGCGATGTTAGAATTACAAGACAGGCTGGATGGCATGTCGTTCACGTAAACAACAAACAATAGCGGACCCAGTATCGAGCCTTGAGGTACTCCAGAGGATACTGGTAGCCAGTCCGACGAAACACCGTTCAGGACGACACGCTGAAGTCTGTCAGTTAAGTAGTTTTCGAACCACTTTAGCAGAGTACCTGAAATACCAAAGAGTTGGAGTTTTTGGAGTAGGAGGAAGTGAGGCACCTTGTCAAAGGCCTTGGAGAGGTCTAAATATATGATGTCTACTTCGTTGCCACTTGCGCATGCGTCGAAGATGTTATGGTAAACTTCTAACAGCTGTGTTGTTGTTGATCGTTTCTTTAAGAAACCGTGTTGTAGCTGATACAATTGAGAGGAGATGCATGAATAACAGCTGTCATGAACACAACGTTCCAAAACCTTAGATAGTATACAGAGCAAAGAGATTGGTCTGTAGTTTGATGTTAAAGTTGGATCTTCCTTTTTAAATATGGGTGTAATATTCGCTTTTTTCCACATCGAAGGGACCACACCAGTGTTAAGTGACATGTTAAATATGTGGCAGATAGACGGGCCAATTTCATGCGACGTTTTCTTCAGTAGCACTGCAGGTATCTCATCCGGTCCAGATGCTTTGTTGGTATCGAGGCTGTTAAGCACCTTCACTACGTCATCAACAGATAATGATAATGACGCTATTGTGTTAGAAGAAGCTGACGTAGTAGAATATTCAATGTAATCAGTAGACGGATTAGGTGGTGTAAATACAGAGTGAAAGAAAGAGTTCAGTGCTGTTGCTATTTCCAGGTCGTCTGTGATGAATTTGTTTCCTTCTCTAATGAAGTTAGGCGAAGAAGACTGGGATGTAGAGGATTTCACATATGACCAGAAGCGTTTAGGATTGGTGCATAGTGATTGTCTAGCCTCATGTGCATGTTCTTTGCGTTTAGTGTGCATCATACGCTTAGTTTCTCGACGTGCGTCTTTGAAATTTTGTAGGTCAAGGTCAGAACGGGTTTTGAGAGCTTTTTTACGAAGTCTCTCTTTTTTCCTGATGATAGTTAAAAGTTCCTTGTCTATCCATGGATGATTAAAAGAGTTACGCAGTTTGATTTTCGGCACGTGCTCATCAACAGCAGAGAAAAACATGTCACACCAATTAGTAAGTGAAGCGTTAACGTCGTCTTCAACGAAGCAGAGATCCCATGGGATGTTTTTAAGTGATTCTTTTAAGCCATTCCAATCTGCTTTCTTAAAGTTATAAACAGTACGCTTTGTTATGGGCTTTTTTGCAATTTTTAAGTTCAAGTTGAATCGAATTAATTTATGGTCGGTTTGAAGGATGTCATCGAAAACATGGATACTCTTTATTTTTTCTGGTACTGTGGTCAGTACCAGGTCTAGAATGTTCTCATTTCTCGTCGGCGTTTCTATCATTTGCCACATAAAGTTATCCTTGACTAATTTAGTAAAGTAGTTGTGGAGAGAGTCGCTAGATGTTGATGTTCCAGTTGACCAATCAATTCCAGGCAGATTAAAATCGCCGCAAAGTAATATTTGATTAAACCCAGATTGGTGGGAAGCAGTGTGCAATATCCTCTTGAGTTCTTTAATATATTGTAGATCGCTGTTTGGTGGTCGATAATAAACTAGAGCGAGTATTTTTCGTCGAGATTGCGGACGAATTTCCACGGCAAGCATTTCACAGTTGCCCTCGAGATCACATCGGCGAAAACTTTGTATATCATTTCTCACGGCAATCATGACTCCGCCACCAGATCGTAGTTCTCTGTCTTTTCTATGTATTGTGAATTCTAGTCCAGGGAGAAGTTCGCTGTTTAAGATGTTGGGCTTTAACCAGGTTTCACAGAGAAATATTAAATCAGTATCTTTAGACAAGATTTGAAGTTCGCTGGTTTTGTTGACAATGCTTCTAGCGTTCATGTACAGGCAGTTGATGTTGGAGCAGAATGTTTTGTTAGTAGAGTGAGCAGGGCCAGGTAGCGGATGAATGTCACCGCTTAGACTGCATTTAAGAATCTGAGGATTGAAGGTGGCTGTTGAGTTAGCATAGTAGTTGAGACGTCTTTTCAGTAATCGGCGAGAGTGTGATGTTGAGAAAGGGAATAAATAGATGCAATGTTCATTTGGTTCAAATAGCAATTAAGAAGAAGCGTTAGCGAGATATTTATTTACGGGTTCACCTGAGGCTAACCAGCTTGTTTTAGGAATCTTTACATGCTTCCAGATTACCCTAAATTGACTCATATATTTCCGACGGGTAGAAGGTGACCTGAAGGAACTCAGGAGCTTATCTAGGGGTGCTTACAGGAGTGACAATTCCACCTCGCCCCTTTTTTACAAAAAAAATATATATTTATTTTGATCAAATTGGTTTCCAGCTCAGGTTATGCACTTTACTTCTACGATCTCAGTCACTTTCGTTTCAAAATCCTTGATCCGCCGCTGAAACTCTACTAGTGATCAAACATTCTCGGGATTTAGGCAACAAATTCAATTTCAAATATTTCTTTTACTTAGATTTATAATTCCTATTTAAAAGATATGAAAAATATATGTATTATGGTACAAAAATGCTTCATATTTTAAATGATCATAAGATCGCAATGAGGTATTAAAAGTGCAGGGCGGGTAAAGTGGGTGAGTCTTTCGAGTTAATCACCTTCAAGTTGTTGTTGAGTCTGCAAATATAACAAGGTTTGGTACACAAATATTTCGTTTTAAAGCTGAAAAAGCTTCATCATTACGTGTATGTGGTCATGCAAGACAAAGTTAGTTACAAAAAATGAAAAGAAAAAAAGTAAAACAATGACGTAAAAAGGTGTCGAAAAGTATTAATACGTTTGTTGTTGTTGTTTGTCCAGTTGTCTTAGTTTTTAAAGGGATGGTTGATGACAATGCCGAGACATTTTAATTCCGAGACGGCGAGACGCCGACGAGACTTTGACAACACATAATATACTGTGTCTCAAACCATTAATTTTGCAAAGAAATTCATTCGAAACGAACGAAGCATAAGAATCCGATTTTTCTCTTTCTTTTCTTGTTTTTTAGAGATCCGAATTACCATACCTTTTTAAGAATACTCTGATATCTAAAAGATGTATTTGCTTATTTCTCACTATAACTATGAAAATAAAAATGCTTGTATCGCTTTTTCTAATATGCTGCTTTTATTTTATTTTTGGCGAAGTATAACCGTGATTTCCATTGTAATTTATTACTATGTAAGCTTAAAGAAAAAAGTCATGAATAAAAAAACATTGGATATGAAAACGTCGATTCCTAGCATTTTTTTAGAATCTATATTTCTCTTCGGGCATATGTGAAGTTCTTTAAAGTGGTACCTGTAATTCGCAGTAATTAACTTGAAGAATTTGCTTTTGTCTCAAACAACAGTCAAGCACGCGATCTCATTTATGCCAGTTTGATAAACTTAAATGCCAAGCCAATCTATCAAAGACAATTCATAAGAATAAGATCTGTATCGTATAAGAGGTACCTTTTCCCAAGATCAAATGACTCCAGTAGTTTCTTCTCTTAATGCAAGCATTTCGCAGCGCATAAGCAGACGCTAAGGGACCATTAGATATTTGAGGGGGGCATATACCAAAAAAAATATTGACCAAAGCCTTACACAGATAAAAAATATTGTGTATACGGCTGATGTGACAACTAAAAATATCGTGCAGGAAGGAAGAAAATACCCTGTAAAACCATCACATGATAAAAAATATATTGCAAAAAAATTACACAACCCCCCTCAAATGTCTAATGGTACGTTCGTAGTGTACTTTCGTTTGAGTTTTCTACTGATTCACACATTCGAAAGGCAATTACAAGTGCCAAAACAAGTGCCAAGAAAATGAAAAAAAATCACTTCTTGCGTTTGCATTTGCGATGCCCGTGAGAATTGAATTACATCACTTTTCACAAGCATATGAATCAGGATTTGATTATAAATTATACAATAAATATCATAAACAGATGAAAAATCTTTCAGACGAAGGCCCTTTTCTCAGTAAGTAGCATCTGCGCCAGTATCGATAACAAAATAATCTCAAGCCCATACAAATCGTTGGGACCATTGACGTTTAAGTTTCAGTAATTGCTGGCTTTCAATAATTTCATAGCTTCAATGTAAATAAGATATTTTTAAAATAAATTCAGTACCATCATTACTGTATATAATTTCATTGAAAATTTTGCAAATGCTCATTGCAAATGTTCAATAAAAAATTGTAAAGTTTTTTGAAACAATTAAAGTTTTATTCGGTGGTGCATACAATTTGAATTCACTGAACCATAAAGGTGACCCCTCCATATTGACTTCAATTTCACTTCAATTTCTGACTGAGAAAGTGCTTTCAACATTTTTGGAATTTGTGTTTAAATCATTTATGAATTTAGTAAAGCATGAGGTTAATGGTTTGTAAATTCCTATGACACCACGAACGTACTTGCAATTGCCTATAAATAATAGTCAACTTTTAATAGTCGTTCATAAACTGTTTGAGTTGAAGCAGTACAGTTTGACTGCGACTTTTATTTTGGTAGTAGACAAACCTCGACGTTCACCCTGCCAAGCAAAAGGTTGGCATTCAGGTTTTTACTTTCTCATCTTGGGATATGTCTTTTCTAGGACCGTACACAAACCTGCCCAGTGGCTCCAGTAGTTCAACTGAGCTGTGTTCTTATTTTAGTCTCAAAACGTATTGCATGATTGTCCAAATTTTGAGAGATATTTTTGTATTTTACTTTTGTACTAATAATTGTTTGATGTTTTGTACTTCGTACAGTAGGTGCAGAATATACTGTTCTCAAACCGTTTTGAAAGCAATCTTTTGAAGGTACAGGCTCAAAGTTCCAAGTTGTATACATTTCAAGTGGGCTTTCGATATGTCTATAAAATTGTTTGTAGCAATTCTCGTTGCAACAGCAGCCTTATTCCTTAACTTCGTGAGCTGTCAAAATGTCATCATCGATAGTGGGCCAATAAACGGAACCATAGAAACTGTAAAAGGAGCGAAAAAAATCGTACAATACCTTGGTATAAAATACGCTGAGGCAGACCGCTTTGAGCTACCACGGCGTCCACAGTCTTGGCAAAACCCGTACCTGGCAAACTCCATGGGCTCGAAGTGTATTAGCATTCTGACAAATGACCGTATTAATCCTGGAGAAAGTGAAGACTGTCTGTATCTCGACGTGTTTGTTCCTTATGAGACGTTGTCTTCTACTACGAAGAAAAAAGCAAAGAAGAATAAGAGACAGAAGAAGAAAAAGACGCCTAAGAAGTATGCAGTAATCGTTTACTTGCACAGTGGTGATTTCCATCGAGGATCTAAAGACAATCATCGTGGCGATCGTCTCGCTGCTGAAGGCGATGTCATTGTCGTTACTGTCAACTATCGCCTGGGTATCTTTGGTTTCCTGTCTGGTGCTGGTAAGACACTTGACGATATTCAAGGCAATTATGGATTGTACGATCAGATTGAAGCGTTGGAATGGGTACAGCGAAACATAGCAAAGTAAGTCCTTTTGAAGCAACATTGTGTGGTCGATAAATCACTTTCTCGTATGTTTACTTTTTAAACACATAGATTACCTTTTATATTCACGTTTTAGCCGCAACACATCAATGTGGCGAAGCGAATGTTCAACCACTTCATGCAAGATATGTTGAACAAACAAAATGCTAAACACAACGTGCGCTTAGGGCTTTTGGTAATTGAATTTTTGAAATACAGGAGCGGTGGTCAGCTTTCGGTAACCGAAAAGATACCCAAAGTCGTTTCGGAGAGTAAGTCTCTTAGAATGATTGTGCGAGGCATGGATAAAGTTATCTACTTTATTATCATATATAATTTCTTTATAATTTATCCGCTAGATACGGGGATTTATCCGGTGGAAAACGCTTTCTAGGCTTCGCACAACTTGCCCCAGATATAAAATCGATGGCTTCGAGCCCCGTTCCTGAGTAGTGTACAAATGTATGCGCCAAGCCGGCCGTAAGAATAATCGATATTTTTTTTTTCAGGTTTGGTGGCGATCCAGGACGCGTGACGCTAATGGGATCATCCGCTGGCAGTGTTAGTGCTTCATTGCTGTGTTTTATACCATCAGCTGATAAACTTTTTCAAAAAGCCATTTTGATGTCTGGTTTTGGGTATTCGTTTTGGACATATCGAACTATGGAAGTGTTACAACAATTTTTTAAAACGTCTGAGTAAGTAACTACACTAATAGTCAACTCATTTAAACAGAATTTAAAAAAGAAGCAGATGAGTAGCAGCATTAGTGAGATTTAATGTAATGTAATGTAGTTCTTATATAGCAGATTTCACCTAATTTCTCCCGAGAAAAGCTCCCTTGTGTGTACCAACGATTTCACGCGAAATATCTGTTGCGCAATAAACATTTTGCTCCCGGGTTTTGCTCCCTCGTATTAAAATCGGTACACACGAGGAAGCTTGCTCCTGAAATACGTTCACGCAGCACTTTTGCTCCTGGAGGTTTCTCCCTCATATTAAACCAGTTGGATATGAGGGAACAAAACCAGGGAGCAAACGTTTTGTTGTGCAGCATATTTTTTTCGCGTAAAATTGTTGGTACATACGAGGGAGCTTGCTCCGAAAGCATGTTACGGGAGCGTGTTGCGGGAGCAAGCTCCCTCGTGTGTACTGGCCTTTAAAAACACTCAAAAAGGCCGAATACTTTTTGCAGGATTATTCGGGCACTTCCAGTTCTTAGGCGACCAACTATGACGTCTGAAGTGCCCGAAGAGTTTGCGTAGGAGGTCAGTTCTTTATTCGGCTCTTGTTGATTTTGTGCTCTGTCGAGCATCCCTTTATGGTTTATTCGAACGATAAACCACAGAAATCAGTCATTTATTTAAACAAAACGCTGATTTGGTTTCATTTTTTTAGAATCCATAATGAATTCCCGCAAAACTGTTCAAACCAGAAAGCGAACAAGGCATGTTTAAAGGGAATGACTGCTGTCGAGTTGGCAAAGTTTCAACATAGACTATCGCTTAAAAGATTCTATTTCTTACCCGTCATAGATGGAAAATTAATCTCAGGTATCATACTTTTAGTATTAGTCGGCAATGTGGAATATGTGGTTTATGCTGCCTTTATCTACTTAGCCACACATATTCTAATTAGGAAAAAAAGGAAATTTCTAATTGTCAAGTCAAAGTATTTTATAGGGCGCTAAAATAGAGTGCACGCACTAAAAGTGTGCAACAGTTGTCACCATTTAGTATTAAATAATAAAACAAAAGAAAACAAAATAATTAGCATAAAATAGCACTATTTAGTGGTATGTATTTATGTTGCACACTTCTAGTTCGTGCGCTATATAAGGTCGAAAAGGTGTGCCACATTAACAATTTAATTCTGAGACAATTGTGATTTGCTTAATGTCTCACATTTGAAAATGAACTATAGAGCGTGTGTGATGGTTGATAATTACCCCTAAAAGATGCCTCTCATGAAGTCTCGTGAAGGTGGAAGTAGCAAAACATTAAAAAGGCATCTGGAATGGACACCCTATAGGAAACCAGATTGCTGATTTTGACCCCCTAAAAGATACGACGATCACCTCTGTCCAATGCCAAAGAGCATCGGACCACTGTGCGGTAGCTCACTGTTCAAACTCTGAGCGGGTCAATACTTAGTGTCTTAAAATAACTAAAGACTTGCTGCCTTTTTTTTCTATCTACCAATGGTAAGTTCTACACGTCCACTAGGATAACCGTTAACTCTGTACTGTAAAGGCTGATTTACACTGTACGATTTGTCGCATGCGATTTGTAGTATAAAACTGGTTGTGAGGTTCAAAACGTTCTAGAACTGAACGTAAGGCATTCTAAAACACGTTTTAGAGCGCGAGCAATTAGTTTTAGAAGTTACTAGTTTTAGAAGTTACTAGTCGTATCCTACAAATCGCATGCGACAAATCGCATAGTGTAATTTGGACTTAATCCTGTTGTGATCGTTAAAGAAACACAATGAGGATGCAGGTACGACCATTCTCAGTGTTTGTACAAACTGACATCCGGGGCAAATGTCAAAAGTATTTTTCTTTGTTCAACAGCGGAACCGCGAAATCTGTTAAATACAACGACTTTCAACAACCGCACTATCCTTCTTGGATTCAACAACTATGATGGTTCTATGTTTAGCGAATTTCTTTTAAGTAAGTAAACTTCGGCGGATCCAAAACAGAGATTTCCAAGGTAGTAAAGATTGTTCGGCCTGAGAGAACCAGTTGTATTTTGGTTAAAATATAACAAGATCTTTATTAGTTTATAAACTCTCAACCAAATTATCTTTGGTTAACTGACAAATAATAAATCCAGTGGGTTGAATCAATCTAAAAAAATTGGTTGATGGAATTAAAATAAAATTACATTTTCGTTTGATTTTCTTTTATGTCTTGAGTGCATTTTTTACACTTTTACGCTTGTTGCATATTCTTTATTTAGAGGGCGGATTCAGAATTTTTGAAAGGGGGAGAGGGTGGGGGCGCTAATAAAAAAAAGTCCGGAAATTTTAAAAGGGGGCACTAATCTAAAAAAAAACTACTGATAATCAATCAAAAATGGAAAAGAATTATCTTTTAAAAATGAACCAATTCATTGTTCATCTTGGCGTGTATTGACCGTAAATCACTCAAAGCAGTCTCTAACTGTTAAATAGAGCACGCGGGTATTTTAAGAGTACGAGGGAAGCGTACCACGTTTATCGAGTAATATCTTCTTAATTATACCAATAGAACCTTTTAGAACCTTATGAAATAAGTATGAAATAAGAGAGCTTATCCCATCGGGGACTCTACTCGTCGTGCTATTTTTAGAACCTTATGAAATAAGTATGAAATAAGAGAGCTTATCCCATCGGGGACTCTACTCGTCGTGCTATTTTTAGAACCTTATGAAATAAGTATGAAATAAGAGAGCTTATCCCATTGGGGACTCTACTCGTCGTGCTATTTTTAGAACCTTGTTACCAATCTCCGCACTTTTGTCTTGAGATGTGCGACTACCGCACTTACAATCTCAATCTGGCCAATCACGTTCGCGAAATAACTTCAGGTTAAAAATAGAAAGAAAAGATCCCCTGATGAGTGTAAAGCCCAATATGGAGATAAGTTCTCTTATCTCATACTCTCTTTAAATAGCAAGTGCTCTACAATTTTATAGAGCATTGCGCGCTGTCGAGCTTTCCATTCCTTTTATAAAATACAATTACGGTTTCATGCAGATTTTTTACGTTGGCAAGAAATGAGTGCACCCGGCACTGTACTTTCATAGATCACGCGTCTCGGCCAATCAAATATAGCGTGCGTTGCATCCCAATTTGTTCATAATATTATATATTTTTAGCTATTATCATTATCGTCACTTCTTATTGATATTATACTGTTATTATTATTTATTTATTAGCTGGCAAGAATGGGACAATGCGTAGAAGACATTTCTCCTTAAGTTTTCAAAAAATCAGAGAATCAAGTCTAAGCAAAGATTTCGCGAAATATTACGACGAACTCTCAAAGAAGATAGTCAGGAAATATTTCAACCGAAATCGGAAACCGACCCAAATGAGGTTCAAAATGATTTCTTTAAGATGATGACAGACATAGTCTTCAGGTATGATGGTTCAGTCTTTAAGACCATGCACATTTGCAAAAAATGCTCATTTCTGAGTGGTTGATTGTCTGTGACTTTTGTTTGAATCCCTGCAATTTATTAATCCTTCCCATCGTTCTTTGTGTTTGTTCGGTTCAAAGCGAGCGAGGGACTTCATCAAAGACTCGCATTTTTTTTGTTTTGTTTTTTGTTTTGTTGTTGTTGTTGTTGTTGTTTTTTTTTTTGAAGATGTGGTATTTAACGAAGATACGCACTCGTGGTATTAAGCCATGCAATTTTCATCAAATACGCGCTGTATTTTTCATTAATTCTTCGTTAATTCAACGTTTCCTTTACTATTTTCTATACTAATTGAATACTCAACCTTCTTTTCAAAACAATCCACGTACATATCGGCTGATATTAAATTCCATTCATTTTACTGCATGTTTTCGGTTTTTTTTCGTTTTCTTTTTTTCTTTTTTTTTTGCGAACTCAGACACATAAAAGTTTTGGTTCCAGTCCCTCTCCGCAAAGAGCGAAAACTACGACATATTGAATCTATCTACTCCTGCCTTTATATCACTCTACTGACATGATTCACTCTTCACATTCATTCATTCATTCATTCATTCATTCATTCATTCATTCATTCATTCATATATTCATCCATTTTTTCAATCATTCATTCTTTTTCAACCCATTCATTCATTCATTCATTCATTCATTCATTCATTCATTATTCATTATCATTCATTCATACATTCATACATTCATCAATTCATTCATTCAATCATTCATTCATTCATTCATTCATTCATTCATTCATTCATTCATTCATTCATTCATATATTTGTTGGTTTCTATTTGTTCATGTAAGGTACCCAGCACAGCGCCTTGCAAGCGACCTTTCCAAGAAGTGCCCAACGTTCGTTTATGTCCTACAGTGCCGTCCATCCTCTGCCAATAAAAAAAACCAGCAACATCGCTAGATACGATGACATGGACCCCTTTGTATTTGGTCGACTTCATAAAAGTTCAAGCTCGCCAAATACGGCAGCCAAATACTTTGACAAAGTATCTAGGAGGGTTATCTCAATGTGGTCAAGGTTTGCAAAAACAGGGTATGTTTAGTGTTCACAATCAAACATTTTCGAATTGTCGCGGAAACGTTATTTTCAAATAAATGTATTTTGTATTTTATTAAACCGTCATTTAATTTCTCAGCACAAAACGGATTTTAAGATATGGTGCGGCGAAGCTCTATTTCGGCTTCTTTGGCCAAAAGACTGTGCCGTTTTCGCGGTAATTACAAAAATGGTCAAGGCATGCACTGCTTGTGTGAGTACTACATAGCATAACTTCGGCGTGAAACTTCGAGTGAGTATGTCTGATGAAACCACAATGAATGTATATTTTACTTCAATTCACCGTAGTAGAGAATCGCCGTATACGTATCACTTATAGTAATACACTATCACCGGATGGCTGAAATTATATCAGCGATCGTCAGCGATTATATGGAAACACGTTTCAACGATCGAAACACATGGAAACAATTGACAGCGATCGTGAGCGATCCTCGCATCTGTAATTTCAGCAATCCGGCGATCGTGAGCGATTATATTGAAACCAAGTTTAGACTCCGTTTTTTTGGAACGGCGGGTCGCGATACTGTAAAGTATTTTACAGTATCGCGACCCGCCGTTCTAAAAAAAAAAACGGAGTTTAAGCCTGGTTTCCGAACCACCGTCTTTAAAAGGGTCGGTTAGGCTAAACTATTTTGGTTTTCAGATCACCTAAAACAAAGATATCAGATTGGCCAGAGTACAACGAGTCCAAACCAGCCTACATGATAATAAGACCGAAGCCTCAGCTCTCCAATACCACGCTCATAAAGCAGCCTGAAATTGTCTCATTGTTGTCCCAATTAAATGGTTACGGTTGGGTCGACTTTATGCCGACGTCATCTTCTGATAAGATCGTCTAGGTGTAACTGCAGTGAGGACAATCGAACTATGAACACTACATGTGCTGTTTTGACACCCTTTCTTAACATCCATCATTTGAGTGAGTTGATTTGAAAACATTTTCCTCTTGTCAACTCAGTGCATTTGAGTTCAGTCCTACGTTATTAGGGACGGACCATTAGATATTTGAGGGGGAAGGGGGGGGGGGGCGTTTGGGCAAAAAACCCCAAAAAATATCGAGCAAAGCCTTAAACAGAATAAAAATATCGTGCAAGGCAGATGTGCAAATAAAAAATATCGTGCAAAGAGGAAGAAAATATCTTGCACAAAAAAATTGCCCAACCCCCCCCCCCCCCCCTCAGATATCTAATGCTCCGTCCCTTAAAAAGTAGTAGAATATTTGAAGTAGAAGAATTAAAAGTCAGAAAACAAAAAGCTAAATAAAGACAAGTGTTCATGGTTCTAGACGTGTTCTCACTGTAATAGTCCTGAAGAGAGATTGCGTTTTTATACAGACCGACGTCTATATAAATTTCTTTCATACTTAAATTTTGTTTACTCGAGAATACAGGAACAATAGTCATAATAAGTGAACAAAAGCAGTGTGAAATGTATTAAGGCAATTGGTTATTCCAAGATCACTAGGAATGATAGGTACAAGTCATGACAGAGAGTAGAATGGCATATTAGACAGTCACAAAGATGAATATTGACCTTTTAATCTATGGAGCGAACAGAAAGCAAATCAAGTCATGACTTCATGGCGTGAATTTCCTGTCAACTAGCTGGTTCATTTAATTTCGATATTCTGGTTGAGCACTAGCAGCCATGTACAAAACAATCGAAGACGAGGCCCCGGGGAAACAATCAATATTTTTAATGATATTCTTTTATTTCCCCAAAGCATCGTCTTCAGTTGCCTTTGTGCATGTCTGCTCAACCAATAGTTCCTAGCAGTCTTGGAATGACCTATTATTGCCTTTTGGTGATGACAATTAACTTTATTTGAAATTGCTATATAACACTACGGGGGTAAACACTACCGGGTAAACATATATATAGAGAGACGGGGGAAAAACGTGGTCAAACTTCAGGTCTAAATAGTTAGAGGTACTGCAACGTCACGTGATGGCAGCAATGTCAAGAGGCAGGAACGAAGGATAGCAAGAGAGTATGAGATAAGAGAGCTTATCCCCCGTATTGGCTTTACACTCATCAGAGGATCTTTTCATTCTATTCTCAAACTGAAGTTATTTCGGAAACGGAAAGTGATTGGCCAGATTGCAGGAGGCGCGGTCGCATCGTCAAAACATTTCAAGACAAAAGTGTGGAGATTGGTAACATGTTGACACGACGAGTAAAGCCACTGATGGGGTCCGGGGATAAGCTCTCTTATCCCATACTATATTGAGGATAGTTTTTCCTCTGGGAGACAAAACTCTTTCTCGTACAGATGATTTTAGTTAAGACTTTGCTATTGCTCCTGCAAACTGTCGACCACTTCTTCTATCATGTGATGGTGCAAAGCCTCGATCTATCGACTATTGATTAAATAGCAATTCAATAGTAAAACACGCTAATGAATTAAATAATTAAAGATAGTGTTAAAATGTAAAAAAAAGTTGTTTCGTTTTTCATAGTGCATTGTGGGTGTGACGTAAGACATGACGTAATCATAGCAATAAAGCATAGACGCAAACATAAGTAGAATTGAAGACAAAGACAAGCAGGAAACGAAGAAAAAAACTAAATCCCTCTAAACCATGATTTTTATTTTCGCTTGCACTTATACTCTAGTAGACCAAGAGAAAATGAGCTAAGAGAACTCATCACCCGTCCCCATCAGTGACCCCGCCACTAGAGCTATTATTAGAAACCAGGTTTTTTTTAGTTTGCTACCAATTTCGCGCCGGGCAAGTATTAGCAACACACTCTTCAGGCGATTCATTCAAAGAATTTCTGCTATCGCTTTGAACTTCTAGTTCTACCGAATCGTGAATTCGTTTCGTCGAGTTGGTCCCAGTCGCTCTCTGCCAGTATTTTCTGTCACTCCTGTGACCTTCCAAATTGGGAAGTGCGAACACTACGTCGAACACTACGACTTATGGAATCAGTCCTGAGTACCAGGCTAAATAAATGTTGACATTATAACAATGCTCATACTAGGACTGGGATTGTCGACGAAAATGACACAAATCAGGGGGTTACCAGTCCTGCCTTATTTAGTGATGGTTGACAGAGGTTAGAGTAGAGTGCACGCACTAACAGTGTGCAACATAAATACCACTAAATACCGGCTATTTTATGCTAATTCTATTGTTTTCTTTAGTTTAATTAGCGCTATTTACTACTAAATAATGACAACTGTTGCACACTTTTAGTGCGTGCACTCTAGAGGGCAAACAATAAATCCGTGAAACACTAATTACTAAATAGTACAAAATAGTGCTTATTGAACAAAAGAAAACAATAGAATTATCATAAAATTGTACAATTTAGTATTACTAAAGTTTCACGGATTCATTGTTTGCACTCTACCACAAATTATAAAATTACAAAACAAAACACTAATTAAGATAGCTTGTTAGGGACCATTAGATATTTGAAAAATAAACTGAAGAAAATATCCTGCACAACCATCACATGCGAAAAAAATATCCTGCACAAAAAAATTGCCCAATCCCCCCTCCCCTCCCCCCCCCCTCAAATATCTAATGGTCGTCCCTTGTGTGAAAACGCTCTTATGACTGGATAAAAGTTACCACTCACGTCATTCGATTTCGACACCGACTTTTGCACGTGAAGAATGTAGCGGTATCGTGTCGTTTTCAAAGCCGAAGGATTCCGCACGTGCAGATGAACTTATGGCCGCAATTATGAATATTCTATAATATTTCTACAATGAGTTTCGATTTCAAGCGCAAAATATGGTTACAAATTTTTTATTCTCCTCATACTCGACAGTCTCAAGACAGCACTTTGGTAAGTAGTTTGACAATATCGTGTTGTAGTTAATTCATGAAGCTTTCGCAAAATAATTTGATAAGTTTTGCGCATGCAATTTGAAAGCGATAAAAAGTTGATATTAGATTCCGATACCGTTACAAAAATTGCTCGTTAAACAATAGAATTAGCATAAAATTGTTTCGGATTCATGCGTTTTAGTGTGGACGGAAGGCCTAACCGGATATTAAATAAAATTGCGTTTTCAAATTTATCCGGGTTAGTGTGAACGTAGGCTGAGGATGCCAAGTTTTGCAAAACATTTCACGCCTTCTAATGGTGTCGTTCATTGTTCGTTTCATCTGCCGTCTGCATTTTGAACACTTTAAATTAAAGGCCGGCACACACTAGGCGACAAGTCGCAGCGACTTGTCCCCGCGACATGTCGCCTCAGTGTGCACTGGTTCAGCAATCCCAACCGGTTGGATTTCATGCGGCAAGTCGCAGCAACAAAATTCTGTCGTGGCGACAACAATTTTCGCCAAAAAATGTCAGTACACACGGGAGGAAATTGTCGCTGCGAATTGTCGCCTAGTGTGTACCGGCCTTAAACATGCTTGAACATTGGAAATAACTAGCTACAATTCACTTCTCTTATCATCAAATACTTGTTGCAATACTGACAGAGAGAAAATACGAGTATTTTGGAAATGATTGTTAAGCGGCCGTCAAAACATTTCTATATTGATCTTATTACGCTTATGGTTACATGACGACAAATACGCCGCTGAAAATAGGGAAAAAAATAACGGCCAGTGTATTTAAAAAAAGATGTGAATTTACTAAAATAAACAAAAACATTCTATTCAGCTGCCACGTCTTTGGAAAGTTCAGAGTGCCTCTGCATGTAGAGTGCAAACAACAAATCCGTCAAAGATTAGTAATACTAAATAGTACAATTCCATGCTAATTCTACCGTTTTCTATTGTTTGAGTGAATAGTTTTTCACGGATTTATTGTTTGCCCTGTAATTGAATCGAAATACAGACTCTAAACAAAATATTGATGCCGCGGGTAAATCGATTCATGTTTGTGCAAACAGCCCTTTAGCTAGAGTGTTTTAACTGAGTGGTTTTTGTTTGGTACATTTGAAAATCACTGAGCTACGTACGTATTTCTCTGTATTTCTTATCTACTGACTTGGTTACTTAATTGAAAACTTTTTATTATTAATCAATTGTCTCGGTTTGTTGTCTTGAATTTATTAGTTTATTTTCTTTATTGTTGTTCAGTTCACTATAGCAAAAATACCTTTTATGGCTGTTCAATCAAACATTTTACATTTAAATCGTATATTTGACAATTTAAGTACAAAAAAAGATTGCGTGACGGATATCTCATACCTTGACCAATCAAATAATTGTATTCAAAGAAATTTAAATTCTGATTGGTTGAGCATTGGGATATTGCCTGTCACACAGTAGAGTGCAAACAATATATCCCTGAAACATTAATTACTAAATAGTACAAAATAGTGCTAATTAAACACAAGAAAACAATAGAATTTGCATAAAATAGCACTATTTAGTACTAAAGTTTCACGGATTAATTGTTTGTACTCTAGAGGGTTTTCACATAACAACCTATCTTATGCTAATGAGCCAAAGGAGCTCTGCGAATGAGCATTGCACGTGCGAATGTACTCTTTGATGCACAAAAACAAAGGGAAGCTCTATCAGTTGATTATCGCGTCTACGTTTACAACAATCAGCTGATCAAACATGCCTTTGTCTTTGTGAATGAAAGCGTACATTCCCACGTGCAATTCTCATTAGCAGTTTTTTTAGAAATTATTAGCACAAGATAGCTCGTTATGTGAAAACGCTCTGTTAGTATCTGAGATAGCTCGTTATGTGAAAACGCACTAGTCTTGGTAAATGTAACAAAATATATTCCATTCCATTGTCAAAACACTTTTTTATTTTATAATAGTTTAATTGCCGCGTCTTGGTGTCCTACATTTGTTTCAAGTACAAATAATCGACAAACGGGCACTTGGGATTCGGCATTTTAACGGACGTATTTTGAAATAAGTTTATTCTATGTCTATTTTCATTTTACGATTATAATTAAAACAACCAATACACATTCAGTCAGTTATCTCAAAAATACCAAAACTAACAATAAGTTATTATTTATAAAAAGACAAAAAATAGTATATTTTACAACTATAATACTTGCTTAGAACACTGCTCGTAGAACGTTGTCATTCAATTTGTCACTAATTATAAAAGCCTAAAGCCAGCTCACTAGAGATCTATAATTTAGACATAGTTAATAGAGCGTTAACCAGCTGTCTTATGCTTACGAGTTCTAAAAAAAGCTAATGAGCCAAAGGAGCTCTGCTAATGAGATTTGCACGTGGGAATGTACGCTTTAAGCTAGATCTGAGCTTCCCTTTGCCTTTGTCATCTAAGCGCACATTCCCACGTGCAATTCTCATTGTCTCATTAGCAGAGCTCCTTTGGCTCATTGGCATTTTTTTAGAACTCATTAGCATAAGATAGCTTGTTATGTGAAAACATGGTTTGGAAAATCCTATGTTATAGGTTATTGTCAACCTTTTCTTCAAGCGTGACCCGTGAACAGACTAAAATCATTATTTTTGCTGCTGCCTTGAAATGCTTAACGATTTACCAAAAAACAAACTGAACTATCCTTACCATGACATAATACAAAGTTAATGTCTACTTATTTCACAATTTCGAATGAGCACAAATAAAAACCTGTGCATGGTGAAGACCAGTTCAACCTCAAAACCGAAAAAAAAAAACACATAAAACAATAGGTTTCCTAACCATTCTTTCGATTAACTATGATTTAGAGAAGACATTTTCTGAGCACTACTCCACTACGTCCAGAAAGCTCATTGTTTTTGACATCCAATATAAACAGATCAAACTAAACTTGTAAAATACTGTTTATACAATTCTATGTCAAAATTAAGTGATATAAAAATATATATACACAACAATTAAAACATGGGTTTCCTGTGGCAGAATTTGTGTTTAGTTAATAATAGGTAGCTTGCATAATGACGTAGAATACTACTAATACCACAATGCCTTGTCAACTTTTCTTTTGTATCGCAATTAGTTCAAATTGTTCTATTCATCTCCACAGGGATAAAAAAAACTGAATATTAAAAGAATTTGCAAAGAATGCTGGTAATGGTAGTAAAATGAGGCCAAAATGTAAATCGCCTAGTTGGCACATCTCACTAATCATATTACCCAAAGCATTCTCCAAGTGAAAATTAACCCATATTTCGGCGTATTGTTTATTACATATTTGAATTGGGAAAACTGTATTGTAGATTTTATAGTTTGACAGAATCTTAAAATGGCTTGAAATAGGAAAAACAAATACTCCTGACACAGTTTGCTTTTTGACAAATGCACCAAACCTTTACTTGTTTTCTTTTCCGTGATTATTTTAGACTGCAAAATATTCAATGTGCTATATGATTTGACCATTGGCAGACCAATTGCCAAAAGCCTCATTAAAAGCAAATTGATGGCAGTGCAATAGTCAAAGTAGGATGTAGTGAGTGTGAGAAAAAGTCTCCTCAATAAGAAGGACATGTCTAGTCTGCAAGCATGTCAACCCTCTAGGGAGACTGGACAGCTTAAATAATATCTGCCTAGTAAATAACTTTAGAATATTAAAAAAGGAAATTTTCCTTTACGGCCATTAATTATTAAATTGAAAATCTCTTAACTGTAGAATCATAATAGCATAAAAGGGTTTTATTATGTGTACTTAATCATTCAAATCTGTACTTTTGAATATAACACTTGATGACAGGGATGTCCCAGATCTTAATAACCAGTCAGAACATGTTGAGATAAAGACAATGAAAATGATATCAAACTTATAAAGCATACTTTTCAAGATCATGTTCAAATACACCGATGGTGAAAACAACCAGAACTAGCAGTACTAACAATGGAAGAGTGCCTAGATGACACAAAAAAATTGGACAAATCAAACCATCAAAATTGGATGGTAAAAAATCATGGATAATTAATGAGGGAGAGAACAATACAAAATCATAGCCAAGACCGAGTTTTTGAATCAGCAAGAGATTTGTCCTGATTTGTATACAACTTTAACTGGAATTTTCTCCCCCCAAAAAAATATTTGTTGTTGTTTCTCGTTGAATATTACAGCTAAATATGATTTAGGAAATGATTTTTTTAAGCAATATAAAATTGAGTTATTATTTATTGGTACTAGACAACAACTTGCAAAAACACACATCTCTGATGTAAGAAAATGATAATTTGCAAATAAATGGAATGGCTCCTTCTAATTGGCAAACAGTGGTAGATCTATGAGAGGGGTGCAGGGGGTGCGTACCCCTTCCTGAAAAGATTTCAAGTCCTTGTTTTCTTAAATATTTTTGCAAAATGACCTCAGTATTTCATTTTTACTGGTTGGTGCAACCCATCCTGAAAACAATCCTAAATCATCCCTGACAAAAGCAATGGGACACCCCAAAAATGCTGTTTCAATGTACAGACTTTAATGGACAAGTACATATTTAGATACAGTGTTGAACTTCATTATAAAGCTTTTTAGTTGCACCTAGGCCTGAATAGCATGTTAATTATTCTTTTGAATTTGAAGAAAAGTCATTGTTCACATTGCCACAGACTGCAGCCAAATTCAAAAGAATAATTAGCATGCTATTGAGAATGAGGTGCAATTGAACTTGTCCAACTATTCTATAGAATTTGACTGGACTATTAGTGACTTCAATACTGTTAGTTGTAGCAAAATTCAAATGAATACTACATTTTGTTACACTTTACCAAGATCAACTATTCATCTAAATTTAAAATAGAAACTATAAGCATATTGAAGTGTTTCCAATCCAGTGAAAACTTAGCCTGAGGTCTTGTTACATATGGAGGTTAGCTCGACCTATAGCACTTTACTAAGCCAAATTGTTAGTTGTGTTTATATGGGGAATACTCAGCCATGATATATAGAACATCAATCAAGCTAGGCAAATTCAGCGACTTCTATTGAACAGTGGGAAAATTTTCGTCTTGGTTACCTGAGAATTTTTCCCGCCTGGACAAGATGTCAGCTGCCACTTTAAACCCAGGTTTTGGAAAGCAGTCCAGCTCACTTTCCCATATAAACAAAACTTGTTATTTCTCAAAGAACATTCAATCTGTTAAAGCGGGCCAGCCTGCTTACGAGGCCTCCATAATTTTAAACAGGTCCTTGGTGAGGAGCTGCAGTACATTAGGTCCATAAAACAAGGGGCAGCAAATGACAATAGAATAACTTTGTATACAGGGTAATGAGAGTTATTCTATTGAATATACTTGTACTGCCTAAAGTTTTGAGTCTTACACACCGTTCTGCTCATTTGGCTGTAATAGTTTAACATATGTGAAGGAAAATTTGCCAGTTTTATTTTTGGTTTCACCAAACCAAGAACCATCTTGATGTTTTTTGATTACTTTGATTATATCACCTTTCTGTGGATGAAAATAAACAAATACATTAAAAAAGTGAATACTAAATTAATACTATACAGAAAAATGATAAAAAAATTAATTGACTGATTTATAAATTAAATAAATAAACAAATAAAATTATAATAAATGCCGATGTCGAAAGCATAATTCTAAGAAGGACAAAATATATGAAACAAGAAATAACACAATGTTTTGGTGTCTTCGTGATTGCACTGTCAAGTAAAAAAAATGTTTACAGAAGAATAATTATAATAAATAACATAATGAATAAATGTTTTTTTTTTTTGAAATTTGGTACTCTTAAAGAATATCAAATGCAAAAAAATTCAAGCATAGATAGTTCTTTGCATTACTATTTGTGAGTGGAATATTTTGGTATATTACATTGTTATATACAGCGCTGTATTGTCTCTCTTACATTAAAAGAAAGAAGGTCATCATCATAAACTTTAATGTGATCCATTACCGCAACTGCATATTCAAAACCATCATTCTGTAAAAAAAAATAGTCTATTAATTGTCTATTAAAGCGTGATAAGGTCATGTGATAAAGATAAACCGAGATGTGTATGGGAACTAACCTCAAGAAAAGGAGTGTCATCAAAAAGCAAAGTAGGATGAAAAAAAAAATTATATTTAGGGGTGGAGATTTTCACCTTTCACACTTTTTTTCTCACTACAACCCATCAAATAATTATTACCCTGCACTAAATCAATCAGTCAGTCAGACAAATAAAGAATCACTGTTACTATAATTATAATACTGTAGTTTTTTATATCATTCACTCATTCATTCATTAACAGGTTAGCTCAGTTGGGAGATTGTTGGCTGTTAACCAGGAGGCGGCAAGTTCAAAGCCTCAGCCGGACCATCGCTCAGGGTCTTTAAATAATTGAGGAGAATGTTCTTCGATTTATAATTGTAAGGTTTCGCGTCTTCTCGGATAGGGACGATAAACTGGAGGTCCCGTCTCGCCACACTACACATTAACCATTAACAGGGGAAAGTAAAAGAACAACTGAGGTTGCAGGTACGACCATCCTCGGTGATTATAGGCCTACACTAATACATACTAATTACTAATCAATCTCATGCTTGTAAATCCGGATTACATACTATAAATATTAAAGATCGTAAAGCGCATTGAGACATTAGGTGAAAATACGCTATATAAGCACTACATTACATTACATTGATTTCATTTATTCATTCACTCATTCATCCACTCAGTCAGTAAAGTCAGTCAATAGAATGGTCAAACTATCAGTCATTTTTAAAAACAATAACTTAGATAATTTACCGGTGGAATATTTGATGCTCCACGCATCTCTTGTGTTACAACTGGACTGGAATGTCTACCTGAGCTCTGTAACTAGGACAAAAAAGCAAAATGAAAATTGAAAAATGTGTGTACATGTAATTTCTCAAGTTATCATAAAAAATGCTACAAAATCTAGAGTACTTAGAAGTCACTTTTTAATGTTAATTGGTACAAAAATGATTACTTTAATTTCAATTCACAACTGATAAAGGTCAGAGTAATGTCTGTAAATTTTGAAAAACATTTTTTCTATTGTTACATGCTTGGAGTCATTTCTTTGTGTTTTGCTTTGTCTTCTTTTGTTTGAGTTTATGCATTATTGCAAACCAGCCTAAATAGGTGCATAGTGACTGTGCTTTTTAAGGAATAAATAAGATTTATTAATAACTTACTGGTAGACTTCCACTTTTTTCTTCTGGGTGAGAATGCCGGCTTCCACTTCTTGTTAATCCCTACAAGATAGTAAACAGTAATGTGTTAGTTTAGGCAGCAACATATTCTATCTATATTGATATCGAATGAAGGCAAGTAGTTCTTACTCCTGCTGCTGGCATTGTCTGAGACGAAGGGGTATCTTGTGACATCTATGATGAAAACAAATTATAAATGAATGAATGAAGAATTGGATAAATACATAAACAAATGAACAAATGAATGAACGAATGAACAAATGAATAAACAAATAGATGAATGAATGAATGAACAAATAAATGAGTAGATAAACAAACGAATGATTAAATGAATGAGAAAACGAATGAATTGTTAAATGAACAAATAGATGAATTAACAAATGAAGGACTGAATGAAAAAACAAGTGAATTTATCAAATGAATAAATAATTGAATGAATAAATTGCTTAACAGATGAACACATGAAAAGGCAAATGAATGAACAAATAAATAAACAAACATGAAATCAAGTCCTGCTTATCAATAATTTTAATTTCTTATAGATAGGGCTCGCTAAAGAATTGTTAGAAAAGTCATGTACAAACTGGGATGTTTCTAGGTTGTCCTGACACCTTTAGCAAGCAAGGCTCAAGTTAAAGTATTGTTGCAAAGAAATAGCTGAAATTTCATGTGACTGTACAAAGACTTGAGCCCAAAGGGAATCCAACTATTTATTCAGTGGAATTTATTCACATGTTAGAAATTATCAGTTACAGTAGTAAGAATGTTAGAGTTCTTTTCGTATGAGTGTGAAACAGTAAGTACTGTATCATATAATCATAGTTTCTAAGAAAACTTTTGAGTTTCCTGCCATATCGTAGTGATATATCTAAACACTTATCGCACCATTCCCCACTCATACGAAAATAACTATCACTAAAATGATAAGAGCATTATTATTGAATGTACATTTTTTACCACTTACAGACTGTACATAGTTTCTAGGTATCATTCCTTCTCGTCCACTTCCATTTTTGGCCTTCCACCAATTTTCCTCCACTTTTTGAACTAACGTTAAAATATCCCCCTTTTTAAAGGGTAAGTCTTCTGGATCCTAACAAAATCAGCAATTAATAAATAAATGAACCAAAAGTAATTATTATATTTAAAATTGCATAGGGTAAATATGTGCATGTACGACCTGATTCAAATTTGTAATTTTGAAATGGAACTAGTGATTTTTGAATGGTTTCAACCCATTTCTAAGTGATGTGATGTGTTGTGGGTGAGTGTAATCTTGAAAAAGACATTCCATTATTGTTATTGTCCCAGGAGTCAGTTATGTTTATCTTAGGCAAAAAGGAACCTTTACCTTACTGTCAAAGTTAAACATTGCTTTGAGCTTCTCTGGTTTTTCAACCTAAAAAAATATAACATATCATATAGTCAAGTTTTAGTTATAGAGGGTTTGTGGTCCAGGCACTGGTGTACTAACAAACATACATTATGTCCCCTATAAGGCTAGTGCACCAAACATGCACCTCCGGCTTAATGGCTTTGAGAAGATTAGAGATTCCAACCATTTGTAGTAATGTTGCAATTAAAATTAGAGCAATTTCTCCTCAATTATTTTAAGACCCTGAGTGTTGGTCCAGCCACAGGGATGGACTTCCTGCATGATACACTGGCACACAATCAAGCCAAATGAAAAGAAATTATGTACAAGAAAGAGTATTAAGGTGTAATAAAGTGTAATAAAGTGTCATACACATAAGTGTATTTCACAAGCTTTTTAAAACCACTCCAAATACATCAATTTAAGAGGAGAAGATTATTTATTTGTACTCACAGGTTCTTTGAGAGTTGTTTTATCCAGTAGGTACTTTTTATAGAATTCAATAATTTCAGGTATTGTTTGAAAAGTCTGATCTCCAATCTGGTAATGCGTTCCTCTATGATTGATGATATAATGACTCACTTTGCCACTCTCACTGAAAATAGAAAAACATGAAATACAAGTTAAAAAAAGGTTTGATTTTGTAAACAAATATGAATATCAAACTAAAATTAATAAAGATAGTTTTAAATCGTTTTAACAATTTAATGGTGTTTGTGACAATTATTAAGATTTGGCATCCAACATTTATCACACAATCTTTTTTAAATGATAGCATATAAATACAGGGCTTGAAATAGCCACAGCTTGCCAATGGCCAAATTTGGCAGTCTAAAATGATCATTTAAAGCCATTTATCAGAAATACTACAATTGTAAACATAATGTACATTTTCTACAGATTCAAAAAAAGATTGTGTGATAAATCCATTAAAGAGCTCAGCCAACCAAAACATGTAATACAAGAAAAAGAAAATTCCAATTGGTTGAGCCATTGCTAATTTTGGTAAATCTTAACTCATACTACTAGTAGATAATTTACAAATAAATAGTTGCATCTAATTAAATGGCAAATTGTATGATCTGACGATGAAAATTATAATAGTTCAAAATCTATTCTAAAGTTGAAATACAACCAAATCAACTTTCAAAGTAAAAGAAAAATCTGCAACAATAAACTGGACAATATTTTGAATTTTTTGATCAATCAAAGGAGAGCGCAATATTGAAGGATTCAGATGAAATGACGCATAATTCTCGTACACAAATTACCACAATAACATCAAAATTGACAGGTTTGCACACGTATCTAACTCAAGAAAGTTTAGTTCTTCTATTTTAAGACGACGACAAGATCTGACAACACCTCTAATAGCCACAGACGGCCTACTCTTAAGCTACTTTTGGTCTATGTTGTGTCTGCTGAAGTTGTCTTTACGTTGAGAGATCAGTCAAGTATTACCAAGTTTTCACAAGTAATTCTAACCAAAATATTATAAAATCTATTGCATTATTACTCACCTAACAGAAAGCACATAATCTCCCTTAAGGCTTTTGCTGTCACGAACTAGGAAAGTTCCCGGACTTTTTCCAATCAAAATAGATTCCGTTTGTTCACGATCAAGCTTCCCATGGTACCAGCTAAATCACGAAAAAAAAGAAAATCAACGACCGTCTTCCTGTATTAACTGTTAAGCATGACAAGCTCACCTTTGGTGTAAAGAATCAGCCATAATGTAGAGGTAATATCAAAATGGTCTCAAATCACCCAATTCAAATAAGGAATTATTTTTGAAGGGTAAATTTTGATGATGTCTTCCAAAAATTATCCAAGCACTTGACGAAATAAATCCAAGTTTGTTGGTAGCCTAACGTACTAAGTTCACATGTTTTTGCTTTACAACACGCAAACTACGTCAAAGGAGCTTACTTAAGTACTTTTAGGATAACAAGAGTTATTTTACCGGCAAAAATAACAAAAAATTCCAACAAACAAACTTTTATCAGAGGATTTTGATGTTCGATCGCAAGGATGCTTTCAACTTGCATCATGGGTAAGCTGGGTTCAAGGCCACCACGGTCGTCACTTTCAAAATAAACAAATACTTTGATCCGCGGGCCGTCACCTTCAAATATTAATTTCAAATGTTTTCAAATTATGAAAAAATGGAATTACCATATAGTTTGAACAAATTTAACTTACAATATACAATAATATGGCTTACAGATCTCTAGCCCACTCTCTCATCCCCCCAAAAAGTCAATTTGTATAGTAATTGCAATTTTTTGCAGTTTCATCATTCAGCCCGTTAATACAGTGGCGATTTTGTTGTTTCCTTTGTTTCCAGTAATTACTGAAGTGCTCAAGGAAGCATTTGAAATCATCCATGGCACTTTCAGACTGTGAGCCTGCACTTCCTTGTAAATATCAGTACCAATCATTTCTTAAAAACAGATTCAACTTCTCATTTCAGTCCATCTATTCAATGATTCAATTTACTTACTTATTTACTTATAATTCATTGATTTATTTATAATTTCATTAATTCATGATTTCATTCTATGAATATTCAATGTTCAGTATTTTTTTATAGTCCACCGGTTTGATTGCATTCCTTTTGTTGTTGTTGTTGTTTTTTTTTTTCTGCACTGAATACTTCCAATTACGATTTTGAAATAAAACATCCTTATTCAGTTTACATAGTTTCCAAGAAATTTTCGTGTTTTTATATACGTATAATTACAAAAAAAGGATATTTTTTCATTAATTGACTTCCGTGAAAAAGTCCCTTGATAATGTTTTCATTCTCTCCAAAACGAAAGGTCAATTGTTAGGCCACAAATCTTGACTTCCGGCTAAAAAGCTTGAAGTAGTCGTTTCCAGTTTTCACCGAAATCAAAGTCACGTGATAATCGACAAGAATCCAATATGGCGGATGATGCAGGACAAAGTGAACTGATTGCTGAATTTACTGGAGTGACAGGCTCGAATGCCGAGAGAGCTCGGTTCTTCTTGGAGTCTAGCGGATGGCAATTACATGTAAGTTTTATTTTGTTGGTATTATCTGCAACCATTTTGTTTTAATGGGACAAAATAGAATATTTATTTATGCTGTTTTCGCGGGTGTCTGTGAATTTTTTCAATTTTTTTTTCATTCAAATAGTTTAAAGACATCTCTTTATTGCTTTCGTTTATAGCACTAGCATGGTCTTTGTGAATTTTATGATATCAAAGATATTGAAGTGGTTATATATTACATAAAACAATCAAGAAAATTTTTGATTGACAATTAGAAAAAAAAATACGTTATGTAGTCAACTTTTTGTTCACAAATTTGTACTGCTATTAAAGACATCAACAAGAACGTATTTTATAAGGAAGGGTAAACTTGACATCAGGAGCTTGCATTTGGTCATACTGGTTATTCTGGTTTTAATCCTTCCTTCCTATGAGGTTTGGGTTACCTGTGGAAACCAGAGAGTTGAGTGAAAGTGGTGAGGAAAGACCCAGAGCCAATAAAAAAAAAAAAATTCTTTCATGTCCCTCTCCATGTGTCTCCAAAACAACAATTCTGTGAATAAGAACTTTGTTATTGTTGTATGACTGCTTTATATTGTTGTTCTTTTTGCTTAATGGGTTATTTATCGTCTTATAGCTTGCGCTGAGTAGTTTCTATGAAAATGGAGAAGACGAGTCACCTCAGCCATCACCAGAGCCAGCACCACCTGTTCAAGAGGTATTTAGTTGATATATAATAGGCTCATAATCTAGTATTACCATCAATAGTTAATGCAATGCGTTGTGATGCAATGCGATGCATTGCGACTTCCGGCTAAAAAGCTTGAAGTAGTCGTTTCCAGTTTTCCCCGAAATCAAAGTCACGTGATAATCGACAAGAATCCAATATGGTGGATGATGCAAGTCAAAGTGAACTGATTAGTTGATATGGAATATATAAGCTCACAATCTAGCATTACCATCAATAGTTAACGCGATACCATGCATTGTGATGTGATACGATGCATTGTGATGTGATGTGATGCTGTAATTGTGATGTGATGCGATGTGATGTCTCAATGCATTTTACAATCTCTAGTATGTAATCCTTTTTACAAGCATGAGGTTGATTGGTAGTTATTAGTAATGAGTATGGGCCTATCACAGAGGATCTGGTCGTAACCTGTCCTCTCAGTCGTAACAGTGATGGAACAATGAGCATTGTATACAGGATGGTCCATTTCCAGTTGTGTGAAGTCACTGCACAGTTACTGTTTCAATCTCCAAGCCTTCGTTAATTTGTAATACAGACACACAAATAAGTGAATTTTGTTGTTGTTTATAGATAAATCCAAGCCGTGGTAGCCGTTCTAGTGCTAGAATAGCCACTATGGCTTCATACAAAGATAAAGGAGATACTGATGACAGTGATGAAGACCAAGGACAGGCTTTTTATGCCGGTGGATCTGATACCAGGTACATTGAACTTCTGATATGCTAAATTATCCAAGCATACTGGGGCTAGTTGTTTGAAGCATGTCTTGAATATAAGCGCTATCCATGCTTAGGATAAATCCCTATCCAGGAGATAGATTCTAAAGAAATACAGCTTTTCAGTTGCACCTAGGCCTCAATAACGTGTAACCATTCTTTTGAATTTTCAGAAAAGTCATTGTTCACCTTGCCTAAGATGGCAGCCAAATTCAAAAGAAAGCTTGTTACTGTCAAAAAAACCATGCATAGACTTGGTGCTCTAATGTAATTTATGCTGCAAAAGTGGTGTCACAATAGTGAGTCGTTTTCAAAGGATAATAGAACTCCATTTGGTTCTTCGTTATTGTGGCCTCACTTGTGAGCATAAATGGGAGATAGACTGATGTCTGTGCTGCTAGTCACGATCAAGCATGCATTTTTATTTATTCAATAATGAAGATTTACTTTTTTAGTGGACAACAGATTCTTGGCCCACCAAGATCCAAGAAGAATACGCCTCATGAGATAGCACAAAATATCTTTGAGGAAGCAAAAAAGTAAGTTAAAAAAACAGTTGTAGAAAGGGATTAATTGCTAACACTGTAAATATTTGCCCAGAGATCTGATGTTTTGGACGTTAGTCCTTCATCCAACTAAAGGGGCTACTTGCATGTTACCAACTAAGACGACGAAAAGAGCAAAAATCAAAAGTAGTAACACTGCAAAATTGCAGCTTCAAATACACAACACAACAAAAATGTCAATACATTGAAAGTCTTGAAATTTCTTAAGTCGTTCATTGGATGTTGAAGAGTGCCACCCAATGCCTTTTCTTGAGCAATTCTTAAGAAAGAATGGAATGTTTAATTGTTTGTTTGATTGGCTGAAAGATTGATTGATTGATTGATTGATTGATTGATTGATTGACTGATTGACTAATTGACTGATTGATTGTTTGTTTGATTGATTGATAGATTGATTGACTGATTGATTGATTGATTGATTGATTGATTGATTGACTGACTGATTGATTGATTGACTGATTGATTGATTGATTGTTTGATTGATTGATAGATTGACTGATTGATTGATTTATTTATTGACTCACACAACAATAATATTTACTTCTTTGTTCATTGATACTTAACTTATTGATCTAACAATCAATAATAACTTCAGACATGGTGCCCAAGAAGTTGGCTTTGATGAGACAACAGGACCGACCAGGCCAACAGTGTCATCATTTGCTGGTTCTGGGTATAGGCTGGGTGATACAGAGGGAGGACAATCTCAACCAGTAGCAGGAACATCCAAACCACCAACAGAACAACAGGATGTAAGATCTTTGATTCTAAATGTTACCTGCTCCCAGCTTGCTTATAAACAACATAAGCTCTTCCTTCATAAGCCACGCAAATGTGACTTCTAGTTAAATCCAACTTTATTCAAACATCGATATGACTCTGAGTATGTGTGACAAAACACCAATTGCTTATATTTTTTCAATTGTATATTTGTAGTTTATATATTTTTTTCATTATGATTTTTAAAACTATGAATAATTTTCAAACTTTTATGTTTGCCATTTGATATATCAATAAACCATCCATCCATCCATCCATCCATCCATCCATCCATCCATCCATCCATCCATCCAAAAAAATCAAAAAAATCAAAAAGCATGTTTTGGTTTGTAGAGAGAAGTTGTCCTAAAGTTCTGGTCCAATGGCTATACAGTAGATGATGGTGATCTACTGTCCTTTGATGATCCTAATAATAAAGAATTCCTTGACTCTGTAAAGAAAGGGTGAGTTTTTCTCAAACAATTATTGCTTTTTTTGCTGCAGCTAAAGATATTGACTTTCATTCTCTTCTTTTTGCATCCTGTGAAATCTAACTGACCTCCGCTGATACAATGACTACTGTTTCAGTGAGATTCCCAGAGAACTGTATCAACTATCAAGAGGAGGGGAGGTGCATGTCAATATTGAGGATCATCGGCACGAGGAGTACACACCACCCAAGAAAAAAAAGATAATTGCATTTGCTGGCCAAGGACAAAAACTAGGCAGGTATGTTGTGAATAGATGGATGAATGGATGAATGGATGAATGGATGAATGGATGAATGGATGAATGGATGAATGGATGAATGGATGAATGGATGAATAGATGAATGGATGAATGGATGAATGGATGAATAGATGAATGGATGAATGGATGAATAGATGAATGGATGAATAGATGAATGGATGAATGGATGAATGGATGAATGGATGAATAGATGAATGGATGAATGGATGAATGGATGAATGAATGGATGAATAGATGAATGGATGAATGAAAGGATGGATGAATGAAAGGATGGATGAATGAATGAATGAATGGATGGATGAATGGATGAGTGAACGAATGAATGGATGAACGAACGAATGTCTGAATGGATGGATGAATGGATGAACAAACAAATGAATGAATGAACGAAACAAATGAATAAATGAATCTATAAATGAATGAATGAATGAACGAATATATAGATGAATGAATTAATGAATGAAGAGATAAATTAATAGATATATGAGTGACTGAATGTATGAATGAATGGATAAAAGAATGGATGGATCGACGGATGAATGTATGGATGGATGAATATATGAATGAATATGAATAAATGGATGGATGGATAAATAGATGAATGAATGGATTTATTTAGATTTAACTGTTATACACAGCAGTCACTCAAACGATACTGCTGACAAATAGATGAGTGAATGAATAATGGGATGGATGGGTGGATAAATGAATGGATTAATGAATCAGAATGGATTAATAAACAACTGAAAGAAATGAGTGAATGATTAGATGGATGATTGGATAGATGATTGGATAGATGAATGAATGAATGGATAGATATACAACTGAAAGAAATGATGAAGGAATTCACAAATAAATGAAGAAATCAATGGATAAATGGAAGAATAAGGAACTTGGGCTGAGTTGAATGATTAAATGAATAAATGAATGAATGAATTAACAATGAAATTCAGGGGGCAAATAAATTAATGATTAGATCCATGATTGATTGAATAAATTAACAAGTCAAGTACAAATGCAGGGTGAATAACTAATTCATTTCTTACTTTTTTGTAGTCCTGTACCAAGTGTAATTGAAAACCGTGATGAGAAGACATCTAGTGCCAATACTAGTGACAGTAGTAGTGTACCGGCAGTTAACTATGACGACTCTAAACCATCAACTAGTATACAAATAAGATTGGCTGATGGAACAAGGTAAGAATGGGTGATCTTTAGTGGAGTCAAGTATGCCAAACACAGTGATGGAGCCTAGCTAGAAACCTCACACTCACTCATCATTTTTCAAGTCAAAAGAAACTTTAGTTGCAGTTCAGTACTGTAGCATATTTTTAAAGGACTTGCTCTTAAAGTATGTTAGTGTGCAACAAAAATACAGCTAAATAGTGCTATTTTGATTAGCCCTATTTACCACTAAATAGTGACAATAATTGTTGCACACATTTAGCTCTATTGTATTTATTTACCTAAACTGCACTAATTTATACTTGGCCTGCTCTGCTTAAATTAAATCAATTTCAAGACATCATCATTATTATCATCATCATCATTATCACTGTCATCATCACCAATATCACCATCTATGCTGTCATTGTCATCTTCATCACAATCATCATCATCATCATTACCATCATCGTCACTGTAGTGCAATAATTAATAATTAGCTAATTATTACCTATTATTTTCATTTATTATTTAACATATTATAATTAACTTTCGAAAACTCATGAATAATTAATAAGTGATTTTCAAAGTGATACTCATGCCGAGTTCTATAACTACTGATATAGAATTATCTTAATTTGCATAAACTTAAGTTTCTCACTACAAAATTATTAAACTAATTTTGATTTTTTTATGAAAAATGTATGTATTGAGATTTAATCTGCTTATAAAACACTCATTCTCATTTTATAAATACTGCTTGATTTACAATTTTATACCATAATCTTCTTACTCATTATTACATGTTATTGTTACTATTTGATTGTATTATTGTAGGCTGGTATCAAAGTTTAACCACAATCAAACAGTTGGGGATATAAGAGCGTTTATAACTGCGTATCCTTTACTTTTGATGACGGTAATATTCATTTACGTCTTTGATTATTTGGATGTCCGTCTGGTTCTGTCAGACTCTCTATCTGGCTGTTAAAAGGAATAGAGAAGGGGATGTTTTCATGCTGTCATTTCAGCCAATAACATTCATTTGTGTCTTTAATTATTTTAGGACTATTTTACTGTCTGTCTGTCTGTCTGTCTTTTTGTCTGTCTATCTGTCTGCCTGCCTGTCTGTATTTCTGTCCGTCTGATTTGGAGTGATTTTGAATAAATTTAATTATTGCTGTCTTTCTTTATTTAAAGAAGCCTTTAGAATTGTCTGACCCTCTGTATTAAATTGTCACGCGAAGAAAAATAGACTTTTTAGATTCGTATGCAAATTGCCCATTTCAGACCACGTGACACTCTCTAAGGAATGGTTCTTTTATGAAAAATGTGTTGAAATATTTAACTTTAAAGAATCATTTCCCAAGAGTGATATCACATCCTCTGAAATGGGTAAATATACATGGAAGCGAATAAGGTCAATGAGGTCTGTTTTTGTCTGTCCTTGTGAGCGATGTTTGCATCTGTCTTTTGGACCAGTACATTGTTAAGTGGTGTATTTCCTTGACAACAGCTATTGTAGTTCAAGACCTCAAATGGCGGGAACACCATTCGTTCTCATGACAACCTTTCCAAATAAGGAATTAGCATCCGACTCTCAAACTGTCAAAGATGCCAACTTACTAAACGCTGTTATTGTCCAGCGGCTAAGATGAAACGTAACCAAGGGAACGTATTTCCATGGCAACCAATATTAAATGGATTTCCATAGAAAGGTGCATGCACGAAAAAGTCAATATCAAAATATGAGAACAAGCAAAATTGCAACTGCGAACATCATGTTGCGAAAAAAAAGTGCTTTTATTTGTCTAGTATAGTTTATTTAATTATGAATTATTGCAAAACTATATTAAAAAGAACGAGAGTTTTTCTGTATTTTTTTTTATATTTCATTTTATTACAATACCTCGGAGGTGACATTCTAGACACGAGCTAATTATTGTTAACCTAGTGTGGCCTGCTTCAGCGTTTCTAAGAAAACAAATTGCCATCAGTACTCGTGTCTAGTAACTAGTGATTAAAAAGTGAGAACTTCGTTGAAATCGGAAATTGGGTTTCCTGTGTTACTGCAAAAACTCCACAGGAACCCCGAAATCAAAAAAGTTCATAAGTCGAGCGTCTTGTAACTAGTTTGAGTCTAAAATCATATCGTCTAAAAGAGTTCTATTTGTAACAGGAGAGATCACCGGATACAGTCCAAACCCGGTACCATTATCACACACATAGTACATCATTATATCGACGCAGATGTCAAGTTGTCATGGCAACGCACCATGGTTAATTGCTAGCTCAGGACGACTTCCGTCACTGATCTCAACCTTTAAGTCGCCACTAATCGATTTGTTGAGCGTCCAACAAGCAAACACTAGGTTACTGATGTGTAACTACGAGCTGAGTGCTTGTCATGCAGTTGTCGTTGACAGATAAGGCCAAGTACTAAAACAAATCTTTCTCTCTTGTCTGGAGATCTAGAAAAAAAGTTGGCGCGGACGGGGACAATTCATTTGATTTGTTTTGTTCCGTTTTTTTTTAGTTTTTATTTTCATGTTTTGTTCGTTTCTTTCTTTCTTTTCTTCTCAACAATCCACAATGCAACTACTTGAATGAACGATAGATGGATCAATTCACAATATATTATTATTATTTATTTAATGTTATGCGCCCATCAAATAAAAAATTGTTTACCCATGACACCTTGCGGACTTTGATGTACCTCTTCTTTGCAAGTTCGACAAACTGAGCCGCCATTTTGTATGAACGAAGATGAAATTCAATGCAACTGAACTTTGTACGTTTTTCAGAGTAAATATATAATGCAACTAAACGGCTAAAATCTGCGAGAAAGTTCACTATAAAAAATATATGTTCCTAGGCCTCGTACTGACAAAAAAAAGAATACCCCGAGGCCTCGGTGTTTGCACAGTGCATTCGTCAGAGCACAGGCAATTAAAACGGGTTAAATTTCTGTTACAAAACAAACATACATAAATCCTACTAAAGCACTTTCCAAAAAACACCCAATACACTCGCGGTAGGCATTAATACGGTCTAACTTCGCAGAAAAAGTTGAAAATTGCACGTAAATCACTGCGTTTTGGTGTCTTGTTTCCAGTTTTGTTTCAACTGAAAATAATCAACATTCAGCAAGCCGCTTTAGGTATTCTGTGTGACGATAGGTGTAAACTCTGCATCTTCACATGTACAATTTAAAAACTAATTACTGTGATAATTCGACGATTATGGGTCAACAACGTGACATGAATTACAATTACTGTCATAAAAAAGAAACGCCAATTTTGCTACGATAAAATTCATCTTTAAGAAATTAGAAATTACGTTTTACATATCAGATCACTGAGTTATCTACTGAATAAAAGTTCGGCGTAAGTCACAAACGTCGAGTAGAATCGCATCTATTGTTTGAATTGGAAAAACGCCTCATAAACTGGGATTTTTCCATCCCATATAATGATGTAAATTTAGCCGCTAGATCATCCGTGAATTTGGAATGGTGTTTAAACTCCTTTAATTAAAACCCCGGCTGGTAGTGATCATAGCATGCGAACACTGGAGGCAGTCCATGACTCACCTTTCGATTTACGCTGAGGCAGGAACTGCGCGCGGAGAATCCATGGACATGAGAAAACTGATCCCGGCAACACATATAAACAGAGAACAAATCATGAGACACACCATGGATAATACCTTTTATTATCCATGAACATACTCATTAAACAAACGTATTACTTTGGCCGATCCCCATCAAAACCGGCGCGGACCGCGCGTGTTTAACTTGTTTAAATTTGTGTTTAAGCAGTCGGCAAAAAAGCCTCTTTCACTTTCAATCCAGCTGCTTAAGTAGTGTAGGTGCTGTTCTAGCCAATCGTCTCTCCACTCCATTCAAAGAAGATTTTTTCTTGGCTATGTGGTCAACTATGTTCGTTTGTTCTGCTGAAAGCTGCCGCGAGTACGTCTAACTTCCGGTATCAGTGTAATTTTACTTCCTGTCAGGCCTACCCACGTGTGTGACATTGTGAAGTATCAAATAAAAATCACTGTTTTCGAATACACAAAGACATACTGCAAAAAAACAGCTTAAGGGGCCATCAAAAGGCTGACGAGTTGTTGTTATAAAGGGCTCGTTAATAGTCCAAGATGTTTTGGGGCTGTCTTGATAGACTAACATGGCAACGGGGATTTGATACAAGAACGCTCATTGTTCATCGACTGTACAGGTGTTGAAAAGAAAACGAATTCCAAATCACTGTCCAATCGCATGGATATGACTTAACTGATCATTTGCAATTTTATTAGTAGCTCTTCTATACAAAAAGGGCCCTTTAACGATGGTAACTATCTGTCTTCTACGATCAATCGGCTTTTTATCGCTCGCTGTATAGGCCAAATATGTTCTTAGTTGAATCAACATTAACAACTTTTGCTATATCTTGTTTCTTATCTGTTAAAACTTCAATTTGAATACTGAGATCATTATTCGAGTCATCAGAGGTATTCTAACACTAATTGAAATCAGCCTGATTGAAATGGCTATTTTCGCAGTATTTTGAAGCGGATTTTTTAATTTGAAAACGTCAAAAGTAGTTCTTAATCGAACAACGGTTGAAGTGTATTTTGAATTCATGAAAGGATGCTTTTTTGAAAAGAGCAACTCGTTGATAACACTCACAATTGCTCTTGAAAACTATCTTTTGGACGGCTTCATCATTTCTTATTTTATTTTATGTATCTTTTAAAACCTATATTGAAAAACTGTGTTAGTTATCCTAATAACTTTTGACTTGTTATAATGGTTTAAAAGAGCTAGTTTGGAAATGAACAGCTTCGCTTCAATTGTATAACGCGACATGTCTCCAAACGTGCTGTCAACCAACAAAAGGAATCACACAGAAACACAACTGTAAAACTACAATGGAAAAGCCAAGTACAACGACAAACCTACTGACAAAAAATTTAAACAACTTACATAACATTTTTTATGTAGTATATAACTAGTTGCTACATTTTGACACTAAAAACAGGAGAAGAAGTCCCGAAAATGAGATGTTTGCGCCGATTTTTGACGTTAATTTGATGTTAAATTGGCAGCTCATTATAGCGAACTTTGTAAAGGCAAAACTAAGAAAAAACTTTGATCGAAAACAACTTTCCGATGACAACTACTCCCTGTCAAGTTAGAACATCATAATTTCTAGAACAAATTGTTCATTTATATTTTTTTGAGAAAAAGTGGGTTGCGTTTTGGCTGACAGTTAACACTGATTGATTAGCAGTTTAATTCAACAAATTACACTTTGCTCCTTTAAAGTCGATTTAATACCAATAAAATGTGTAAAACTATCAATTCAAAATAAAGAAGATATATATTACTGTAGAAGAATAACAGTACAAAAAGAAAACTTAGCTGACAAAAACACAAGGTGACATGTCCATAAGTGGACAATCATTATAACTACGAACAGAAAATGAATGCGAAAACAGGACAAAACACGTAAAACAGACGGACAAAAAACTTGTATCCTGGCATATAAAGTGGCAATTGAATACCCGTCCTTTGTCTGTCAACACACGGAATTAGCATTCATTTCGTTTCTTAGGAAAAAGCTACCACCAGTAACAATGTCGAAGCTTGTTTATTGTGAAGAAAATTCTGTGACGACGAACAGGTTATACAGCTGGAAGACTTTTATTCAAAAGACAAAAACGTGGCCCCAAAACCTCAGCAAAATTCATTTTCACGAAAAATTTACTTAAAAACGCAAAATGAGAACTATGAAACTAAAGTTATAAGAGTATGGGTAATTATTTAGCGGTAATTAGAATGTTGTGGCGCCATTGGTTGTGTAGTTACTGGGCTAACGAGCGAGCGTTACAGGATCACAACAACTCGTGGTACAGCTGCCTCTACTTTCACTGGTTCAAAACATGAAAGTTTAATTCAGAGTTTTCACTATGAATGACACTTTCAGTTTCTAGTTAATCGTTTTGTCAATGGAAAATGAAAGAATTCGCTGGAGTAGTATTGTCTTTGTAATGTTTTACTAGACTTCGGTGCTTAGAAACCGAAAGGCTTTCTACGAACGTTATTGTGAATAGTAAGATGTCATTCTTGTCTGTTATGATCTTATCTCTCTAGATCAACCACAATTCTAATTTCTAGCAAAACCTGTACTTCCTCACACACAAGCTGTATACCACATCAAAAGTATTTTCCCAGCAACAAAAAATTGAACTGGTACAAATGTTGTTGGTCAGTTTGTACTGCTTTTTTTCACCAAATTGTATTGTCTTCGAGTTGCGTTACTTTCAAGCGATATATATCCTGCCCGCTGATTGGTTGAATAGCAGGTTAATTTGATTGTTAACCTCATCAAGGAGTGATGTGATTGGTTGAAAGACGTGGTGTTTATAATACATGCCGCACAGGTGCACGTTAAGATTCTAATATTGGCAATTTATAGTTCGTTCTGAAAGAAACTTTGCACTCGTGTATTTGTAACTCCAACTAAGTGGACTGTAGCTGCTTCGAGAGACTTTCAACTAATAGAACAAAAAAATATTCTTGGATCTATCACAATCGTAAGTATCCTCTCAAAACTGCTTTCTAGAAAGCAAGTTGATTGAAAATAGCTAGGATCGAGCGCAAGCCAGAATTCAAACACCGGGTTAGTTCAACGATAATAAACCTTCTTTTTTTCCAGAAATATACCATGGATGATCGAGAGAATATGCCCGCAGCAGCTATCGCACACGATAGTAGTAGAGTTGTAGTCAATAATATTGAAATGAACTATAACCAAAGTATGAAAATGATGGAATACGCACGTCTGCGATCGCTCGTACCGTCAGTTGCAAGTCGGTCACGCGTCAGCAAGGTAAGCATGTATTAAACTATACCCTTGAACTTACTGACAAACTTACTAACGATGACTTGATTCTTTCAGATACAAGTTATAGAGGAGGCTATCAAATACATCGCGCTATTACAGCGAGCACTGAGAACACAGCCTCGTAGTCAAATACAAGGTAAAGACATAGTAGTAGAATGAATCCACCGGAAGCTGAAATGAGGGAGTTTGGGTCTGAATACTATTCTCAAGCGCTCTTCTATTCTTTCACAGAGGTCGCACATCAAAATACGACGAGTTCAACGACTCAAACACAACCAAAAACCGTTAGAGCGAAACGACAGCGAATCGCCTCCTATATGATTAAACCCGAAAGACACTCTCCCAAGTCAAGACCAAAATTTTCAAGTAAGTTGCTTAAAAACTCGTGTTTTTCCGATGTGTAGTGTAAGTGTGTGTGACATGGAAGCCCTCTGCATCGTCAGAAGTCGACCAGAGACCGTCAGCGCGCTTAAAAAACCGAAAATTTTGGTGAAAAATTTTGTAGGCTTGGCTTTTCTCATCCGGTAGAGCTCAATTTTTCTTGCAGCTGCAGAGCCATGAAAACAACATATGTTTTCTTGAGCGCTGAAAGCCAGCTGGTAGAAGAGCGCGAAACATTATTGTAACGTACATTTCAAGCTAAAAAAATCCACCCTCTGCTAAAAAAACTCCCAAACACCTCAAAAACAAAGAGCAGCTATCTCCAGATATTCTAGTTTCATTTTAGAGAGTTTTATCCGATTTTAGTGAGTGGTTTCCAAGCGACAGAACCTTCATCACATACATGTAAGCGTATAGCAACTATAAATATTCTGTAAAGGGTTTAGCTATTAGGAGTGAATAATATTACTGCGGCGTGTATACTACACATACGAAACATCTAAGTAATCCAGAAATATCAAATGAAAAACGTTATTGCCAGTTCTTTTCTTATGATTTCACAAAGTCTCGTGAAATTTAACTAGTTGCGAATTTGGTAATTTGTTGAAAATTATAATGACATTAACGTAGCGTGCAAATATAACGCTATAGCGTGAAAGCTGATTTTTGAAATCCTATTTTTCAATATTTTTTGTCTTCATATAGATTTTGTCAACCTAACGTTTTCCTCTTTATTATTATTATTTTTTTTATTTTTTTATTTTTTTATTTTCAGAATCGACGACAAAGAAGCGAACAAAGTTCCTACGAATTTGAAAGTCGGCAGACAAATTCACGTTTAATCATGTAATAAACGTTAAAGTACACACACACACATATATATAGCATCTATAACTAATATGTTGATTAAATACTCCGTTTGGAAAGCTCACGGGGAAAAAAAGGACTTGCACTCTTTTGGGCTAATTTTCGGACAATTCTCGTTACACGACAAAAAGGCCAACACTGTGGTCTGTCTTTGAAAGACTTCCATCAGTGTCAATTGTATAGTTGTTTAATCTTAGCAGGAATTGTATTCAAATTTGATCCCAATGAGTGTTTTCCACAAATTGATAATCAATCGAATAAAAAAGCGATCAATCACAGAGAATCACAGCCTTTTAATTTCCGATCGGATATGATTACATTGTTATATAATTACAAAATGGGATACTCCTAAGAACTTGTACAAAAAGATATTAAAACTATTACTATAGCAGCAGTGATTCTTTATTTGTCTTAAACAGTGACTGACTGACTGACTGATTGACTGACTGACTGACTCACTGACTGACTGACTGACTGACTGACTGAATGTCTCAATGACTGACTGAGTGAATTACAAACGCGGTTTTCAGTTTTAAAGCCATGGAAATACTGTAATGGACAATATAATAGCCAAAGGCAACATTTATTAATAGAACAATAAAAATGCTGATGATGTTTTTTTATCTGTGGGTCTATCGTTCTGTTTCTTTGTTAGTTCCATTGTTTATTTGTTTGCATATTCAAGCAGGACACACAAAGCCCCCCCCCCCCCCCCAAAAAAAAACACAAAAAAAAAAACACAAAAAAAAACAAGAAATAGAAAAACAAGGTTTCTGGTAAGTTTAAAAGATTTCATTAAAATTCGTGCCCTTGGCTTCTTTTTCAATGACCAGACATGCTACACCCTCGTATTTTAAACATTTATTAGAATTCCTTTTTTTTAAATAGATATAAACTGACTTTTATAGGCAATAATTGACAAGTATCACTGCTTACACGATGTTTATATCCATTAAGTCTCCACGGCAGACACTACTATCCTTTGCAAAATAAACTGAGGCACTTGCTGGTGTGGTGCTTCTCTCGTGTTCAATGTTCTAAAGTTGATGGGTACTGAGCGGTGAGAGCGCTGGCATTTCACCGCTGTGACCCTTGTTTCGATCCCTGGATCGATTGAGGTGATATGTGAGCTGACATGAGTTTGTTTCATGTGTTGTTTCTCTCTAATGCCCATGCTACAAGGTTTTTTCGCCGGTTTTCCTCCCTCATCAAAAATCAACATGTATATGAAAAGATATGTGTAAAAGAATTAATGTATGAGCGAGCGTCCATCTCAAGAATAACCACTATGTGAATGAAATGTGTAAAATATTTATTCATTTATTTATGTTTTGTCTTTTGATTGTGCATAAAAAGGCTAACCTCCGTTGTAGCAAAGAAAAGCTCCCACACCTTTCTTTCGGCGAACAACTTAATACGGCTTCAAAGGAGGCTAGATGAAATCATCAGTCAGTCCTGAGAAAGCCGTCAAAAATGCCCATGGAGTTTAGACGTAAAACTCAGCCAACATTGCTTACAATCCTGAGAGAGCCGTAAAAAATGCCTTTGGATTTTACACGTAAAAGTTGGCCAACATTGCTCAGAGGGCCTTCAAAATACACAGGCATTTTCGACTGGAACGGTCAACATTGCTGAGAGGGTCACAGTGCTATAAACAAGCTTCTTCCTCAAGTCGCTTCTTTCTTCTTGGGTTTCCTTTGTGGACCAGAGGAGGGAGAATGAAGCGAGAGTGATGAGCCGCTCTTCACTCCCCAGTTTTCCTCTTTTGTACCAATTCTCTCTCCAGAACAGGAAACCCGTTGGCTGTCCGTAGCATGCAGGGAAGCCTAAGGATAAGGCTAGATGAAAGCTTCGTTAGTAATACGTTTGACTTAATGCAATGTCAAATACCAAGAAATAAACAAGTATACAACACCTTTCTCCTACAACTTTTACTAAACGTCGCTGTGCTGCTCTTAAAACTATTTGCAAATACGTTGTATAATATAATGAGAAACCGTATATTCTACTCTTACTAAGGATTGTGGATGTGTTTTTGTATTAAGGGGCGCAGCGTCCTATACGCATGTGCGCACTTGAAGTTACCGAAAACTTTGAAATTTTTACCGATTGTTTCTATTTTTTTAATTAAATTTATTTGGACGCAACCAAGATTTTGTAATAAAAAAACAAACACTTTGATTAAATTGTAAAATTGAATCTACACACGAGAACAAGAACGCAGTATTTTTTGTTCAGTTTACTTAAGGCCTTTTAGATCATATGTACTTGTGCGTACCTGAAAAAAGGACCACGCTGCGCCCCTAGTATTTTAACGTACGATTAACTATCATCGATTTCCATCCAGTTTACTTGCTAGGAATACAGTGTGTCACGAATGTCACAACACAAGCTCCATAGAAGCTGGCTCATGATTGGTTGTTCAGCTCTTCTTTGTCAGCTTACAGCAAATGTATCGGTATCTTCTACGGTAGTTATTCCGTTCGATTCTAAAACCCTGTAGGAACTCCTTTGTGTCACAGTAAACATCAGGATGGTTTGAATCCCACTGGCTGTCAACAATCCATCCCGTATATCTGGGACTGCAGTAGAAGTTGTTAAAATCACCGGGAGGGCCCGGACGTCCGATACGTCCACGAGGTCCTTCTTCGCCCTTTTCACCTTTCTGACCATCTTTCCCGCTCGGTCCCACGGGACCTGCGGGACCAGCTACTCCGATATTTCCTTTAGATCCCTTGAAGCCCGGCTTACCCGGTAGACAGTAGAATTGTGATGGCGCTCCATTCTGAGCATTAGATCGCTTGATGCAGTTACCCGGCAGTCCCTGCGGTCCGGGTGTGCCAGGTTTACCATTTATTCCCTGTTAACAGAACGGTTTACTGTGAGAAAATGGACATTTGTTGTATCGCGAGTCGTTTTCTCTTTCTTTTTTTCTTTCTTTTTACATTCTATTTAAAATTTTAAAGTTGTAAAAAAGTGTGCCTTAAAAAGTTGTTTTGCTATCATAAAGTTTTTTTGTGCGCAGCTATGGCTTTCTGTGTCCTGTGATCTGTACGCAAGGTAAGGTGCGCGCGAACGCAAGCACAAGAAAATGAAAAGAAAATAATTTCTTGCGTTTGCATTTGTGTCTGCATGGCTTTTGCGTTGCTAGCGCTCATGTGAACCAGGCTTAAGTTGTCCCGATTTTTTAAGTTACTCATGCAAACTACTTGTATTAAGAACAAGTCACAGGAATAATTCAAGTGAAAACATCAATAGTCTTTTCTTACCGGTGTACCAGGAGTTCCCACGTTTCCCTTCGGTCCTGGTAATCCAGGTAGGCCTTTCGCACCTGGTGGACCAGTCTATCATTAAGAAACACAGAAGACATTGAGTGTAAATTAAAAAAGATCAAATGATTATCAAAAACAGCCGAAGAGGTTTTCGTCCGTTGCAGAATGTCTTATAACATGCAAAATGGCTCTAGAATCCTTCGCACGTAGTTTCTTTCTTCAAGTTTGGGTTTTCTGTGGAAAACAAAGAAGGGGAATGGGGCGAGTTTAATTTCCTTATATCTTTCACTAACACAGGGAACCGTACCAGTGAATGTGGTGCCTGCTGATGTAACTGCATTAAATTTACTCGACTTGTTACAATAAAAATGAAATATAATTTAACAGAATACACATAATTTGTAATACTTACAGGTCCTTTGATTCCTTGTATTCCAGCCCTTCCATCTCGGCCGTCTTTGCCCTGTAAAACACAGGAAGACCAAAAATAGCATAAGACTCTATTCAAAAAGGTAATAATTATGTATCATCCAAAATGAAAATTAATGCCCGTGGCAGACGTTTCGGAGTCATCTTCACTTCATCGGATTTCAATGATGAGTTTAAATCGTGTTTTTTTATATTAGAGAGATACATGATTGAAATTATCATTCAAATCCTTGATAATGGAGCCACGATGACTCCGAAACGTCGGATGCCAGCTTTTTCTTTTTTGTTTGGATCTATTCTCTAAAATTCTACTGCTTGAAATTGCATTAATATCGTTCATTCATTTATTTGTTTCTAAATTTTCTTTTAATTACACGAGCGATTTTTGCTACGATTTTCATCATAAAAACATTTAAAAAGCAACAGGAATCTGCAGTGAGTGAAAAATAGTTTGTAATTCACTAATTTTTATACAAGTTTGATTCCAAGCTTGTAAAATATTCTGCATACAATCTATAAAAATCGTCGTAAAAATCACCGCGAAAATCGCAGCAATAATTATAAAAGTATAAACAGGCCTTAAGATATTTCATCTATCCAAATGTTTGCAGAGACACCAATTCAGCGTTTGCGAATTGTTGCGAGTGCTGTGCATGGCATTAGGGCTCAAACATATATATACACACATTATTTAATTGAACTGTTATAGGTGATAGTGCTTTGCATACATTTCTTTGAAAAACCGTTAGGGAAGTGAAATAAACACTGTCTTATATCAAAACTTCCTGATTGTCATCTGAGTCAAACAATTAATCAATCAATAAAAGCCATCCCAAATCAATAATGATTGGCCTTTTGTCAAGAGAGGCATACATTACAGTGACCGGAGCGCACTCAAACTGTGAACGCTTTGGGCTTTTTAACATGCATCCTTTGATCGAGTGAATCAATTTGAAAACACTGTAAATTGTTTTGCATTTTAATGTAGTGTAAACACAAGGTCCAACCGGATAAATAAAGTTACGTTTTCAAATTTACCCGGGTTATGTGTAGACGTGGCTTTAGAGTGGGAAGCTATTCGCTATTTTATTATTATTATTATTATTATTATTTTTGACTGTTTAGGACTTATTATATATTATGGGATATACTTACCGGAGCCCCGGGTAAACCTGTTTTGCCCTGCCGTCCCCGGTTACCCCTGGTGCCCTTTGATCCCCGGGGACCTCGTCTGCCTCGCTCACACTTGCATCTCCCCTGGAAAGATTGGTTAAACAATAACATGTGAACATAGGTAACAAGTCTTGTGGGTATGGCTAATATAGTGACATACTGCGCATGTGCAATGAGAAGTAGTTAACTCGTAATTCCAGGCTAATTTTCAAGTTATAAGCATTATCAATTGAAATGAAAAGTCAATAAGTGATATTAATAGTGAAATGCAGCTTTAGAAATAAATAATATTTATAAAGTATTATCAAAATAAATGTGTTTTTTCTCTATCTATTCACAAGGCCAAACACTGTTGATTTGGGAGAAGTGTTCATTTAAATTGAAATTCAAATTACTTTGAAGCAATAACTGCAAGCACGTATTCAAGCCATCGTACGAAATACCAGTTATATTGGAATTGTACTATAAACACTTGTTCGTTGAACACTAAGTGTATCCTCGGATAACCAAATCTCTGATCTTTGATCGCTATTCCAATCAGTGAAATAGTAGCAAACGTTGTTGCACGCTTTCGTTCAATTTGTAGCCTTTCAACATAAAGGAATGGACAGTAATTGCAAGAATGATACGAATCAGTGACAAACTTTCTCTTTTTGTTCTTCGAACACACACAGGCCACATCTGCTATAGAAGCTTTGCACCATGATGCGATGGCCGCCATGACAGTTGGAAGAACAACTGAATCTGGTCAAATCATTTACAAGAGAAAGAGTTAAGTCTCCCAGAGAAACAACTGTCCTTCGTTCGTGCCTCCTGCCATGGCTGGCATCACGTGACGATACAAAGCCTCTATACTCCTCTTGTGCGATTTAATTATGACTGACTGCACGAACGATTGATAAATATTGTACATGCCTGATTTGAATTGACATCTGGCCAATCAACTGACGGCGAAGTCTCTATCTGTGGCATAAACAGATCAAAAAATGCATGCTACGTCACTTCGTGTGCACCATTCACACACGGCCAAATAGACAAATATTATAACTCTGCGAATTTACTGCGCATACGTTATTGTTTTGTTTGTGACTTTTCAAGATCGATTGTGTTTGTTTGCCTGTTTGCTTGTTTGTGCTCTGTATTTATGTTTGTGTGTGCTCTGTATTTACGTTTTTTTTAATCTGTTTGGTCGTTTGATGTTGCTTGTTTATTCTGTAATGGCTTATTTATTCAGTAGACGTTTGTTCGTGATGTGCTTGTTTGATTGTTTTTTTCTGTGCTTGTTTATTATTAAAAGTTTTTTTCTTTTTTTTTTCTTTGTTTGATTTATGCTGTAGTTGTTTTCATTTATTTTGTTGTCAGTTTTTTCCCCGCTATTCCTGTCTGACAGCGCATGCGCAGTTTATCAACACACTTTGCTACCCAGTAACTTGCATTGCCTTGATCTATTTATGACGTCATGCTTGCATGCATATATTAATGGCTCAAACACTTTAATCACTTTACCTGATTCTTTACATGCATTTCAGTTTACGAATACACACACCTTTTATATCCAATCGTTCATGCAGTCTGTTTAACGATACGCTGGATTTATGATAGCAAGAATTCTGATTTAATAAGTTGCTTGAATGTTGGATCCGTTCAGTCAGCAATATTGTAGTGAAAAGATTCCGTTCATACGTTCTTCTGATATTTGTATCTCGGGAGACTATTTGCTTTTTCTTTTTTTTTTTAAGGAAATGAACCAGCTCGAAATGTAACTCATTGTTATCAGCGTGACTAGCGTAACATGCATCGATATTAGCGATTTCACTCGGATAAAAATGTGCATCTCTCAATGTTTTTGCTCCCTGACGGCTCTGTTTCCTCGTTTCAAACCGTTTAGAAATGATGAAGCAGGCCATAATATAGCAGAGTTGTTGAAGGAACGTGGTTCAGGGCCAATAAAAGCAAATTCTTAATGCGTAATTACGTGTGAAATCACATTTTAGCCCGGACCAAGCTCAATTGTGTACCGGCCTTCGGATAAGAACACGATCCATGAATAGATATATTCATCTTTCAGTATGCAAGTAAGTTTAGATATTCCATATTAGGGCATATCAGTTATTGATTATATATATTAATGAATTATTATTTAATTAATTACGATTGATTATGTTAGAGACGGAAAGACAAGGCCAGTGCAAGTTACATGTCACGTGATCAATGCAATCATTTATTTTGCAGGTAATAAAATGTAATTAACAATGATATAAAGTATATTTATAAGGAAGCGATTTGAAGGTTATACGACATTCAAGGTTGACATTGATTAACATATACTCGATTAACCGTGTATGTTGAAAATGGTCACGATGTGACATTAGATAAAGTTAATAATTGATAATCAAGTTAATATGAAGATAACCAACACTTCAAAGGGTATTTAACAGTTACATCAATTCATATTTAGCTAGCTGTAGGAAGTCAAACCAGCCAACCAACCAACCAACAAACCAACCAACAAACCAAGCAAGCAAGCAAGCAAGCAAGCAAGCAAGCAAGCAAGCAAGCAAGCAATCAAGCAAGCAAGTAAGCAAGCAAGCAAGCAAGCAAGCAACCAAGCAAGCAAGCAAGCAACCAAGCAAGCAACCAAGCAACCAAGCAAGCAAGCAAGCAAACAGATAGACCGACAGACAGACAAAATTTGGATTTAGGTTTTTGTTGCATGATTATTTGCTTATATTGCAAATAAAATAAGAAAGGGTACAATAAACAGTTAGAATCAGGCTTACAAATATTCTGCGGCAATGTCACAGATTTACGTGAAAATTTTAAAAGGTGTGTTTCTATCTTAAACGATAATCTTTAAACACACCCATTTAATTCATCCAAATCTATTCAACTTATATACAAATTGTATTGCTCTTAGTCTAAAATAAACAATACACCCAAATAAATTAATAGTTGAACCGCTTTTACATCCACATATTGATATTTAATTGCTTTCTTAATTAGAAAAGGCACCGGCGGATTCTATACCCACGTTATAGTGCCGGTTATTGTATGGTTTGCGAGAAGCGTTTCCTATGAAATAAGACGCGGTTTTGTACATCGGCTATTTCCTCGTTAACGCCGACTCAGGTTTTGCTCGTTAGTTCTGTCAAACTACAATGACCCATTTTCATTATGACAATGACAATGACAATTTTTTATTTAGTACCTTATATAGAAATATATATATATATTTACAAGATAGTTTCAAATTTAACTGATTTTAGGTACAGTTGACTAAAATAACTGAAAAGCTATACTAGTTAGACAACGATTCTTTGTGTTAGAAAAGACTCGTAGGTCATTGTAGATGTAGATATGAGGGAGAAAAAATTGGATTAAGGTTAGCTATATGGAAAAAAGTATGAAAAGTGTTAAACACATTAGGTAAATAAATAAGGATATGGAAGAAATATTAAATTTGTAATTTGTAAATTGAATATTTACAAAATTATATACAAAATTATATGTAATAAATATTAAATTAATGGAGATATGGAAGAAATACTAAATTCGTATTTTATAAATTTATAAAGTTATATTAATACAAAATTATGTGCATATGCATACATATTCATAAATACAGTCAAACATGTACATATATGCATAGTCATATTATTCATTTTGGTAGAAATTGAGAAGAAATTTTTTCATTTTTATCTTAAAATTCGAAATAGAGGTGGTTTTCTTTATGTTCTCATCAATTGAGTTCCAGATTTGAGCACCAGCAAATCTGATGCTGAATTTTCCATAATTAGTTCTAGCTTTTGGTAAAGTGAAGGACGACCTCGATGCGAGCCTTGTTCTGTAGTTATGTTGTAAATTGACTGGAGTTAAGAAATTATCAAACACTTCAGGCAAATTACCCTGGTGGAAATGAAATACAAACAAGGCATTGTTATATTTGACCAGATCATGGAATTTGAGAATCTCAAACTCAATGAAGAAGGGATTAGTATGTTCTCTGTAGCCTGAGAATGTGATCAGCCGGAGTGCTCGTTTCTGGAGAAGCAGCAGGGGTTGAGTGGTAGTGGGGTAGGTATTACCCCAAGCTGTGATTCCATAATTCAAAAAAGGATAGATTAAGGTGTAGTATAAATTAATAAGAATATTTTGGCTTACAAATGGTCTAGTCTTGGAGATGATACCAATACCACGCTTCACCTTATTTGAGACCAGTTTTACATGCTCTTTCCATTTGAGATGGCTATCAAACATGATGCCAAGATATTTAATGCTATTCTGATATTTGATAGATTTTCCATTAATGGAAAGTTGGATTCTATGTGGAAGTTTCTTTTGTGGGGGATGGAATATTAGAAAACTTGATTTCTCTACATTGAGAGCAAGTTTATTGATATTGAGCCAATTCTGGATGTGGATTAGCTCATTGTTAACTCTGTGTTCTAGATCTTGTAGACTCTTGCTGGCATAGAATAAATTGGCATCATCAGCAAAAAAATGGAAATCAAGTATTTCTGAGGAGTTTTGGAAGTCATTTATATAAAGAAGGAAGAGGATCGGACCAAGGACAGATCCTTGTGGTACGCCGTGCCTAATTAGTTGTAAAGAAGAGTCAATGTCACCTAGGCTAACAAATTGCTTCCTATCATCTAAGTAATTTTTAAACCAATCATTTACAATTCCCCTAAAGCCATAATGATCAAGCTTTTTGATGAGAATGGTGTGGTTGACTGAATCAAATGCCTTTCTAAGATCTAAGAAGAGTCCACATGAGAATTTGCCGCTTTCTATAGCATTGTATATGTTGTCAGTTATTGATAAGATGGCATGAATGGTGGAATGTAACGACCTAAAGCCAAATTGCTTTTTTGACAGTAAATTGTTATTATTTATAAATTGGATGATCCTTTTTGACATAAGGGTTTCAAGGAGTCTATTGAAAATAGACAATAGTGATATAGGTCTGTAGTTTTCTAGACATATCTCGGAGCCATTTTTGAATATGGGTATTACTCTTGCAACTTTAAACTGCATTGGAACAGTTCCAGTTGAAAATGAAAGATTAAAGATTTTCTCCAGAGGTTTAGATACAACCCCATGTAAAAGTTTGAGGATTTTTGTGGGAATGCTGAAGGGCCCATTGGCCTTAGTAACATTAAGCTTATGTATTTCTTCAGAAATTTCCTTTGAGGTAGTGGGGACCAAATAACATTGATTGGTCTGTCTTTCAGGAAGGTACATTTCTAGAGATGTACCACTGCTATGATCAACCGGTATTGTTGAAGCAATATTTGACCCAATATTTACAAAGAAATTGTTGAAAGCATTTGCAATATCCTTGGCATCAACTAGTTCTACTTCATTATTAATAATTTTTGTTGGCAGTTTACAAGATAGGGGTTTCAAGCTGATTAGTTGCTTGATTCCTTTCCAGATATTTTTAATATTGGATTTATTTGAATCAAAATACTTATTGTAGTAGCTAATTTTGCTCAATTTGATAAGGTGGTTAAGCTTATTCCTATAGATCTTAAACTTACTATGGTAATATGGGGATCTGTTTGCAATAAACTTTTTGTAGTATCTATTTTTTACCTTAATGGATTTTTGGATGCCTTTGGTTATCCAAGGTTTTGACATTTGTTTGATATCTTTTTGGCTTAGCTGCTTTTGAGGAATGTGTTTATCTATTAAGTTTTTAAGGTTGTTATGGAATGCACCAAACATCAATGTAGTGTTGTTGTTATCAGTATGCGTAGATTCCCAATCAATTAACCTACACTCTTGTAAACAAAGCCTCTTCATCAAAACTAGAATAATCCCGCCTAGAGAATTTAATATGTTTTGGCAATATAGTAAACTTGTTAATAATGATGAAGTTTGGCAGATGATGACGTCACGGTTTGCTAATGTAGGGGATCGAATCGCCAAATCTGATCGGAAAGGTGACACACTTTGCTCATAGAGAAAAAGACAGACCGACAGAAGGACGGATGGACGGACAGACAGACATACAGACAGAAGGACGGATAGACAGACAGACAGTCAAATTAAAAACACAAACTGGCAAGGAGAAAGTGGAAAACACAGAAAGCGAAAAGTAATATTAATTTTGGTTATTCATTATTACTTAATACATATATTTCCTTAATTAGATTACAAATTATGAAAACATATAAGTACGTAGGTGCAATAATTTAGCAGCAGCTTTGTTATGGTTACTACACGAAATACTTACCCTTGGTCGTTTTGTCGGTTTATCTCTATCACAAACAACGACATAGCTATTGCTTTCATCTCTAGTGATCATACACTGTCCCTAGTGAAAAGAAAACACCATCATTTGAAATGTTATGAAATATGTTATCCATTCTTAACAAACGAAACAACGTAAGGGACGGACCATTAGATATTTGAGGGGGGGGGGGGGGGGGCAACTTTTTTTGCAGGATATTTTTTTATATTGTGATGGTTGTACATGATAATTTCTTCGTCCCTGCACGATATGTTTTATTGGCACATCTGCCGTGCACGATTTGTTTTCTCTGTTTACGGCTTTGCTCGATTTTTTTTCGGTATTTTTCCAACCCTCCCGCTCTCAAATATCTAATGGCCCATCTCTAACGTTTTAACGTGAACAGAGATTTTGCCAATTTCAATTGAAACACACTATATTCAACACTTTCGCTTTATCCAATTTTTCGTTGTTTAAATGTTTTAAGACTACATAAACGTTAAATTCTGATTTAAAAACATTTTGACTGTTAAAATTATTATTGAATTAATATCAAGTTTTTCATATTTTAATTTGTTAGCTACAATAAAAAAAAAAGCGTAAGCTGTTAAGTGAAAAAGCCCAAATTTTATCCGTTAACATCAGGAGCGTAAACGATACCGACCCCTATTGAGACTCATCTATATAGTGCGTATTTTGTTTAAATCAGTTTTCCAACTGATTATAGAGTGTTGATTGTTCCATGCTCGAGGGAATTATTTATTAGAACCTATTTCTGCAATCTAAATCGTGGTTTTACTTGTAGATGTTTATCACGGGCGACTGCAATCGTATATCTGACGACCTTATCAAAGTTGAAAAGTTTGACAGTATTGAATATCAATATAAAGCAGAAAAATGGTACTCCTTGGTTGACATGACAGTGGCTCAATTTAATCTTTTTAGATAAAAAATGTTAATTTTCTGGTAGGTCAATCAATTTCATTGGGTGGAGTTATATTCAAATAATCAAACAGTTTATAAAAGACCATAAATGAAAACGATCGGAAGTTTTACAATCACAGATTTATAGTGTTACAATCCGAATTTGGCTGTAAGATCAATTTTCTATTCATTATATTTCCATTTCTAATCAATAATAATAGTCATAACAATGTAATACAAATATTTTTCAATGTTATTTTTTGCTATTATTATTAATACTTTTTGTAGTTTGCCAGTCTGCATTTTAACTGAACCACTTTGTAAATAAATTGTAAGCTTGCTGTTTACATTATAGCCCTATATGGCTATTACAGCAAAATTGCACCTTATTTCAAGGAAGTTGTAAATAATTTTTCTTAATTCCTTGTAAACATAACTTTGGTGTAATTAAATTGTCATTGCCATAGTCTTATTTCCACATGTTGAATATAAACATATAAATGGGTGAAATGCACACATCTATTATTAGCGATTATTGCAAACAAAAAAATGGATCCACCAATGAGTTGCGAGCCCGCGCACAATCCATCAGAGGACATGCCAATTTTGCTGTGTTATTCTTAACAGATTGTCAAACAAATCGGCTTTTAATTAATAATTCGGTTTCCTCTGGAAGCAAGCTCAACACAACAACTTGTTTTTATTATCGAAATTGATTTCCTTTGTAGCGGTGTTCGCTTGACACAGGATGCAGTTGTTAAAGTCTAGCCATCACCGCACAACTATGACCCGTACAAAAGTGCTCACACGCTGCTGAATCCAAAAGCGACCGCAGAAAACAGCTCATATTGTTGAAAGCATTTGACTCTCCTTTGAACATTTTTTTCAACAAGGCTAAAGGTGTGAAAAGTGCTAGATTAATGAAGTTCGCAGGACGTGCAACGAAGTTGGAGACGATGTGCTTCGGCTTCATGTTGATTTTTTGTTAAATAAAACATATTTTCTAATTCATGTTGATAAAAAGATTAAGGTTACAAGCGCGAAGTTTCGGTGTCTGCCTGACACCATTGTCAAGCGAAATGAGTCTAAAGTAATTGTTTGTCCAAACTTGTATGATATTGACAACAACTCAATGACGTTTCAAAGAAAGAGTTAGTTGGAATCAACTAATTCTATGACAACTCCGCACTCTTCTCTTCTTTTCAAATCTGTCAATTTAAATCAACCAAGTCTACCTACTCATTCAACATCCTCGGAAACCCAAACGGTATATATACGCTGTCGCTCGAAACTCGCTCCCAGAAAAAAATACTTAGTACTTTTAGTATTTTTTTCTGGGAGCGAGTTTTGAGCGACAGTATACCGCCTGGGTTTCAGAGGATGCTCAATCGAGTTCAGCAATCTTTGCGCTTTTGTTGATACAAACATCTTTCAACAATGTTTGACCTTGCATGCACTATAGTACATACTGGTATCATGTCCTTTAAAACATTATCCCCCGCGAAAATTTAGCGCGTGTACGGAAAACTGAAATGTGTTTTGCTCGGGGCTCAAGGCTATATGGGTGGGCGGTGGGTTTCTTGAGTAACAGGGTTTAACAATAGGTTACAGAGTTCTGACCAATTGTACCATTGCACTCCAATTAATGTGTCTGAAACACCGACGCACTCCACGCCAGTTTAACCGCTGTTTTAAAATTAAGCGCACATTTATGCTGACTTCAATTGTTTTTATTTCTTGGAGCACTGGCCTGGTTCTAATGTTTTGTCCTTGCCAAACACAGTGGACGACCTTTTTGGGGCAGTTGGAAGAGTTTGTAAGTTGATTCAAAAGCCGTTAAGACTAAGTATAGTGAATACTGAGGTTTCGGACGTTAGTCCTTTGTCGGAGTAAGTGTTTTTGGGGCTGGCTGCACCAAACGTTAGGTAGTCGACAAGTCGATTATTTTCTCTTTTTTTTCCAAAAACGCGTAAATGAAACAGACAAAAAAAATCATATAGTTGCCTTCAGTCGTCCATGGGACAACTCAAGCAATGAGTCTGCTATTGGTTTTCGTGCATTTTCACCATGTGACCTCAGGCAAAAAATCTTTATCCACAAACACTAATTACAAGTTTATCATCTGTTAACAAACACAAAGCTAAATATGGTTTCAATGTAATCGTGACTTAATTGTTCGCCAGCGCCATGGGTGTTGTCATTTATAGTAACGGTTATTGTCGTGAGATTACGAGCCGAACATTAGTGGTTAGCGAACTGTTCCGGATGAAGGCCGACAGACAAAACCACGGAGGAAATATCAATAAATTTGTTTTTAGATCGTTGTAAATGTTAACATTTACAGTGACGACACTCGAACCGTAAACACTTTGTGCTTTTTTAACATTTAAAACTTTTTTTTACAGGTAAATCAGCTCCGAAGCTAGCTGAACTGGCCTTACCTGTTTAAATATCATTAAATAAATAAATAAATAAATAATTAGTAACGTGCATCCTTTGAGTGAATCGATTTGAAAACATTTTCATGTTGATATCTCAATGCATTTGAGTTCAGTCCTACTTATGCGGAATAGTCGGATCCCGGATGATCTCACGACCGAAAGGTACTGTGGTCTTCCAATGATGATATTCAAATCAGCATCATCTCCTCAAAAGTTGAAGATTCCCGATGGTCGATCAAATGATGTGCATAATTTTATTGGAATAAAATGACTACTTATTTCTTATCGTTATTGGAAGCCCACAGTACCTTCTGGTCGTGAAATCTACATCCGGAATCCGGTATTCCCATATTTTCCCAAAAAACGTATTTTGAAATAAATATAAACATGATAAACAAATAGTCTGAATTGGAAGCAGCAGTGGTAGGCGTAATACTGACGCAAATAGTTGGTCATATTTCATGGCAATTCTTTAGTAATTATCGCAGTAGTTTGCCGGGTCATAGCATCAAAGAATGCTGCACATTTGGAAATGTAATTACACCAGAAATGTAAACTAAAAACATGTTGAAGTCAAACCTGGCGTATTTACTCTAAACATAACTGTTCGAAATAGTCGACAGTATCTCTGAATCAATGGCTGGGCTTTCCTTGACGTACCAACTTCATTATTTTTCAACAGTTAAAAAAAACCTTTGGAGAGCCCCATCCGAACTATATCAAACGATTAGGCTCGATTGCGCACAATTGGTTCGAATGCAGTCGAATCACGTCGAAATAGAATTCAATTCAATTTTTTTCTGATACTATGAACTCGATTTTGTCGAATCGAATCAAAGTTACATTAAAAAAACCCTGCCATTACGTTCGATTGGACCGATTCCAGTCAAAATTATCGATCTTGGCAAAACTATTTGCGATCAAAACGATCAATTTTAGTCAAAACCAAACTTTCTCATTTTTTGTGAATTTGTGTTTTTTGTTTTTCGTTTTGGTATTTTGCAATACGCAATAGTCGTTGATTTGAAATTATTTGTTTGACTTCATCCAAGATGGCTGTCGTGACGTAATAAGCAAACAATAAATATCTTTTTCAATAATCGTACTCTTCGAAACTTGTCGCTCGATATTGCTCAATTTGGTTTGATTAAATTGCATTGTCGAAACTCGCGAGGTTAAACGGACTCGAGCCAAATAAGATAAGTAGTCCATATCGCCTTAACTGGGTTTTATCCATCAACTTCGGGCATTTAACAGTCTCTTGAATATATAGAGGATTGCCTCTTAAGTCTTGTTTTAACTTGACCGCAAATATTTGATAGTGAAATAAAAAGAACACAAATGGTATGCATTTTGCTGCATATTTTCTGGAAAAGAGTAGGAAATTATAATAAATTGGGGACAAAAAAAGGAAATGAAGTGAAAAAACTCTTTCTCTGAAATATACAAAATTGAGCTACAAACAAGCTCACAGTAGCAATTCCATGTGCCAAACTCCTGCATGTATGAGAATGTTGCCCATTTTGGAGATACATTTGCAAAATGACGTGAATTCGTATGCAAAGCTTATGCATGCATTCAATTTCAAATAACACTTTTTCGTATCTCAACTCTACGCCGGTATATCGAAACGTCTACTGGTAAAGATTATATTTATCAAAACGTTTCCCGTGAATAAATCATAAATCATAACGTTCTCGTCTACCGATGAAGAGACTGTATGATTGCTAAAAAGCATGTACCTAAAGTAACTACCATTCTTAAAACAAACACAATCCTCTCGCAATCTGCTACAGTTTTCGAAACATTTTGAAACGTTCCAACCCACAAAGATATATTAGAAACCCAAAGTATTTCATTAATTATTAGATATTACAATCGTTCGTGACTCGCCGGACGATAAGGGGAAAAACGGAAAAAGAAGGTCATTGGTTATAATATGTTCTGATTATAGAAAAGTAATAGAACTCTACTATCTACAAAAACGTGTCACAAAGACGTGGTGCCAAGTGTTCTTTCATCGCTATTTTAAAGATACCATTGTCAAGTAATGTTCTTGTTTCTTTTACGCTATATTTTACTAGTCATTTCTAGCTTCAAGTACATGTCTGTGCTTTTGTTACCGCAAAAAACGTTGTAGTGCTCCTTTTCCATTTTATTTTTTTCAAATTCATCAACCGGCTAAGTAGCGTTTTGTAAAATCCATGTTCTTCTTTTTCTTAAGTACGCTTATCTGGGGATGATTATCATTTTCGGTGCTTTGTTATTTGTTATTAAGACCGTATAATTATGTCAAATCTTTGCTGTAATACATCCATGGGTCAGTTGACAGCAAATCTCGGCAATGTCGTTATCTGCGTGAAAAGACTCAAAACAAAGACTTCAAGCACTCAACTTAACACAAATACTTGAACTTTATTTGACATCCCCTTCAAATATAAAACTTTATATGTTTTGTCGTCATTTTATATATAAATGTTTATTTGTTTATTGATCACTTTAATAAAACAAACATTGGCTTTGAACGTGGTCACCACACTACTCTGACATATGCCTTCAATTGTGGCTTCTTATAATGAGAATTTCTGATGTTAAAATGCTTAGTTCTAGCTGTACATTTCTCGAATTTATGCTTCTCTCTGTTGTATGTTTAGTAGCTTTCATCGTGCGTCACTTACAGACTTAGTAATAAATCTACCAGATATACATATCTATGACTTACCTTTTTATTCTTTTTATTTTTTGATCGTTCTCGTGCCTGTCCGTCTTTAACTCGTTTCCCGTCAGCCAGCCGAACACATAACACAATTACAACACAAAGTGCAGAGTATATCAGTAGTTTTCGCATGGTTTCGGAATATATCGCAAGCAGCCGTGTTTGATATACGCTCAGAGTGCAACGCTACTAGTATAGATGAACTTCTAGCTGTGCGATCAATAAGTATGCGACTGTTGTAAGCAAACAACCAATCACCAATCAACGGCGACAATGTACCTATAAAATAATCCTGTCCACAGATATTATGGGCTATCTGTCATCGTGTCTGACCGAGGAGTTATCATTTTAACACACTTCTTGGGGAAAGTTTGAACAAAATTCTTGGACAGTTTAAATAGGGAACGAAAATATAGAACGAATGAGTTTAAGGGTGAATGAAGGACTATTAAGTACGAGGTACGCAACGAACAAACGAATGAGTAAACAAATGGATGGAAGACTAAGTAAACAAACGAGCAAATGAATGGGCAATAAATGCATCAATTTGATCAATAAATAAAAGATTCGTAATCAATCAATCCGGCATCCATGTCACCATTAGTTGTTGTTTGTGAGTGGGTCATCGATCAGTACAGTGGACTTGAATCCCTATTTATTGTTTTTGTTGTTTTTGCTATAATTGTCGTTGGCATCGTTGTTACTGCTGCAAAGTTGATGTTGTTGTCCTTACGTTGTTGTTAATGGTGCTGTTGTTGTTGCTATTGCTGGTGTTGTTGATATTGTTGTCGTTGCTGTTGTCTTTGTTATTGTTACTATTGTCAGTGTTGATATTGTTGTCGTTGCTGTTGTCTTTGTAATTGTGACTATTGTTGGTGTTGATATTGTTGTCGTTGCTGTTGTCTTTGTTATTGTTGCTATTGTTGTTAGTGTTGATATTGTTGTCGTTGCTGTTGTCTTTGTTATTGTTACTATTGTTAGTGTTGATATTGTTGTCGTTGCTGTTGTCTTTGTAATTGTTACTATTGTTAGTGTTGATATTGTTGTCGTTGCTGTTGTCTTTGTTATTGTTACTATTGTTAGTGTTGATATTGTTGTCGTTGCTGTTGTCTTTGTTATTGTTACTATTGTTGTTAGTGTTGATATTGTTGTCGTTGCTGTTGTCTTTGTTATTGTTACTATTGTTGTTAGTGTTGATATTGTTGTCGTTGCTGTTGTCTTTGTTATTGTTACTATTGTTGTTAGTGTTGATATTGTTGTCGTTGTTGTTGTCTTTGTTATTGTTAGTGTTGATATTGTTGTCGTTGCTGTTGTTATTGTGAGTTGTTTATGCATTCCAGTTATCTTCAGGGTTTTTTATCGGATGTTTTATTGTTTACTGTTACCAGTGGCGATGTCAGTTGCTGTCATGCAACTAGTTGTATCGCCGGAATTTCGCGTTGTTGTTTTTATTTTGTTCGCATTCTGTTTCATTTTGCTTCTAAAAATGTATCTGATTTCACGGTCATGTAGTGCTATTCTATTTGTACTACAGACAGGATCTCGGCCAGCGCAATGCAGCTTACAATAGGTTACGATAATGGGTCTGTAAGTGCTGCGAACCACAAGCTGATCTCAGCAGGGCAAACTATGCAAGAAATGGTTCCTCACGACATTATGACTGTGAAAATCACAGCACATTCTTCGCCTGTCTGTATCTCCTACAGATAAGTAAACGATTTTGGATGAACTTTTGCATTCAAGGGATAAACAACGCTTTTTTTGTTCCGGTTTTTATTGCTGAGTGCTGATAGCACCATGAAGTTCACATAAATCAATGTCCGTTTTCAACTTTGTGTTGTTTCGTATCCAACTGCGACGGTATTTGGCTGTCTTTATATTGTAATAAACTTCGGTTGAGCCATTTTTAACAATTAAAACATATCGTGATTTAAATATAGATTGGTAATTACAAGCCGTTTTTTTGTCCTGTTATGATTACAGTGGGTTTTAGAACAAACGAACACTGAATCTAACCATAGTCGAGTGCGTCAGCATTTCTCAGCACAATGGAATTTAATTCCTGTTTATTGTTTGTTGTTTTTGCTGTCAATTGTCGTTCGCGTCGTTGTTGCTGCTGCAGTGTTGCTGTTAGTGTCCTTACAGTGTTGTTAATGTTGCTGTTAGTGTTCTTACAGTGTTGTTTATGTTGCTGTTACAAGTAGTTTGATTGGTTGCATTATTTTAGCAAAGACAGCAGGGTATGGGAATAAGCCATAATCTAACCAATCATCCTACTTGTAATCAACCAACCAAACAATATATCAATCAATTGATCTACTAACCAATTAACCAACCCACCAAGCAATTGATCGACTAACCAATCAATTGATCGACTAACCAACCAACCATTCAAACAACCAACCAATCAATTGATCGACAAACCAACCAACAAACCAACCAACCAATCAATTGATCGAATAACCAACCAACCAACCAACGAACCAATTAACCAACAGACCAACCAACCAACCAACCATTCAAACAACCAACCAATCAATTGATCGACAAACCAACCAACAAACCAACCAACCAATCAATTGATCGAATAACCAACCAACCAACCAACGAACCAATTAACCAACAGACCAACCAACCAACCATTCAACCAGTCAATGGATCGACTAACCAACAAACAAATCAAATCAATAACCAATCAATTGACCGGCTAACCAACCATGCAATCAAATAGCCAACCAATTAATCAATTACTCAACCAACCAAGTAACCAATTTAACCATCAAACTAATCAACCAACCAAGTAACCAATTTAACCATCAAACTAATCAACCAAACAATATTCAAACTAACCAATCAACCAATCAGCCATTAGATTGCAATGACAGAGACAACATGAAACCTCACAAGAAGAGAAGTTGATTGGGAAATAAACGGTGAACGTCGAGTGTCTTACTGCTCTCAAAAGTGCAAAGAGACACTTTTAGTACTTCCTTTACGACTAAGCGGTAATCTTCGCCTGGTTTGAATTTCAGTCATATTATTCTTTCCACTCAGTTAAAACAATTATCAACACCAGACGATAAGCTGTATTGAATCTTTTAATTCGAGTTATTACTCAGAAGGAAATCTGCTTAGCAGTCCGCGTGTCCAATTAAACATTAATGCGCAATGCAACCAACACATCCCACGGTGGGTATCCTTTGTAACTTTTACCGCTCTGACATATTGTGTGTGTTATCTAGTTGTAAATAAACCCCTTGGGGTATTGGTTAAACTTCCAGGTAGACTGACTGCCTGCTCTGCTCGGTCTGTTTCTCTTGTCGGATTTCTCTTAATTGATTTACAAGTACATTGACATGATGTTCTAATTGCCAGATCTTGTGGTATTTTCACTAGATAGATCGAATGTTCTTTTTGATAGAATACATATTTTATTTTGAAGAAAAATCGTTTATCGTTCATTATAATTAGTAGCTATGGTTGGCAAGTTCATTAAATGCTTGATCGAATATTCGAATTGGTAGATCACGTATTCGATTGAATATATCACATTTTTCAATAATCAGATCACGTATTAGATCTTCCAAATTGCAGATCATGTGTTTTGAATTATAATTCACATGTTCTTTTTGGCAGATCACATTTTTGTTTTGTTGTGTAATTGCGTGCTTACTAATTGCATCCGGGGGGAGGGATAGAAACACAGCAGCTAGACCTTTCATACAGGATGCTTAGTCCACCCTGACTACCACCCCTCTTACCAGTCACATGCTAAATTTCGTAAATCATACCCCTTTTGCACACATACACCTTTCCATTAAAAAGTACCTCATCACGAGTTTCTAAATATTTCTCATGCACGCTACAGAAAAAGTGCGCCATTTTCCATACATCTTACATAATAATGGCAGGGTGCAAACACTAAATGTGTGCAACAGTCGTCACTATTTAGTAGTAAATAACACTAATTAAACAAAAGAAAACAATAGAATTAGCATAAAATAGCACTATTTATATTGGTATTGATATTGCACACTTTTAGTGCGTGCACTCTACTCCCATCGGGCGGAGCAACCAGTGTAGTTCATTAAAGAGGGAGCAACACGCGCGCACCCCCCCCCCCCCCCAAGACTTGTTGAACTAGTATTCAGTTATCATCGGTTTTTAATGGGATTATTCCGTGATGGCTAGCTTTCAAATGATTTCACCTCGTCCAACATTTACAACTATTGGATTTTAATAGAACTCTTGCGTGAGGTTCAATTCTAGGACTTCCTTTCTAGCTTTATGTCAAATATTTGACTCAGTCTGGAATTATTTCCTTTGGAAACTCTTCGAACTCTATTGCGGGCTTCCTGTGTCGTAACTTGAGTCTTGATGGGCGTCGGACGTTTTTAAAATATGTTGACAAGCAAATTAATTTTTCGTCCGCTATTTTTTGCAATACCATTTCAATTAGTACAAGAATAAGCATAATTATATTCTCACGAGAGTTTCAAGCAGTGTAAACATCTGGTTTGCCAGACATGACCCTCCATGTAAGAGGTTTCACCAACATCCTTGTTAGTATTTTCTAGTAGCTGCCTTGAGCTCAGAGTTCGTACGCGTACATCGTCAGCTTGCTTAAGCGAGCAGCTGGCTCCCAGCTGAAGGAAAAGACAAGCTTCATTTTTAGCGTCGTTGGTCCGCTCAGCTTCAAACTTGTACAGCAGAAAAACGAAATTGCGTGGTTTTGTTTCTATTTACAGTGTGGACACTCGAACCGTGAACACTCTGTGCTTTTTTGGCACTTTTTGTAACATGCATCCTTTGAGTTAATCGATTTGAAAACATTTTCATTTTGATAATTCAATGCATTTGAGCTTACTTTTTAGAGGATTTAAAGCAGCAGAAAGCTCAGAAAATAAAAATCTAAATAAAGAAAAGCGTTCCTAGTTCCAGTACACTCGCTGTAAGCTATTATTCAAAAAGTGCATTTTACAAGTGCATAAACGTGTAAACTTTCTCTTTTGTTCGATTCTATGGACACTGATTAAAATCAATAGTATAGTCGACGATTCCTGTTAAATAAAAGAAAAACACAGCACAAAAAATGGAGTTAGAGATTTCAAATTTATTTTAAATGCTATTATTATTATTGAAAATATTATCTTATACTTGACAAAATGACAACAACATTTGGTATTGTTCAAAGTTAAAGAGTTTTTCAGATGTAGAAAGTTGGCTGCTCTTGTCATATCTGCACTAAAGACTTGTCAGCACAATTAATCAAATCAAGCACGAAAACCAACAATCGCACAGTGCTTTAACACCTTGGTATCACTTTGTCTCACTAATTGCATAGTTAGTAGAGGGGAACCCTCCACTAACTATGCTAATTGGTATAGAGAACATAAAGATTTAATTTGAGAACGAAATCGTAGATGACGTTTGTGAGCGCGGATTGATATCTTACGCAAAATTTTATAATCATACATATCTACACACTAGAGTTTGAATATAGTATATACGATACTTGTGGTTCTATGCATATCCCACCAGGGGCTATATAAGGGATTGTCAAGTTACTTTAAACTACGCCCTAGCTTCCAGCTCTGTAGCAGGGGTATCGATTAGTTGATCATTAGCCTGGTTGCTGTTCTTGTCAGCCTCCTGTACTGTGTCTGTTAGGGACTTGCCGAGTGTCTCGGGAAGAGTCATACAGATTACTCCACCAATAGCTGCAATACCAGCCATTATGGCAAATGGCAAAATAGTATGAGCTCGTTTCTGTAAAAAAAGTCATCAAATATTTGAGACGTGCGCTCTGATTGGACGTGTTCTCTATGAGAGCAAAGTGTGCGCGACTGCACGAATAATGAATTCAGAAAATCTGCCTATACCCGTGATTGCATTTTTGATAAAAGGAGTAGAAAACGCGGCAGTAATAATGAAATAAATAATAAAAGATTTGTATAACGCTTATACAAGTCAGCTCTAAGCGCTGTAAAATAAAAATCGGATAAATGCTATAATATAAAATAATTAATTACAAGTAAAAAGCAAACTTAAAAAGATGTGTTTTAAGTTCATTTTTAAATAAAGTTAGACAGTCAATGTTTCGAATAGAGGATGGAAGAGAGTTCCATAATGCAGAAAGAGCAGAAACAGAGAAGGAGCGAAAACCGTATGATTTCAAATTATATGTCGCTGAATTGAGAAGTAGTGATACATTGAGTATCTATAAGATGTGAATGAGTGTTTTATCGGCAGATATAGATACAAGTCAAAGCGTTTGCTTGTGCTTGCGTTGCTACAAGTTCTTAGCGATATAAAAGGAACTCTTAAATTAGATATAACTTACTGAGAAAACAATGTACGGTGACACGGCGGAGCCTATTCGTCCAGCTGATGTTGACGTACCCATAGCTGTACCTCTACAAACATAAACAAATAAAGTAAATAAACAAATAAAGTAAATAAACAAATGAAGTAAATAAACAAATAAAGTAAATAAACAAATAAAGTAAATAAACAAATGAAGTAAATAAACAAATAAAGTAAATAAACAAATAAAGTAAATAAACAAATAAAGTAAATAAACAAACAACAATGATCAAAACAAAACTCTGTTTGTACCTTTATTATTGTAATTATGGATGAAAATAAAGATTGTTTTTTAATGCCACATCTACAGAAAATGCTTGTTTGATTGTGAATTTTCATGGCCTATATGCCGTCCTTGTACTTATGACAAATGTAGAAGTATATGACTATGCTTTTTCATGTTTGTATTCTCTTTTGAGACCCTCCCCTCTTCATCCCCAACGTCCCTACCCCCGCCCCACCATAATATATTCATACTCAATTACCTGACAGCGGTTGGGAAGAGCTCAGAGGAATACAGATAAATCACATCAAAAGCTATCGTGATGAAGAACTTTCCAAGAACCATCGACATGAGTATTTTGCCAGCTAAGAAACCTGTAAACAAAGAATGACATTGGAGCACCAAAAATACTTGAGTTTCGTGTTCTTCTTATACGCTGTATTAACCTCGATTTCAGGAAAAATAACAAGAGTCAAGACAAAGGCTCCAGTATTTCTATTGTTTGTGGACAAATGCGTGCATTTTCACGTGATGTTCTAAATACAAATTAATATATCTTGCTACCCAGGCTAATACAGCGTAAAGAAAAACGTGAAACTGGCTTATTAAAAGTGATAAGGGGTCGAAACTGATTTATAACTACGAAATATAGTGGATCGTTCCACTCGCCCGAGAAGGTAATGCAACAGGGGTCACAATGGTCAAACATAGCACTAGTCCATCATTTCAGTTTTATTATTATTATTATTATTTTTTTTTATTACATTCCTCCTCCGGCTCCTCTTTCAGGTTTCCTTTCGTTCTAGCTTTGAGAACTGGTCAAGCAATAGGCAAATTTACATTATGGCGCCATATACTACCAATACCAGAATGCTTTGCTGGCTTTCTTTTGTATTGCAATTCGTGAAAATTGTTTTACTAATTATATCCAAAATGATTGAAAATTTGAATATGAAAGAAAGTTTGCAAAGAATGCTGGTCTTGGTAGCAAAATGGCGCCATAATGAAAATCGCCTATAGCGATATTTACTGTTTACAAACAAAAAACGTCACAAACGAATTGTTATGTTAATGTGCCAACCACAGCACAAAAGATTCTATTGAAATAACAGCAAATCACTGTCTGGTTCGCACATGAATAACAACTGAAAACTGGCTGGACAACGACGTTGTACAGATCAAGAATTTTCAATAGGGGGAGGGGAGGGTTTTGGTTTCGAATATAAATAAACGGAAAAAAATGCTAGAGCGATCATCAGGTCACAGAGGCTCGATACAATTACGTCAGTTTTAATATCAAAGTTTTTTTCAAATTCAGGCTTCCATCCACACGTCACCCAATTGCGATATCTTGATTCGTCTCTGATTAATTTTGTTAATAGTAATAATCTCTGTAAACTAGCCTGATTAAGATCCTGTTTATATGAGGCGAGCCAGCCCGGTTAAGCGGGTTTTGTTTTTACGCTCTGATAGCTTGAACACAAAAGAAACCAGCCCTCTAAACCGGGCTGGCTCACTCCATATAAACAGCCCCTAAGGGTCTATTTATATGAGGCGAGCCCGGTTAAGCGGGCTAGCTCGCTTTGCCGAAATACTATTTTATGTTGTGTTTATATGTAGGCAGGCAATTTCAACCTAGATCTTGGCAAGGCGGGATGCAAAAACTTCATATAAACACTTCTCATTATTTTTCAAAGAATGTTGGATCTGCCGAGATCTCGGCAAAGCGGGCTAGCCCCCTTAAGCGGGCTGGCTCGCCTCATATAAATAGACCCTAATAGATTTTCCCCGCATTCGCTTGACTTGCCAACAATAGTTTTACATCGAGGCTGGAGTGTATAAAAAAAGAAGAATGTATGGATTTATGCACTCCAGCCTCGGTGTAAAACTATTGTTTTTGTTGCCGTCAAGCGAATGCAGGGAAAGTCTATTGGGATATATACGTTATAGAATAAAATTAAGGGTCCTGATTACTTAAGCAAAAAGTCATCACGATTTTTTCTTAGAAAGATATTTTATAGAGAATTTATCAATTAATCGAAAAATGGATAGAAATCTATATGGTCCCGAGCCCGTTTTCGAGATAAAAATTTTTGAACGGAACCATGTTTTGACAATTTTGAAGAACAAATGACGAAAAATACATTTTTCACAAAAAAATTTATTACTCAAAAACTAATAAAGCTATTGACGTAGTTTTTACAGGCAATCTCAACCAGACGGTATTTTACACAAATATGGGAAAATAAATTATATATGTGTTAAAATTTTGTCAAAATTTATAGTTTTGTTTTCGTCTTTGACTTAAAATCGCTTTGAATAGTGAAACCCTAAACTACTTACCATCGCGTGTAATGTTGAAAAGTCATCAGGATTTTTTCAAATCTTGTCAAAAGAAAGATTTTTACAAAATCTTTCAGAAAAAATAAAGAAAAATATAGAGTCCCGCGCAAAAAATGAGGGTTTTGGCTGGTTGAAGTATAATTTTCGAAGGCTCCTTGTGTTATTCTTATGTTGTCTTTTGGCGGGATTTGGCGCGCGCGCGGCGTTCTCAGCGGTAAATTGCTCGCGGGCACAGGTTTCAGGCGTCGTTGTTGTTCTAAAGTAGTCAGGACCCTTAAACTAGACGACTGCTCGATCGGCCAAGCTTCAATTTACTCCACAGGAGAAAGAAAACTCAAAGTAGTTGTAACGCCTGTTTCTATGAGGCGAGCCAGCCCGGTTAAACGGGCTGGTTTATTTTTGTTTTTACGCCTTGATAGCATGAACACAAAAGAAACCTAAACCGGGCTGGCTCACTTCAAATAACCAGCCTCTTAGTGGCGCAGCTAGGCTATAGTGGTTCGTTACCTTTGGACCCGTTATCATAATGACTTAGTAATGCTGCAGCAAGACCAACCACGCCAGAAAGGCACAGACTAATTATCATGGTCTTCTTTCTTCCTAAACTAGAAAACAACAAGGTACTTAGTAGCCACACTTTACCTACTTTTCCTAGTCTATCGCAGGAAAAACTGTGTGCCTCAACACAATCGGTTTATTTTGGATTATTGTTTAGAAAGTGATAGAGTGCTAACGTATTAAAAGTGTGCAACATAAATTCCACTAATTAGTGCTATTTTATGGTAGTTTTATTGTCTTCTTTTGTTTTATTAGTGCTATTTACTGCTAAATAGTGTCAACTGTTGCACACTTTTAGTGTTTGCACTCTATAGTTTCTTTTGTTTAATTAGTGCTATTTACTGCTAAATAGTGTCAACTGTTGCACACTTTTAGTGTTTGCACTCTATAGTTTCTTTTGTTTAATTAGTGCTATTTACTGCTAAATAGTGTCAACTGTTGCACACTTTTAGTGTTTGCACTTGTCATTTACCATTGTTTCTTCCAGTAAATAGGAACATTTCCCATGCTATTTCCATATTTGGAAAATTGGGAATTCAAAATGTTTCCAGTGTATGTTGCTTGCTATCAGGTCTAGTAGCGTGTAAGTCACATTAGTGTGACACAATTCTTAACTATTTAGTGTAAAATATAAGATTCGGATATTCACTAGAGCGTTTTCACATAGCGAACTATCTTATGCTAAGGATTTCTAAAAAATGCTAATGAGCATTACACGTGGGAATGTACGCTTTGATAATTATCGCGTTTACGTTATCAAAGCGTACATTCCCGCGTTCAATTCCCATTAGCATTTTTTAGAACTCATTAGCAGAAGATAGCTCGTTATGTGAAAACGCTCTAAGATAAAGAATTGTTGCACACTAATGTGTCGCATAATCTTGATTTTTCATATATTTATTTTTAACTTCTGTGGAAATCGATAAACAACAATGCTTGGTGGGTACTTACTATTTAAGGCAAGGCAAAGAGATAAACATGCCACCCAGTTCACACATAGCTGACACAAAAAAGTTCAAATACATATTGCCACCAATGGTGGGAGAACTTAGTGTAATACCGTAATAAACCATAGCACACGCAAACCTGAAATAGACAGCATTTATCAATCAATCAATCAATCAATCAATCAATCAATCAATCAATCACTCATCCAATCAGTCAACCAGTCTGTAAGTTAGTCAGTCAGTCAGTCATTGCGTTAATCAGTCAGTCAGCCAGGCAATCATTCGGTCATTTAATCAATCGGTAATTTAATCAATCGGTCAATCAATCAATCGTTCAATCAACCAATCAATCGATCAATCAGTCATTCAATCAGTCATTCGGGGGCGGATTTTGGGGTGTCCACCGGTTTAGCGGACCCCTCGATCGGGCTTTTATATCGCTTATTGCCTCCGTTCTCGGTATTTATCTCTTTCCGCAAATGAAAGCATTTCAACTCACCAGCAGTACCACGACGCCAATGTCCTGTAAACCATGCTACGTGATGAGAACAAGCTTCGAATATTACCAAGTCCCTTACTGCTATCATCTTGTTCTTCTCCAAGCAAACTCAGATCCTCTTCTGAAATTCTACGCTTATTCAAATTGGCTGCAAATTTGATAACTTTTTTGGCCTGTTTCATCTTTCCTTTTACCATTAGCCATCGTATTGACTCTGGGGTGAAACTAAATAGAAGTATAAATAATAAAAAGAATAGACGAGGCAAAAACAGAGCATCACAAAGGAAATGAAATAGAAACTCGGTGAATTAATTTTTAGTGGGTGCATAACTAGATGTTATATGGCACAAAATAGTTAACAATTGATTCTTATGCATTCTACTTACAACCAAAAGAAGATGGTCAGAGCTCCAGGAATACTCGTTACAATGCTCAGTATCCTCCAGCTTTGAATTAGATATCCAAGTAACGATAGCGCACACAGACATAGGATCCATGCTATGAAAATCATGATTCCTACAGGCCCGCGGTGGTCTTTCCCAATGAACTCCAAAACATACACATAGCCCACAATTCCACTGCTACCTAGAACATTAAATGAGGAGTATAAATTATAAGAATTTACCCATTTCAACCCAATGACACTTTTAAGGCTGATTTACACGGTACGATTTGTCTAGTTTTAGAAGTTACGACTATATAGTCGTAACTTCTAAAACTAGTCGCACGCGCTCTAAAACGTGTTTTAGAATGTACGTCCTACTAGTTTTAGAACGTTTTGAACCTCACGACTAGTCGTATACTACAAATTAAATCGCACGCGGCAAATCGTACCGTGTAGATCAGCCTTTAGGAGTTGCTCTTTATTTATGAAAAATGTAATCACATCTTGATTTACCGAATTGGTCACTTATAAGTTTACATATAAGTTTGAATTAATAAGCTGGTAAGCTGATGAAGATAAAAATCTTTAAAGTCGACAAATCTTGTTGACTTTTTACTAAGAAATGCATGTGTGTTAATTGGCACGAAAACGAGGCTTCGCTAGTGCATCGACGCAAGTTTACCGTACATTTCCTTGCAAAAATGTATAGTTTAAAAAATCACATCTTCGTCAGTTTTGTTGCGCAGAATATTGTTCGCGTGAAATCTTTGGTACAGGCAAGGGAACTTTGCTCCTGGAGGATGCTGCGCGAGCTGATCATGAACGAATTGCGCAAGATGCAGCCATGAACGTTGAGGAACAGTCAGCCAAACATATACTACACAAAAAAACAACATTGTATAAAAAAAAATAAAAAAACTTCACGTACCGATGCCTATACCAACCAACGCCCTGAACACAGCAAACACCCAGTATGCTTGCGCAAAAGCAGAGATAAAACCAACAACACATGTGAATAACCCAAGAGGATAGAAAATGATCTTTCTGCCGAATTTGTCACCGAGAATACTGCCTGTCAAAGAACCGAATATCCAAAGTAGGAAGGTGAGAGAGTTGGCGAGACTTGCGTAAACAGCGGTATCACAGACTAGGTCCCACTAGAAACACAACAATATCGATTTGAAATTACAGAATTGTTTGAAAATGAATTCACTCGTTTTATTCCCTTACATCCATCCATCCATCCATCCATCCATCCATCCATCCATCCATTCATTCATTCATTCATTCATTCATTCATTCATTCATTCATTTATTCATTCATTCATTCATTCATTCATTCATTCATTCATTCATTCATTCATTCATTCATTCATTCATTCACCCACCCATCCATCCATCCATCAATTCATTCATTCATTCATTCATTCATTCATCCATTCATTCATTCATTCATTCATTCATCCATTCATTCATTCATTCATTCATTCATTCATTCGTTCATTCATTCATCCATTTATTCATTCATTCACCCATCCATTCATCAATTTATTTATTCATTCATTCATCCATTCACCCATTCATTCATTCGTCCATTCTTTTATCAATTCTTCATTCATTTTACTTCTATATAAACAGCGATCGTTTTACCTCTGTCACAATAGAATCAAAATTCCCGTCAATATCGAACTTCCAATCTCCTCTGGACAAGTTACACCTGAAATTATAATTGGTATCCCCAGGACTAAATGATCCATTCAAGGTACACGCAGAAGAATTTGTCGAGCATTTCCATGGCGGTTCGGCAGTGCTAAATGTCATGACCATTAACACCATATTCGTGAAGAACATACCACAGCCAAGGAGGACAATGATGCGTATTTGGAATCGACCAAAACCACCAATTTTCTCAATTACGTCTTCTGATGTTATTTTCGCCATGCTGCTTTTGAAGTGACTTCTTGTAACAAATAAGGGTTAGTTTCTTTGCCAGCGAAACTCTCTGAAAAACAAATCACAAGATGTAATTAAATAAAACGGTCAAAAGTCTGGATTCGCGCCTGTATGTAATTGCTACATATACACATTACTAAAATTTTACATTTCCAAATATCTTGGTACGTGAATTTGATTTTGGCAAGTGTGAAGCAGATACAATCTTGAACAAAAATGCTTGATAATGAGCACATCAAAAGCAACAAATTGATTTTTTTTTTCAAGTCTGTTGATAGCGAAACAACACTTTGTTTTGTGGGGGAGGGGAGAGGAAAGTGTGTACGACACAAATGTAACAAGACGCTCTTAGAGGCGAGCTCGGGCTTGTGAAGAAGCACTGCGGTCCTATTTCGGCTCTTCTAACTACCGACGCAGCTAGCCTTTAATTTTCGTAATGAGCTAGCTAAGAATGCCTGTGTTAGATGCTATAAATACGTGTACTGACAGGTAATAAAGGGGTACCAGGATTATTTTAACGTCTATTAACTATGCTGTAAGGTTGTCTTTAAAACAATTCACAGTCTTATCATTTTTTCTTATAAATAAACATTGGAAAATCCCATGTAAACAGTTAAAAATATTTTTGTTTCATTTTTCTTGATAACACAGAACATTATAAGTTATATCTGTGAGGTGGCAGAAGATTCAACTTCCCAGAACGAGCAACAAATGATCTCATAAAAATCAAATCGTTGACGAAACATAAACAAATTTTAATAAAACATCAACTCCGTTATTTAAAAATATCAATGAGATGAAAGAAATGTAAACGTACCAAATGATATCGTACTAAGTAAAGTGTAGTCATTAAACACGAAGGCAATTTGCATTGCAATTCTCCAAAACTAATTTAAAAATCATGAATAATTACTGAGGGAGAGAACAAAACAAAATCATAGCCATGACCAAGTTTCGTCCTGATTTGCATACAAATTAATATTGTTGTTGTTTCTTGTTTAATATTTCAGTTAAATATGATTTAGGAAATTATTTTTTTAAGCAACATAAAATATTGTTAATCAATTTCATAATTTTAGTACACCTCACGGCAAATATTAGACTCCCTCGCAGTCGTTTTTTAGGGCTTGTCACGCAGAGCTTCTAGATTTTTTCACGCAATTCAAAATAGCCCCATGAAAGCTTTGAACCTTTATTGCATTTGAGAACGTTATTACATTTGGGTCCGATTATTACATTAGTGCCTTCTACAGAAGGCAGTAGAATAAAAAAAAAAAAAACACGAATCGTCCCCCCCCCCCCCCAAAAAAAAATCAATTTGTTCCAATATTATTTTTAACGATGAATTGTTGGATACACATAATTGCATAATGCATATAAGTACATAATTGCTTCACCCAATGTATAATTTATTTTATATCCACCTAGTTGTAATATTTATTATTTTCCATATCTCCTTGTACTAGTGCGAACTATCTTAGGACAATAATTATTGAAGTATTGAGGTATCCACTCCGTCCGTGTGGATCCGTTCACGTTGCGTGACTTATTGTCAATGTTTGACACAATCTTGTGCAAGGCTGTAACATCGCACAAACACTGGCCAAAACAAAATTATCTTTAAAAAATTCAATCAAACAGTACAATTGTAATTAAAAGACACCAAAAATTAGTCTTGTAACCATCACACTACTACACTATCATAATAATCGAAATAATTTTGAATTGCATGATTAATTGTTTTTACCACAGACTATAAGGGCGTCTATATATGCTAATAGTTTAATATTTGAAACAAATCAGACCGTATTAGTTAATCCTACTTTATCACGAATTGCTATTTATTATCATGGAATTGTATTAGGCTTCTTAAGTAAACGATAAACTAAGCTAAGTCTACACAAATGAGCAATTATTAGCTCAACGCGACCTGTTTGGTTATAGTGTTGTTTGGTTGGTTGGTGTGCTCGTTTCTTACTGAAGCAATCAAGCATACGATGATCAAGCTATCAAGCAGTGGTGTTATTGATCGCAAAGTTTTTAGTCTTTTAGACCTAGAACGTTCATATAAAGACGATAAACGTAACTATCATCCTTGTATTGGAAACGTTTGTGACAATATTGACTGATATCAAGCTGTAACATATCGATGTCTTCTTGACTTTCGTAGTCATTGCAAGATATCACGAGAGTTTAATAATGTATATGATTTCTAATCAACGGTTTGATGACAGCTTTGCAGTTTAATTTGCTCACCTTTTGATCTTCAGAAAACAAACAGCAGTACAGAAGTGCAACCAGAGTCTTACAAGTTATATGCTCGCATGATTCCTGTGGCTTTGAAGTCACTTGATTGGCAGGGGAAAAGGGGAGGGGAGGGATCAAACATCTCAGTGAGGGAAGAGTAAATTACCCCACAGGTAGCCCAGGCTGTTTATAGCCTCCGTGACAACCGTCTTATGTGGATCGCCGAAATAAAGGTCGTCCGTTGCAGGCGTCTGCACTAAGGGACCCACCATTAGAATAGTAAAGAGGAGGAAGGGGGGAGGGGGAGGGGGGAGGGGGGGGGGGGAGGGAAAAAATCCAAACACGGTTTGCCAAACTCGTCAGAAAAAAAATACATACACGCCCAACCATCCGTGACAAAAAATGCATAATAGGCAGGCCGAAAAAAATGTATGCAAGGTTGAAAACTCACAACTAGCGCTTCACTTTTCTAATGGTCTATCACTAATGTAGCCTCCGTTGCAAACGTCTTATGTGGTTCGCCGAAAGAAAAGCTGGGAACTTTTTTTTCGGCAACGGAGGCTATCACTAATGAGCGTCCTTAACCTGTTCACCAATCAGAGAAGAGCTCTGAAATATCAGGAGCTAATTATATATCGGTACTGAAGAATCCCTTGGAATAATAGCTTGAATAGAGTGAGGTGCTCGAGTGCGGAAAAATTATGCATTCAGTGAGAATATACTAACGGCTATAAAATTATTCAAAATGGCGAAATAATTTAGGGGGAGGGGTAGTAAAATTTCACTAAAATATTGTCTGGGCTACCTGTAACACCAGTTGGCTAATTTGAATCATGCATTTGCATGCATAAGGGTTCTGGAAACGCGCACCTTGGTGTCGACCAGAACGGCATCGTTACTTCCAATTCATGGGAGCTAGACTGAAGGACACAGTATGGGATTCAAAGCAGCAGTGCAAAGTCAACTTTATGGATCGAAATTGAGATATTATTGAAGTGCAAGTACTGGAGAGGTGAGCATGAAAAACATAAAATTGAAAGAAAAGTATCATCTTGGATGAGAAAACATCACGATTTTTTTACACTAGCGTGGAACAGAGTCCGCGAAGCCTTCGCGAAGAATCGAATTAGTCCGCAAATTCACAACTAGAATACATCTTTTCAGCGACATCTGCAAGCAAGAGCGGTTGATGTACGAATGCGCTTAGTCCTTTGGAGAAGTCAAAAAAGCTTTTGTACTATTAATCACAGAAACATTTACAATAGGCATTTTTATTATATTTGAGTGCACAGATGGAACCATTATATGATTAAATTAAACTGAGGAGTCCACATTGCCGGGACTCCTTTGATAATCAATTTTTTAAAAGTTTCATTTTTCATTTCAAAATTCTGCATTTCTTTTAAATTCCACAATACCCCCTTATTCAAGCTCGATTGCTTGGAGGCTTTAATTCAGGCAGAGCTGGAAGAAGAAGTCCTTTTTACCTTTTAATTTTTGTAATCTTAAAGGACAAATGAACAAAGGTCGTCTTGCGCTTATCCCGGACATAGAAGGTTCATATACGCTTTGGGCCTAAATCTCAGTCGTCAAACATGTATGTTATCTTAAATTCATATGACACGAATAGAATTATACGTGCTTGGTGATTTGTACGAAATTGTGCACCTCTTTGTTTCTTTTTTTCTTTGTAAAATAGGGATATACTCCCATTATAATTATATTAAAAAAATAAGTTATTTTAGTTATATTACTCTTTACCCTGCGAAGGTAAAAGAAGGCTCTGCTCGCAGGGTAATTACTCTTGTGCATCTTTTGCTGTTCATGAACTGCACTGAAACAGCCATTCAGTCCTTGTCCAAATGAAAGAGGTTTTCAATAACGTAAATAAACACTTTACAAGAGTAAATACCAATGGTGGCAACGATCGGTTTCGTATGTCCAATTGCTAATATTGACTGTCTGCTCACGTTATGGAATCCCTCTTGTTGCCAATAAGACAATGCTCTTTCTCGGTTTGAGTGAAAGTTTCAGTGTGGTCAATGACAGCCGCGCAAAGTTGTACTCTTTAAATTTATCGGATCGTTTAAATATGTTTATGACAGATTGCCGCGTGATTTTACAACAATCTTGTAGATATCCGCAGACACGGTTTTACAATTTATGTAAAAAATACAACTAAATAAGGGATCTGCAGAATGACGTCATTTTACTACGACTACCAGCATTCTTTGCAAATTCCCTTTCATATGCAATTTCTTGATCCCTTGGAAATTACAATTGCCTTACTAAAGAAAGTAAACTACAAATTCTGGTAGTTGTCGCTAAATGACGCTATAATGAAGATGGACGTTACTGCAAAAACACAGCATGATTAATTCATCCGTCCACCATTCTGTTTTCTCTAATAACTGGTTCTTCGATCTGGCAATAGACCTTCCCTGCATTCGCTTGACTGGCTACGAAACAATGGAATCACACTGACGCTGGAGTGTATAAATCCATACATTCTCTGTATTTCATACACTCCAGTCTTATTGTGAACCTATGTTGTTTTGTGGTCAGTCAAGCGAATGCGGTGATGGTCTATTGCCACCCCTTTGCTTAGAGTTCTTTATGAATTCTTTACAAAATTCGTGCTCCCTTGGTACTTTAAGGTTTTATCTTCAGTTAAAAGTTAAATATGGTTATCTCCCTTGTAATATAATTTATGCTCACAACTGAGGTCACAATAACGCCAGAAACAAAAGGAGTATTGTCTTTTGAAAACGACTCCTTATTGTGACCTAACTTGTGCAGCATAGATAAGATTACATTACACGGTAGCCTGATTTTCAGACGGGTCCTGGGGCCTACGCTTCACTCCACTACCAGGGGAGATAGCCCTACAAATAGCAATATTCATATCTAAAAACCAGGCCAATTAAGATTAAACTGTTTTGTTAGGAGTAAATTCTGTCGAATTTTCTATTTGATTTGACGATTCTCCTCCGCACGTAAACAAGCGGTGCTAGGGCAGTACAATAATGACGTCTAACAACAGTCTTAGCACAAGGGGGAGGGGGGAGTATACTAACAGTCTTAACACAAGGAAAAGGGGATAATATCCCTAGGGGATAGTGGTGGGTATAGTAACAGTCTTAGCACACAGGACAGGGGTAGTATCCCTAGGGGTAGGGGTGGGTATACTAACAGTCTTAGTACACAGGAGAGGGGTAGTATCCCTAGGGGGTAGGGGTGGGTATAATAACAGTCTTAGCACACGGGAGAGAGGTTCGTATCCCTAGGTGGTGCTTGTCACATCAGTGAATGCCACTGAGCGACAGGGCTTCGCGCAGAGTCTAACATATCGTTCCAATGTGCCAATCCTGGTCCTGTACTGTACATATATGGTCCCACTACGCATCGACCAATCAGCTTCTTCGTTCCCCCAAGCCTAGGAGCATTTATGACTGACATGATAAAGCTGACACGATTCAGGGCGGCTGGTGGGATGGTGAAAGCAAAGGCTTCGTTGAACACTGGATTGTAGGTTCTTTTACAGATGGAAGTCTTCTTCTTTTTGCATGTTCTACAACCAAGTACCATGGACACTTTCACGTATGGATCTGAATATCAAAATACATTGGTTTACAGCTAAAGTCGTTGTATTACGATAAACCTTTGTTTGGATTCTGGTATATTCTGCACCATCAATCATTTTCGTAGGGCGGAGCTTGCCATAACATGTTCTATTATAAGTTGATATATATCAAACTCCGGCCCTGATGTCAATTGACGATCGACAAAAGAGGAAGCTAAAGCAAAGTTTTGAAACAGCAATATATCAAAATACATTGGTTTAATTGATGTCCACACACCCAGTTCATACTGCCCCACACTACCCATCAGGGCAAGGCATTTTCACTCTAAGTCGAAAAAATTTGAAAAGACCATTTTTACAGCCAAAACCGTTTTAAATTAAGTCTCAATAAACAATAGAAATTGTACAAAATGTTGTTTCAGATTTATGTGGACTAGTGGACAGAAGGTCTAACCGGATAAATCTGCGTTTTCAAACTTTTTCGGATTACTGCAACTAAACCTGACCCCAAGACTAGCAAGTGCTTTTCAAACAAAGAAAACAACGAACAAAATGTATTCCTTACATAATCCTCCCAGTTCGCCTTCAAGCTGTAAATCCCTGGCTTTCATAATGATTATTGTCAGCCGACTGGCTGTTGGAAGGAATTGAAGACAAAATAGCAATTCTCCTCTTGGCAGGGAAGGTTGCTGACAAGCAAAAAGAACGACTTCGAGTTAGTTTATATCAGCATAAAAGAATATCCTAAAACATAGCAATCGTGTGAATGTATGATGAGAACATCGAAAATTTATAAAGTTATCCTTTGACGTATTTACAAATTAATAAATTAAAGACTTGGATAGATGGCGGAGTTATGAATGAATAAATGAATGAACGAGCGAACGAACAAAATAATGGATGGATGGATGGATGGATGGATGGATGGCAGAATAAATGAATAAATGAATGAATGAATGAAAGAACGGACGAACGAATGAACGAATGAATGGATGGATGGATGGATGGTTGGATGGATGGCGGAATGAATAAATGAATGAACGAACGAACGACTGAATAGATGGATGGCGGAATGAATGAATAAATGAATAAATGAGTGAATGAATGGATGAATGAATGAATGAATGAATGAATGAATGAATGAATGAATGAATGAATGAATGAACAAACGAATGAATGGATGAACAGATGGATGAATGGATGAATAAATGGGTGTATCAATACCATTGATTGAACAATAAACATGAAAACAGACATGCAAATGAATAAATGAACTCCTCCTCGCCTTTTTCCATAATAATATAATATACCTTGGTAAGTTCCCCTGCCTCGATATCCCTCCAAATCTCCGTCTGATCATTCGGCAATGCAGTGTCAATTTCACTGAGCGAATACATCACGTGACCAATGACCTGTTGGCGTGAAAACCGATCGAAATCACAAATCGTGAATTTTAAAGTTCTCGATAGCAATTCCTCTTCTGGAACTATAAATATGAAATCTTCATTAAACTCAGGGTTGGAAGTCCTGTGTATTCGTGACTGTATTTTACGTCGTTTGTCTGGAAGAAGCGAGAGTTTCACATAAGGAGTTGCAGTAACACTAGTTCCTTTAGACGTCAGTCGCGTAGCTCGAATTAATTTGACTTTCAGCTTTTCGGTTCGTCGTTCGTAGTTTAGAGAGAAGCAAAGACGGCTTGGGCCTGAGTAGGGAGAGCCTGGTCTACACTCTAACTCATCGTCAGACCTGAGACGAAAAAGAAGGTACTGTATTTATACAGGTTTATTTGGTTCCGTTTGTTTATTCATTCATTAGTTTATTGTTTGTACTGTCGTTTACATTTTCATTCATTTACTCAGTCATTCATCCGTCCATTCATTTATTGATTCATTGATTGATTGATGCATTCATTCATTCATCCATTCATTCCTTCCTTCCTTCCTTCCTTGCTTCCTTCATTTCTTCATTCATTCATTCATTCATTCATTCATTCATTCATTCATTCATTCATTCACTCATTCATTCATTCATTTATTCAATTCTTCCTTCCATCAGTTCATCTCTCCATTCTTCCATCTGGATTCTCATTCATTCGTATAAAAAATCATGTATCCAATCAATGCGTTTTTACATACTGATAGATAGTTGGATCTAAATGTGTTGGATCGATGTCTATGGGCTGCACCATCTCAGGAACAGATCCCGCTAATGCTGTATAATGCGGACCTATTTTGATCTTAGGTATTTCAAAGCCATCTGTTGCATCCTCCTCGATGTTACCCTTGCTTCTTAACCTCCTGATCAGTATGTATATGACTACAAATAGCACTATTGCAAATACTGTTCCAGCGCAACCGATGGCGATAACACCTGAAACAACAACACATAGATCATTGAAGACTTGCATGGCGTAAGGAGAGGGATCGAGAAGAATGACAAGGATATGGAATCGAGGAGAAGGAGGAGAAGGAGAGGAAGAAGGGAAGGGCATAAAAAAAACACAAATGAAACAAGAAACTAAATGGAGAGAAGAGGAAAAGCTAGTAGAACTAGTAGGAGAACCAAAAAAAGATAAGAAAATATGAGAGAGGAGGTCGAGGAAGCGAGCCAAGATCGAATTTAACAAGTAAAAGTTACGGTTTTTTAGTGTGAATATTACTCACCCCATGCTGTATGACCAGTTTTTATGGTCATGACACACGATTGTACTACATCAAACTTACTTGGTCAAACCTGAAAACAAATCTTACATATCAGAGACATCTTTGTTATTTTTATCACTACATCTGTACTGTAATTTAAGAGTCGTTTTCGCATGACTGGGAAACGATATGATAACGATACGACTACAACTGATGCGCGCAGACGATTCTTATAAATAAGGGTTACGATACGATACGATTCGATACGATACGATACGATATGATACGATACTGTTTCCCACCAATACGAATATAACTTCATTTAATGCTTATACCACGCATCATTCAGCACTACCAGCGTCATCATGAACACCATGACCACCACCCCGAAATAAACTTATCTATAAACGATAAACTATTATATTATTGTTCAGCACATCTAGATTGTGCGACGCACTGGTAAATTATCGAATAGCAGTACCAATTTGCAAAAGAACAAAAAAATACCATAAAAGCAATTACAAAGCTATGAAAACAATGAGGAAAGTTGGCAAGGTGTAGAAGAGTGGAAAAAGAGAAGTGTCTAATTACCGCGATGACGTCATAGGTAGGCTCATAACTAGTTTCTCTCGGTTGAATGATCACAGAATGAAAATGTTGACACAGTCTTAAAGTAGTTTAACGAACTGCATCCTTCGATTATATAATCATATATTAAATATTACACCTTTTTTATTTTCTTCATTTTTTTTAATTCTCTGCCCGAAAGACCACAGAACATTCAGATATACCGATTAAAATAATTAGGTTTGGAATTGGTCTGATTCGCATGCCAATTGACACGATAGCCGGCGCACGAACTAAAAGTTTGTAACATAAATACTACCAAATAGTGCTATTTAATGCTAATTCTATTGTTTTCTTTTGTTTGGTTAGTGTGTTTTACAACTAAAAAGTGATTACTATTACACACATTTAGTGTTTGTACTCCAATGCATAACTTGATGCTTTTGAGTTTGCCCGAACATTTTTTTTTGTTTTTCTGATGCTTTTGGTGTTTTTTTTTTTCGGTGAATTATATTTCAAATGTAATGCACCCGGTTTTCATTACATTTGTATTTTTGTTTCACTGGCTTATGATTACTCTACATTATACATTTTACATGTAGTAAAATATATGTAAAATGTATGTAGAGTAATGCCATGTTCCGTGTTTTAAACACATAACTTCTATATCAATACCTGTGGCAGTGAACGTTGTCTAGATGTGCTCACAGTTCCAATCATCTTCAACGTATTCTATGTAACTTGGATTTACTCTCCTCTAGTTAGAGTATTGCGCAGGCAAATTACATCACCCTTTTCAGTGCAGAATTTTGTTTATACTTTTGCAGAATATTCTTATTCCAATCGATTGCAACAAATCTCAATGTTATTTTTATAGAAACATTCCTTCGATAAACAATGAAAACAATTTGCATTTATCACTAGCCTGAAACAAAAACGTACATTTCTGCCCTTGACATTTTGGCGCTATTTGCCCTGCGATTCAGCGTCAACGAACCAAAAAGAATAGTCAGGCATGTATGAGTGGAAAATGACTTGAGATGATTTGCTGAAACCTGCACGTGCTTTACAAAACATCAGTCATACTTTACCATCTCCACAGAGATCTGCCGTTTGAAGGCATGAAACCTTTAATCAAACAGATTGTATAATTTTGTACAGTTTTATTTGCGAAAAATGCACGGCACATTTAGTGTGAAACAATTGTTAACTATTTAGCGCTAGATAAGATTTAGTTCAGCACTAACTAAGAATTCACTGAGACATAAACACAATACAATAAAGGAATTGTAATAAAAAACCTGTATTTGTTTATGCCTCGTTCTTAGTTATTGTATAACTAAATCTAAATTATCTGACACTAAATTGTTAAGATCGATTAGAGTGTAAACAATATATCCGTTAAACACTTATTACTAAAAAGTACAAATTAGTGCTAATTAAACAAAAGAAAACAATAGAATTTGCATAAAATAGCACTATTTAGTATTACTAAAGTTTCACGGAAAAATTGTTTGCACTCTAATAGAGTGCAAACAATAAAAACGTGAATCAATTACTAAATAGTGCAAAAAAGTGCCAATTTAACAAAAGAAAACAATAGAATTATGATAAAATTGTGCTATTTTTTTTGAATGTTTGTAATCTACGAATATTCCTTACAAGGAATATCTGCTTCATCGGCAGTATGTTTCAAAAATGCAAAATCGCGTCGCAGACATTATAATTTGTGGTTACTTTAACTGATTGATTTACAAATAATTATCCTATTTATATAATTAATTTTTGTATTACTCAGCAATGAAAATTATCATAACAACACCATTTCAAAAATAGATTATATATTTTCAATATTTTTTTCATTTGGCCGGCTTCAGTGACAATTCATGCAAAGAACTGACGTCATACATTTTAGCACACTTTTTGACTTTTTTTCCTTTGAATTCCTTACGTATTCAAGAATGAAATACACATGACATGATATTATAAAAGAAAGATAAATAGAAAATAGGAAAAAATAAAATGAAGAAATACTTTAGTTCATCGGTTCCATTATATATGTCCTTTCCGCACTTTCCGCACTTATATTTTCTGTGTTGAAACATGCAGTTCAATTTGCGAAAACTTCCTACTGTAATTATCCCAAAAAAGAAGTATATATTTTCAGTAATAATAATACTAATATGCTTTTCTGTAGTATTCTTGAGGTGCAATCTCAGAAACGCATCAGAATAAGAATGTTGGACTTAGTAAAAAAACAACTTTTCCATCTTTTTATGCGTTCGACCAGCCGTAACGAACATGAAATATCAGGTTGTACGAGCTATTCATTCTTTCACTGAAGCATAAATTATTCTGCAAGACTCAAAATTTATTGTTCTATCATAATTGTTTATGATTTGTGATACTATTGTAGCTGACCCAACGTTGTGTATGCTGAACCATCTCGTCTCGTCTTCCATTCTGTGGCTATGGTCTTCTCTTCTCTTCTCTTCTCTTCTCTTCTCTTCTCTTCTCTTCTCTTCTCTTCTCTTCTCTTCTCTTCTCTTCTCTTCTCTTCTCTTCTCTTCTCTTCTCTTCTCTTCTCTTCTCTTCTCTTCTCTTCTCTTCTCTTCTCTTCTCTTCTCTTCTCTTCTCTTCTCTTCTCTTCTCTTCTCTTCTCTTCTCTTCTCTTCTCTTCTCTTCTCTTCTCTTCTCTTCTCCTCTCTTCTCTTCTCCTCCATACTCTGCTCTTCTCTCCTCTTTTTTGCTCCGCTCTTCCCTTTCGCGTTGGAATATCTCTTAAATTCTTTTACATCTTGGAAAGACATATATCACTTTCCTTGACAGCTCAACTAATTAGCTGATAGACGATCAATATTCATATCATAATTGTGCAGCCAATATGAAGGATATGACATGACATTTTTCAATGATATCAGTGCTAGAATTGTCGTAATTAGAGAATTAACTTGTTTCTGCTGGAGTGGTGCTCATGCAACTGTGAAATATATTTACCATCAGAACGCATGAGGTAGGCAGTAGAGTACAGTTCGTGTTTCTTCAGTTCTGATTTTTGACGGTTAATATTTTTCGGTTCTCATTTTGTATTTCGTTTAGTAGCAGAGGAAACCCCAAAATACCAAGAAACCACAGGAATCCTAAAGCAGGACAGCCAAAGTACCATATGATTCTTAATAATTCTTAAAGAAACAGCAATATTTATTATACATTTGGTGATGATCACGTGTCTATTTCAACAGTGTAGCACCAAAATACATGGTCGTGAAATTGGTATATGTTTTTGCTCGTAATCTTGTTTTTATGACAAAAATTTTGATCCGGCCCCGATCCACATTTTCTTTCGACGTTTTGATCCAATGTCTCATCTGGTCAAAAAATGCAATTGTTCTCTGATTCGACTTTTCATTCTAATGATCCTGTGTGATCTCAGCTGCTGTGATGCTGATTCCAATGCTAAAATCCTGATCCCAAATTCCAAAATAATGCCTGATCGCTGATCCCTGATCGCTGATCCTTGATTAATATACCATATCACGGTCCCCTGCTTTTTGATAATGTTTAGTGACTTTAGTAAATATCAATTGAATGCAATATTTTATTAGAACTCAACCATAAGATTCAATTGTTTGACGAAATCTTAATATTTATTAAGACTAAAAATAACCTAGTTGCTGAGAATACAAGAAACAGAAGAAAAAAAAATGATTTAGCTTGACGTTTGATTTTCTTAACGCGTTGTGCTGGTTGATTTGACTCGACCCACGCATCACCATTAGCACCACCCCCACCCATACCCCCACCCCCTCCCCCTTCAGGATGATCTATACTATCAATTGTTGTAATTGCTTCCGATAAGCGTGTGTATCTTTCACAATTACACTATCACAAGATTTCACGAGTTCAGCTGAAAATCAATCTCAAGAGCCAACACTTTTAAAGTAATGAATAACAATTGACAGTTGTGTTCATCATATCCATTATATTGATACCAAAAAGTAATTGTCGCTCTGTATTAGATTGCTCGCACTAAAAATTGAAAAGTGTTCAACATAAATACCATTTTACCATATTTATGGCTAATTCTACTGTTTTCGTTTGTTAAGTAAAGCGCAGTAAATAGCACTAATTAAACACATTTAGTGTTTGTCCTCTAGTCTAGCTATTAAAAACTATAGTATATGTAAGTATAGATAAAGTAAATTTATGCTGACATTGCGATGATAAGTTACAACAATATTTCTACTTCAGAGTACAAGTCCTTACTAGTAATAGATCAAAATAGTTCCTAAATGCTCCATATATGTTCGAATTATAATTTTCGGATGTTTATTCATCAAAAATGGACATAAAACCAATATAAAAATTCTGCGAGAGATGTATTTATAAATTATTTAACTCACGGTTTTTACCAGGGAAACTTAGCAAGATTTTGTCAAAAGGTTTTTACTAGTGTTTAACAATTTATATCTTTTTAAATAATTAAAAGCTCATTTTAATTTGTTCATATGAACTACTAAAAATATGTAATATTCGCACCGAAAAAATCTTCGTGAGCTAGTTTTGAATCGCGTAATACTGTACCCCCTCAACTGTGAAAAACTTTACTCAACTTTTCGCGCCAAATTAGATCCAACACGATTTCATCATCGTCTTTCAAGATATCCACTAGCTTGATTTAATATCTACTTACTTGATTTACGTCTAAGATTCACTCCTTCTTTTCTATAGACAGGTTTTCCCCCTAAATTTCGTCCTCCTTGATATTTGCCAAATGGAACATGAATGTCGAGTGAGAGACTACTTTTCGTCTTTCTGCTCGACTGAGTCGTTTTCGCTCCATTTCATGCATTTCAGTATTAACGTCATATTGTACTTGAAAACTTCGCTAGACATAATATCACTTTAGTATTTTTAGAACAAAAATTGAGTTTTATTTTCATGACAAAAGAACTAATAAATTTGGACATTTTATGGCACAGATTTTTAACATATTCAAGTTCGATAGTCGGGTGACGGAAAAAATTGCAGTAAATGGATGAATGTGAATTTATTCGATGTCTTCACATTACTCGTTTACGTGTAGGAAATGGTTCAAGATGGTGATTTTGCTTTATATTGGCTCTTTGGGAAGATGTGAGGGCTATAGACGTTAATTAAGGAAATTGATAAAATTTTTTGAAAGGAAACGTGGAAAAGTTCATGTTTAATATATAACTATACGGAGAAATGGGGCCCAAATTAAAATGAACAAGCGAGTGTATTATTCAGTCAGTCAGTCAAATTAATCAATCCATAAATCACTTTATCAATCAGTCAATCAATCAATCATTGCGACTATCATTCAATCAACATATTGATTAAACATAAACGAAGTAAGGAGGTAATTTATTTATCGTATTAGTTAATTATGAATTTGATGTCGGTGGTCTTTATCAAAGTTTTATCCTGCCATGCGGACTCTAGAACATGCTATCAAACCCTGACATGACATAAAGAAGTATCACGATTAGCAGGGAAAGACGCTCACAAGCCACTTAAATACATACATCACTGTTTCAACAAGGAACAGCAGCCTATGCTGTGGTCACTTATTCAAAAAAAAATAACATCATGGAAACTGACACCTAGTCAAAAAGCTTTAGAATTTCTTTTTCCTTTCTTGTTGTATATTATGTAATTGTGTTTATTTATTTATCTATTTATTATTGTATGTGGTTATTTATCAACCAACATCTGATAAACATCTATGGTTTATTAATATATAAAAATATCTATCTATCTATATTATTGTGCGTACATACTGCCGACGACTTCATCGACGCGACATACTACGATGACGTCATCCTGAATATAGCACGACCCAGAAATTAACAAATTTATAATAACTGTATATGGCGTGGGTGCGTTTATGACGTCGTCGTGCCGTACTCCTGAAGGTAGTACGACCCAGAAATAAACAGATCTATAATAACTGTATATGGCATAGGTGATCTCATGACGTCATCGTGCCATTTATACTTTGAATGTGCCACGCTGAGGGTTAATATGTCGAGAGACGGTGATGGAAATAGCAGTGGTTTTGAACCGTTTTTAAATTGTAACAATGTCGGGATTTAGAAATATTTTGATACGTAGTTCCTCATGAATTTCAAATATTTTATGGACGTTTTTTCTCCAATTGATGATCTGCTTTTTATTGCCGGATTGCTCATCAAATCTATTAGCCGCTGATGACCAAACTTTAACTTTAACGGGATTTTTAACTAGACATCAATACGTGAAACTACTGATCATGTTGTTTTTAAACAATATTACTCAATACACACTAAAAGCCTTTGATCAACTGCATGGACATTTTGTACATTGTCCAGAAATTCTCGTCATATCACGACAGGCACTCCATGCAAACTAGCAATTTGTCTGAAATTTATTCGAGATACATTGGGTAAAAGTAGCGGCGATTTTTGAAGAAAAAAAACTTCACTGACTTGTGTCTTGTTATTTTATGAATTAAAGAGAAGCTTTTTTGGGGCCGTTTAAAATAACGATTTTAAGTTAGCCTATATATCTTTAAAAATTACCAACAATGCAAAACGGGGCTACCTGTGTATTCCTACCAACTTTAAAAGTGAACATTAAAGGTCTTTACGAAAACCGGGACCAAAATAGATCAAAAAGCACAGGTTTTCAAACACGCTTTGAGTATGACAGTTGGAGCACACTTGGGTTTTTTTCTAATATGTTTTCAGTTTGGATGTGTACATTTGTAACCCAGCTACGCGAAAAATAACCCAAGCTAGTTACTCTGCTGATTACAAAACACAGACACTTTGCTTCGTAAAAGTCATAGACATATATTAGGACCGTGACAATTTTTTAGGAATATCGTTATACTGCAATTTTAAAAAAATACACAAATGCTGAAAACACTTCCATTGTTTATACACTCCAATTACTCTAGTAAAGCAAAACATCTAAATAAACACAAAAACAACATAATAGAACCAATTATCGATTTCTGATTGATACGAAAACGCCAAAAGTACAAAATGGTAAAATTCAGCAAATCATCGATTAAAGCCATCAGTCCATGATTTAAATGTTTCACCCTGAGACAACTGCTTCACAAACGTCAAGGGTACAATTTTTCACATTCAGAAGACCCGTGAAAAGAAAGGATTTCTACCCTGCAAGAGTTATGAGCACGGTCTATCGATCCATAGTGTATTTAGTCATTAAATTATCTCAGCGTTGTGCTTTATACAATTGTACTATTCTTACCTCCAAATATAAAATTCTTGATACATGTTTTGTATTTTTGTTTGTCCGTTGTAGTAATGATTTAAAAAACACAAGACAGCGTCAGTATGTGGCTTGGAATATGATATGCGGTTAGAAAGTCACGCAATGTCCCAGCGTCACAGCTGATCTGTGACTGCTCACTAAATGAAAGGGGACATTTTGATAAAAAATATATCAAGATCAAAACTATATTTATGATTTATGGTGAGAGTAAATATTTTGTTTTTCTTGTATATAGCAAGACACACGGTCGTATTCAGTGTATTGTGAATTTATACTTCTACTTTTTTCCAGTTGTGATAATGCGATGCTCTTGAATCTTGACATTTCCGAGAGAGTTGGTTATCAGACGGATATGAATAATAATGAGGTCAAGTCAGTCCTGGGCAGGGCAAACCTCCTTCCATACCCATCCCACTCAAACCAAATTTAAATATCTATATTCTGCGTGCCGTGAATATAGACGGTCATGGAGTACTGAGGTGTTGACGTCACAAAAATTTTGGTCAGAATTTTTGCGATAAGACTAGCGATTCTTCATTAGTTGTTTGATTTTAAGAATAGGAAAGTGCAAATACTTTGACCGCCAAAAACACACTTTTCATTTTCTTTTTGTTATTGATTTCCTTTAAATAAACTAACACCATCCATGTTCTAGCCTTTAAAACTTTAACATCGTCTTATTTTCAGTATCATAAATAGTTCAGCATAAGTGGTAATGAAAAGCAAACATGAGATATATCAACCTGAATTTCAGCGACTGTTTTTTATTACAGCTACAAAAGCCTCGGCTACAAGCCGTGTTTGATGTGCTTCAGATTGTTGGTCGTAAGCTTGCTAACACCGCGTTCTATATCTTCAAATTTCCACCATAATGCAAGTATTTCTGAAAATGTACGTTTTTGTATGTATGAATGGAAAGCATATCTAAAAAACCAAAAACCACAATTTGTTCTCTTCAAATGAGACTTCCATAAAGGCAAAGTAAAAGATAGTTGTACAAATATGTACAATGTTAAACTGAATCAAAATGTGTAGCTAATGAACAAATGAGTTTAAAAGGTGAAGTATTTTTTTGTACTTGATGTCCAAGTTTATTTCCCTGCGCGAAGGGTTTGTCTACCAAAATTTTGTTGCTGGGGGATTTCTGTCACGTGACCAAGTCCTGCAGTTTCTAATTTTAATGTCTCTCCAGTTCTGACTAGTTCTGATGAGCTAAAGAATATTGAGATTTCAATAATGAAAAACTGTTTTTATGAAAAACAAGAGGTATAAAATAGCAGTATTTAGTGGTAGTTACGTTGCACACTTTTAGTGTGTGCACCCTGCCATGGTCTGCATATAGTGTTAGTGCTCTGAGTCAGTTTTTTTAAAAAAAAATCAAACAATGATGCCAGTAGGTGGGTGTAATGTCAAAAATCTTTCACTGACTGTCACATAACCTGTCACATGTAATATAGGTCCGTTTGGGAGTTGATAGTAAAGGGCTGGTGGTAACAGCTCTCAAGACCTGTGTTCAAGAATTGGTTTAACATACAAAAACACAGAACATCACGCCATCTAAATCAATCAACATTTACTGCTGCTAATCAATGCACCTATTTCAAAAACATTGCCGGCCAGGGGGGGGGGGGACTCCGGGGATAAACGATCAGGGATGCTCGTCGGAATTTTTCAAAATACCCCTAAAAGATACCAAACGTTTTTCAAAAGGGCGTGACTTCACAAATTTTTCATCTCTAAAAGATACTAAAATCCGGAATTTCAGAGTGCTATTCAACCCCTAAAAGATACCAAAAAGTGAGAATTTGGCAAATTTTTGTATTTTAAACCCTAAAAGACACCAAATCGCTGATTTTTACCCCTAAAAGATACGACGAGCATCCCTGATCGCTTACCATCAGAGTCCCCCCCCCGGGATTGCCAGTTCAAATGAAAGATTCCAAATAGCAGATATCCATTTCATGCCTGAAAAGGTCTCTGGGTAATGCTGTTTTCTAATGAATAGCTACAGCAGATACACTTACCATTTTATCGACCATCAGATATCCTCAACTTCAAGAAATGACGCTAATTTGAATAAAATTACTGCTTAATTCTTGTCATTATTGGAAGCCCAGAGTACATTTCTGTCATGAAATCTACATCTGGAATCCAGTATTCTCTTATTTTCTCCAACAACATTTTTAAAATTGGTGTATAAAGTTTGATGTATAAAGGATAATGGACTGTGCTATGGTCACTTTTAAAATTGCTTCATGTCATCTTTGCCAATTAACATCATTTTTGTTTTTTTCATTTCTGTAGGAATAATTGCCGTCAAGCACTATGACGTCATGGCTTGTTTACATGAATAAAAATGTATCTAGTTCTGGCAAAATATTTTTCCTTTAATACATTTGGCATTGTACTTATACTTATAATTTGTTTGAATATTATAAGTGAACTTTTACCCTATTTTTCATTGATTTTAAGATGTCGAATCCCCTCTTTTGCCCATGATTCTTGGCATTAAAACAATAGATTTGTTTACATGTGACGTCATAGTGCTTGTGGCTAATTGCTGATTATTCAACATTTTTACTTTTTGTACAATCGCAAAAAATGTGTAAATTTATATGCACAGCAAATCTCACTTCCACATCTGACTGAAGTCATTTGAAATACTAATTTTTCCAACTGTGTTGTTTATATTATTTATTTTTCAGGATGAATAGTATCTATAGAATAATAGCAAAGTTGTTATGTCCACCTCCAGTTCGTACTGTTTGTCTTGGAAAACTTTGAACACTCACATTACCATTATTCTTTAACATCACAAAATAAAGTCTTTTAGAGCAATGCTGTGAAGTTATTGCAAACCCTAAACTCTCTGCCATCGATGCAAATAATTCTTTGTCAAGAAATCGTGAATTCTGTACACAAGGAAGCGGTAAAACTATAAACAAATAGCCATGTTTTCGGACGATTTTCGTGCAAAGTTTAAGCATATCTCCACGACGAGTTGCATCCCCTTCAAAGTTAATTACGAGGCTCAAGACTACAACGTCGTATTGTACATGGGTTGGGAGGGTAAGGAAGTCTGCTTTGATAACCAAACTGTTTTGTGGGTTGAGATCAATGGCAGTGCAATCAATCCATGCGTATTTTGTGTAGTTACAAGCCAACGCTCCCACATCAAGCAAACGAATCTTTCCATCACCGCGAAATTTAATCTCTTTTAATTTCTTTATGACCCATTTAGCACTGTTGAACCCTCCACTACGGCTTTCTCCAAGTTTTGAAGCTTTTTGATAAGCGTTTATCCCTCCAAGTTTGTCCAGTTTGCTATCGAGTTCTTCAAGTTTTGAAGCTCTTTCGTGTTCGCTTAGACCTTTAGCTTTTTTGATGGATTCCCGCATTTTCGTCAAGGCATGGAACTTGTTTATTAAATTATTGTCTTTTCTAATTGCTGACACTGTGTGTGTGACAGGTTTAACGCGTTTCTTTTTCTTATTTTTTTGCTTTTTCTTTGCTTTTGATTTGAGTTCACTTTGCTCAATGTATTCCGCCATTTTGGATTTCAAGCAGTAGTCAAAGGCCTGGTTACTTAGCCAAAAGGAGCCTCGCTTTCGTCCTCTTGAAAGTCCTCCGATCCAAAATGGTGAGTGTTATTGAAATTATCGACAGAAAATCTTCAATAATCTTCAACATCCTTGAAGCTAAACGTCTAGAAATTAAACAAAACAACAACCAAATACCCTATCTTCGTCTCTGACTAGATATGTTCGTGATTCCTTTTCGCGCATTCGAGTATTTTGATCGATTCTTCAGTGTGTCACTTATGCTAAAAATCGAATCTCGCGTGCAATAAACTCACAGAATGTTCTGAATCAAACATCAGAAAATATTAGATATTATGTCAGTAGCATAGTTCGTTTTACAAAGGACGTTTCTGTCTTATTTTGTAAGCTCAATAATTCGCTAGAGGGCTAAATTTTTGCCTTTTTCTTAACGAAGTTCTGTCGGAGTCTTTTCGTGAAATGTTCTTCTAATACCAAAGTTTTCATCTTTGAAGATAGCTAATGGTTATTCTTGTGTTTTCTTCAATCAGAGCGACGGGACAGCAACTATCAGAACTAGAAAGTACCTTACAAACCGACTGCTTTCTCGAAAGCAAATGGTGAGTATGGTAAACATTGGTTCGAAATTTAATATTGATTTCACATATAATTTAATATTGATTTCACATATAATTTAATATTGATTTCACATATAATTTAATATTGATTTCACATGTAATTTAATATTGATTTCACATATAATTTTATATTGATTTCACATATAATTTTCCTGCGAGCATAGTTTCTCATCTTTTCGTCACAAGAATTAAGAACTTCTGTGGACTAGTACAGTTTGTTTTTTTATTGCTCAGCAATTTTAATCATAACACAATTGATATAGTGATTGCAAAGATCCCACATTTTGTCATGGTAATCCCTTCTACCAAGTCAAACTGGTCAGCAAATGCATTTCATTGAGTCTAATGACACCATCTCAAACAAAGCAGTTTGAATCAACTAAGACTCATTGATGGTAGACTAAAGAATGCAGGGCCCCTTAGTGTAAAAAAAGACTTGATTATTGTTATATTTGTTGTTTTCAAAGCGTGTCGCTACTAAAATTCATATGTGGCCCTGCAATCTATAGTTGATCTGCTTTGATAAAGTTAGCCACCTATACAATTTGCTTAGAATTTATCTGCTGGATAGGGATTTATCCAGTGGATAGCATTGTCAAGGCTTTGTACAACCAACTCAGGTTGTACAGAACTGAAAGTGAATTCTTCAAATTGCAGTCATTTGCAACTAAGTGCAAACACCTTGCACTAAAATATGTTCTAATTGACTGCCAAAACATCAAAGTTTATCAAGTGTGAAGGGTATTAATTCCATAGCATTTGCTTCATCAATCAGTAAAACTCACAATTTTATTGCAAGCTTTTGGCCTTCTTAGTCATTGTCAGGGAATGGAAAAGTGTTAAAACTGGCCAAAAAAAAAGTGCCAGCAACACTTCCAACAGCCGATCCAGTTGATTAACTTGAACATTTTGTCAGTCAATGAGAACATGTTATAGTGTTTGGTGTCCATGCTTAGCTGCAAAGGACTGTTAGTAGATGTCGGCAGAATACACCTTCCCCAAATTCACTTGACTGGCCACAAAATAACAGATTCACATTGAGGCTGGAATGTGTAAATCCATACATTGTTTGTATTGTATACACTGCAACGTTGATGTAAATCTGTATCCTAGCTTTGACTCATCCTCTTTTACTTTGCGCTTAAAATACATCATTCACACTGTGATTTTGATTGTTGTAGGTTGTGGATATTGTTCATCCTAACCGTGCTAGTGTACCCAAGACAGAGATTAGGGAGAAATTAGCTAAAATGTACAAAACCACTTCAGATACTGTTGTTGCATTTGGATTTAAGACAGATTTTGGTGGTGGGCGCAGCACTGGGTTTGCCTTGATATACGACAACGTTGATGCCCTCAAGAAATTTGAGCCCAAGTACAGGCTTGCCAGAGTAAGTCAAAAACCAGGTTTATCTCCAGTGTAATATCATTTATGCTTCACAAGTGAGGTCACAATAGTGAGTCGTTTTTAAAGACAATACTCCTTTGTTTCCCTGTTATTGTGGCCTCACTTGTGAGAATAAATTATGTTACACTGGAGATAAGCCCATAACCAAAAGGACCAGAGTTTGTTTTGCACGAGTGCAAAACAGTATGGCTACAGTACTTCTACAATACGGTAGACGATTGGAATGTGTTCTTAGAAATTACGGATATGATATGGTCTATCTTGCTCACTGTATTGCAACTTGGTCTTTCATAACTAAAGAATAATCTATGCCTGGGAACACATGTTTGAACAATGTTTGTTTCTTGAACATAGACAAGGTTATACCTATTTCCATTGACTTCTCATCAAGATAATCTCTATCACACAGAGGAATGTTCGAGAAACTAACTTTGCTCAAACGTTACCTTTTCCAGGTCCCCTTGGTGTACACATTGAACCTGCATTGATTATTCTCTAATAACATGTTACAGTGAGGACACTCGAACCATGGACACTTGTCTTTATTTAGCTTTTTTATTTTATGAGCTTTCTACTGCTTCAAATCCTCTAAAAAGTAGGACTGAACTGAGTTATCAAAATGAAAACGTTTTAAAATCGATTGACACAAATGACTCATGTTTAAATAAATGTTCAAAAAGCGCAAAGTCTTCACGGTTCGAGTGTCCTCACTGTAATGATAAGGTATTCTTATTTGTCGTCAAACTTAACCTATCTAATAACTCACATCATTGATTGATGAAGTATGAATATTTGTTTATATAGCTTGGTCTGTACGAGGTTTCCAGGCCAGCCAGAAAACAGCGCAAAGAAAAGAAGAATAGAATGAAGAAAGTACGTGGAACCAAGAAGGCCAAGGTTGGAACTGGAAAGAAGGTGAGTAGTCAAGATGTGCACTTATGATCTTTCAGTAGATCTCAAGGATAGTACTTATAATGATGCACTCATATGCAGAGACAAAATTGACCCTAGAGATACTGGGGGAAGTGTAAGGATACTCAGCCAATAATAAAAACATAACATAACATAATGCTGTTCTTTTTGAATAGGCAAGAAGCGAGGCATTTCTAGTTTATTGAATAAGATATCTGTTATTAAAGAACTTTTGTATGAACAAAGCATGCTCAAGCCTCTTCTATTTCATGATAAAGATTGTTTCAAAATTCAATCCAAACTAGAGCATGAGAAACAAGAGATCTGAATTGTAATAACCATATTATAAATATTTTGTCCATTTTCATCTTTTTCCATATATGTGAAGCATTGTTGACATGTTTAAATTGTTGCTTTATAAAGTTAACAGCTAAAATCGTTGCATCACAACCGTTGTAACTTTGACTGGTTTTCTTTTTTCTGCGACATCAGTGATGGTGCCTCAGTGGATTGATGGTTGATGTTGTTGAAAAAAAGAAAAAAAATCAGTCAAAGATTCAAAGGCATCCAGTCATGATGTAAGGATCTTGGCTGTAAATACTTTTGAATGTGGCAATGTGGTTTATTTTTAGTGTTGCAAGCTTTGAGTGTAACCAATTTTTGTCTTGTCGGTCACAACACTAATTGCAAATTTTGTTTTGTTTTTCAGTGAGCTGTCCCTGTACATTGTGACTTTCTTAATGAAAGAATGAAATTAAACATACAATCTGTCTAAATGTGTTTTACACTATTATTTAGGATAAAAAAAATACAGGTTTTGTTCTAATCCTTGAAATCCTTGGAAAGCCCTGGAATTGAAAACATGTTTTAAGTGCACTGGAAAAACCCTTAAAAATCAAAATAATACCAAAACCTCCTGGAAAACTCTTTGAATTTAATGCAGAGTTTTCATTTCAAACTACTGGAAAGCAAGAAAAAAGTTATTCATGTTAGGGCGTTAGTAATCGAAGTTCTGAAAAACTGGTGATAATCGAAATTGTGCTTGAAAAGTGCTTGAGCAACCTTTGAATGTTAAACTTGTAGCATGAAGCCTGATAATATGTCCATGAAACAGTTGCATGTCGATAATAAAGTTATTCTGACAACTTGCTGATACTTCGAAAACAGGTAGAACGTGAATTTCAAATCTTCAAATCTTGCTTGTCTGTCCCGAAAAGTGAGACGGTTTTGCATCGCATTCCTAACATCACGTGTCTGCATTCCTGAGATTGATCAGCGACCTTTTAACGTATATTCATAACGAAAACTCTTTTTTTTCCCTTTCTTTTTGAGCATTTGAAACGTAACGAGACAAAATAATTCCCCCACAGAAAGTAAAAATAAGTGGTTGTGTCTACATAGTCTCTGTTGGTTTGCGTGACGTGACATAAGGTTGTTTTGCATGTCGCTGCTCGATCTCAGGAATGCAGACACGAAATTCATTTGAACACGTGAAAATTTAAAATTCCCGCTCTACCTGTTTCTGTAGTAATAATATTGACATCCAACTGTTTTAGTAGAAACCCCGTCTTAGTCCTCATTAATTGGGAAAAATTTTCAAACAACTATAATATTAATCCGGTGAGCCATCTGACCACACTATTGCGATCATGATTCCAAAACCACTTTATGCAAAATTTGCTTTGTAATTGTCAATTTTTGAGTAGTTTTGGAATTAATCTGAAGTGGTGTGAACAAGGCCTTGGTGTATCATTCTATTCTTATTTCAAATTGCGCAATTTTAATGGTTTGGGCTTGGTCAAAACGGATAGTAATTAACATGTACGAGTTTCTCTTCTCGTTTACACTGAACCACGATGAGAGACCGCTAACGAGTAATATATAAAAAGATAAAATTGATTAGTTAATCCCCTGTTAACAGACTTGGGAAGGGTAATGCCTTTAAGGTGCATAGTTGGAAAAAATTATTGTGACAGTGTGTTGAAAGAATACATTGGTTTTTGCAATAACAAATAGATAAATACAGAAAAGAAGAAGTTTGGGGTTTTGAGAGGCGGATCCAGGATTTTTAAAAAGGTTGCATTTTGGTTTTACATTTTGTAAAGAGTCGTTTGCGTCTCGAGTAGGAAACTGTATTCAGTCCTAGGGACTGGTATTTCACTTCACCCAATTCAGTTGTCAATACACTTTTCCTTTCACAGGTGAAAGTGACTTCAGTAATTAAGTCTTTATAGTGTGTCAATAAAGGTTTTTATTTCCTCTTAATTAAGATAACAAGGATAAAACAACAACTATAGTACAAACAGGAGATTGGAGGTGTAGTTAATTCTTGACCTGATGAATATCCATGCCTCCGCAGTCCACTACAGAGGGTGTTTTAGATCACACTACCCCTTATCCTCCGACAAATTCTGTTTTTTGTTGTTTTTTTTTCTTAAGACTCCTCTTAGTGGAATTTCAAAATTCATCTGTAGGTGGTGAGGAATTAGTTTTTTGAACTACACAATGATACATTTAGCAAAACTGTAACTAAATCTTCTGTCCAAACTAAAAAAAAGTAAGGCCCAGATGGTTCTGTGTTTAAACTGACTGCTAAAGGAAACAAGATCTAGATTAACTAATAAGAACAGGAATTACAAAATCAGAAATGTTATTTGAACAATAGGAAATATTATAGTTGAGCCTACAGTTAAAAATACTTGTTTCAAGAATTATTCAAGTCAGTCATGTGACTATATACCATGGCACTGAACCACGTACTTCGCTTGAATTATTTTTAAAACAAGAGTTTTCTGTTGTGGGCTGAGCTGTTTGCACTGCAAAAGAAACAATCACACTTTGAAGTTCAGTTCACTAAACAGACAATTTTGGAGGGCTCTGAATGGTCACATGGCCTTGGTTGACCCATCAGCAACGTATGTAAGACGTTATGTGGCCATCAGTAGATCCAAAAGACCATATGAGTGAAGCAGAAACAGTGATGGATCTAAGGGAGGGGTGAGGTTGAACACCTCCTCCTGAGAGGATCTCAAAGGCTTTTTTTCTTAAATATCATTTCCATAATATCCTCAGTATTTCATTAATGTTTACTTGGAGGTGCATCCCCTATCTGAAAACAATCCTGGATCCGTGCCCTGGAGCAATATGGTTGATCAGTAATTTTGCAGAGCTAACAATTGAGTAAATTTGGATGTGGTTTAAACTAGTATCATCAAATGTACATAATGGAAAACTGAATAGTACGTGCATAAAAGCTTTAGTTGTGACACATGAAGCCCAAGCTCTGTGTGAGTCAATATTTTAAGCCATTATAATAGCTTTGTATGGGAGAGTCTAGATTCAACTCTATATTAGACTGAAATGTAGAAAATTGAGCAAATGAAGTGTGAATTTCACATATTTATTTGTGTTGTTATTGTAGGGCTGGAAATAAGGGCAGGTCGAGGGACAATGTTCTTCAAAATTTGCTACTTGACCTGCCAAATCAGAGTTGGAAAGGACAAGTTGACCTCCATATTTTGGAGGGGAAAAAACCTATCTTGTATAAATGTGTTTTTTTTTAAAGAATTGTTTTACAAATTTTGACCTTTCAAAAAATGGGTAATGACCCACAAAAATGAATTTGAAGGTCATCTTGACATAATGTATGGCTGTTATTTTGAGCCATGTGTTAACTTGTAGACTCACAAAGATCTTGGGTCTCCTGTAGTTGTGATAAAGAGTATGGAATCTCAAGGAGTGCTGCCCTATAATGCAAAGTTTGCATTTATCTAGATATATAAATTGAACATATCTATAGTAATTTCAAACCAAAGGTTAAACATAGGACATTCCAAGATCACTAGGAATGATAGGTAAATTCCTGACAGAATGCAGAATGGCAAAAGATGAATATTAATCTATGGAGTGAACAGAAAGCAATTACTCAAGTCATAGTTAAATGGTGTGGATTTCTTGTCAACTGGTGCAATAATTATAACAGTAAGATACCCATAGTTCCTAGCAGTCTTGGAATGACCTGTTATTACCTTTTGGTGATGACAATGTATAAATAATTTATTTGAAATAGCTATATATGGTTATGACAAGCTTTTACATTGAAGACACTCGAGCCATGACCACTTGTATTTATTTAGCTTTTCATTTTCTGTGCTTTCTGTTTCAAATCCTCTAAAAAGTAGAACTGAACACAAATGCACTTAGTTATCAAAATGAAAATGTTTCAAATCAATTCACTCAAAGGTTACACATAACTTAAAAAAGTATATAAAAAAGCACAAAATGTTTATGGTTAGAGTGTCCCAACTGTATTTACTCAAAAATGATAAGTAACATTACTGGGTTTTTGGCCATTTTCATGAATGAAAAACAGTACCTTGTTTATATCATTACGATGTTACTATTATTTCAATCTCAGAAAATGTTTAAACCATCTGCCGCATTATAATCTTACCATTTTCCTCACATGTGAAAGCTTTACCAACTCTAGTATTATTAACCACTATTTATTAGTTTTAAAATGATAACAATAGTTTTTCAACATTTACTTGTTTTGTTTTATATTGTTACGTTTGAAATTTTCATGAAAATCTAGGATACTTAATATACAGCTATTCTTGCAAAACAATCATAATAATTTCTTTTGTTATAAGCTATGTGTAACTAAATTTTTTTTTTTTTTTTTTTTCTTGTAACTTTTGTGGTTTTTCTGAGGTTTTACTTTTTTTAATCAAACATAAACTTGTATTATCATTATATACCTCTTCACTTTAAATAATAACTATATTAATATCAAAATAATCCCTGTAAACTCTGTTCTATATGTTGCTGTCTCAAGTTAATTTTTTCTAAGGTTTTCATGCAATGACAACCTACCATCATCTGTTGCCTGGAAAAGGCTAATCTATCTTCTTTGTTTTTTTTTTTTTCCAACAAAGAAAAGAAACCTCTGTTCGAAAGACTGTTTCAGCCATTCAACCCTCTGAATGAATAAATTAAAATCTAAATCTAGTGTTCAATTGGTAAGAGCCTAATGAACTTTACCAGTCTAAAAATACACCAGTTTAGAGTAATGAACTCTAAGATCTGTCAGATAAGCTGTTTCCTAAATATACCATGATATGAATGTTCAACAGAACAGGAAACAGGTCCAGTTGTTATTCTTGACAGAGTAAAAAAGAAGAAACTTGACTGCTAAGCACAACACTTTTCAACATTTACTCAGATGAATAACTAACATCAGAAACATCCATTTTTACTATAACTGCCTTTGAGATGTATAAACTATAATTACAACTACAATAAAAGTATAAACTATAACAACTTCAACACGTTTCTATGGATTTCATAACTACAATATTTCCCAACAAAAAATAATCATTTTCTTTAGATATGTATGTGCAAAATTTTTTCTAATCAAATTTAGCTATTTCTTGAGAGCTCAATAACTTGTTATAATCAAATGAATATAATTTTGGTATATTGCCAAAGATAATCAATTTTGCTATTTTTTCAATAACTTTCCACCTTCTTTGAAACATCAATGATCATCACTATTTTCTTTAAAAAAAACTTCCTCTCAAAAATAAACTATATGTATAAATCTAGTGTCATTTAGTAATGTTTACATTCAAAAACAAACAATTGGTGTACACCGTTCTCCTAATAAACTTCGCTATTTTTTGAGAACCACTACCTTTTTTTAGTCAAATGAATAACCATTATCTTGCTTTTAAATAATAATCTTTTCAAAACAGTATTTAAATGTTGTACTCTAAACTTTTTTTTGTTTTGTTTTCAGAGATCTCACTTCGTCATCTTCATCGTTATCATCATCGCGTTTTCTTTTCTTATCAATGTTATCATTATCATCGTTATACTTGTAATTGTTATTAATATCAACAGTGTTTGCAGAATTACCCAACTTATTATCCATATCATCACAAGGTTTTTCATAAGACTCGCCTAGTATAGATTTCCCATCTAGTTTAGCAGCTAATTCTACAGTAGGGTTAATATCTACACTAGCTATCTCTGACATACTGTTGCTAGAGCTTACAGGATCTATTGATGAGACAACTGTACAGCTTACTTTAGCTTTTAATCTTTCACCAAGGTTACTGGCATCTGTCACAGCCTCTGTGCTGGAGATTGTGTCATCTGCTGGTGTTTGATTGACTTTGGCCTTGTTTTCACAGTCCGAGTCTGAACAGCACAATTCACAGTTTTTGTAGTTCTCCAAGTCATGGATGGTATTCTGTAAACTGCTTGATTGATCTTTACCACTATTAATATTCCCCTTGCCATCGTCCTTGAGTGGATTGTTTGTTTCTTTGTTAGAGGTTGCAGTAGCTGTTGGTGTACTGTTTGACGTGTTGGACTCTGTTAGTGGCCGTCTGTCCATCTTTGTTGAGCTATCTGTCTTCATTCTGCTCATTTTATTGAATCTTGACCTATACCTTTCATTTATGAATTGACGTTCCTTAACCTGTCGTCCTGGAAGAGGGAATGGATCCGTATATGAGCGCTGATGGGCTCTCGGCATTAAAGGACCATTGTTTAACCACTGTCTGGCATAAGGATGGTAACGGTTGCTAGGTGGTGTCATCAATGGTTGGGGTGGTAGTACTTGAGGTGGAGGTATTTGAGGAGGCGGCATATATGGTCTGTTATGATAGTATGGGTTCTCTGGCGGCAATAGTGTTACCGGTATCGGTACATGCATATCCCACCTCCTGCAAATAGCGGTCAAAATAGAATTGGTGATATTCCTATGTGCCTTGTTGCTCCAATGTATTCCGTCATCAGCTTGCGTAAAGATGCGTGAACGGAATAATGATTTGCGTAAGTCAACATATATGCAATCAAAGTTGTAGGCCATGCTTTGCGCAATAAGGTTAGCTCTCTCGATATCATGCCAGGGAAGTGTCTTGAAACCTTTTCTGAGAAACCCTCCTTTGCAGACTTCAGCCAATGGGAGAGCTGAATTCCATAATAGCAAGGGGCGTGAGGGGAGCCTTTGTATTTCTATGAAAAGTTTTCTCATATTCTGTTCATACACAAATTTCCCCTCTTCGCCATAATGATGCATGTCCCAGAGAGCTGAATTCATGATGATAACATCTGGACGCACGTTATTTGAGAAGTGATCTCTCAAAACTGACTCCATATACTCATTCCAACAACGAGTTATAAAATAAAAACGAAACACTGTATTTTTGTAACGGTATTCCCTTACTTCTCTGTAGCTAGTACCATTGGTTTTGTCGGTAGAATAAAGCAGTTTGTCGTTACGGAATGACTGTTCGCCTTTCGCACGAAGCTCGTGGTCAAAAACATACCCACTCGAGGGATCGTCGAACAAACATACCAAATCTTTGTAGACGGAGCGTTGAATTGAATCGCCCATAACAACCACAGTAAGACCGCTAAATAAGTCTTGTATATCATTGTGTAAGAAAATCGCATCTTCACTCGTCATATTGGTAGATTTAGAGGAAAATTTCCAAGTACTTTTTAGCTTGGTCTATAAATGAAACACGAGCTCGCAAAACTGCTGCACTGCATTATTGTACTTCCGCCCATTCATTGGCTGCTATACTCTGACGTCATTACTTTGATAAAAACAAATTCAGACTTCATTGTGTTAAATTTTATCTAAAAATACTTGTAAATGTCAAAGTTAAAAGCATAAACAATACCTATGCTTTAAGATTAGATGTTTATCGTGTTTGAAGGGAAGAAAAAATCGTTTTAATTGGAAATCGTCAAGAACTTTTGGCTGACTCCGATCATGCTGAGTTTAGGGGTTTTCCCGCCAAAAAAAAACCACAGGGATCCTAAAATGTTTAGATTCGTTCGAGCTGTCATGAACAACTCATTTTGCTATTACTATTTTTTGTCTTTTACGTTTTTTTATTATCATAATCATTTTTCTTTATTTTTTTCTTCAAAAAAGAAGAAGAAGAAAAAAAAGGCTGATGTAGTCAAGTATGGCCATGCACATAGCATCATCTTCAGGGGGTACTACCCAGTAAACAGGAAATATTGAGGTTATTTTGGAAAAAAAAGTGAAAAACAAGGACTCGAGAGGGGCACCCCTTATTTATTTATTTATTTGTTTGTTCGTTCGTTCGTTCGTTCGTTTGTTTCATTTGTTTGTTTGTTTGTCTGTTTGTCTGTTTGTCTGTTTGTCTGTTTGTCTGTTTGTCTGTTTGTCTGTTCAGTGTCTGTTTGTCTGTTCAGTGTCTGTTTGTCTGTTTGTCTGTTTGTCTGTTTGTCTGTTTGTCTGTTTGTCTGTTTGTCTGTTTGTCTGTTTGTCTGTTTGTCTGTTTGTCTGTTTGTCTGTTTGTCTGTTTGTCTGTTTGTCTGTTTGTCTGTTTGTCTGTTTGTCTGTTTGTCTGTTTGTCTGTTTGTCTGTTTGTCTGTTTGTCTGTTTGTCTGTTTGTCTGTTTGTCTGTTTGTCTGTTTGTCTGTTTGTCTGTTTGTCTGTTTGTCTGTTTGTCTGTTTGTCTGTTTGTCTGTTTGTCTGTTTGTCTGTTTGTCTGTTTGTCTGTTTGTCTGTTTGTCTGTTTGTCTGTTTGTCTGTTTGTCTGTTTGTCTGTTTGTCTGTTTGTCTGTTTGTCTGTTTGTCTGTTTGTCTGTTTGTCTGTTTGTTATTTTTATCTTGACTAAATAAATTTTATATATTTTCATTCGTCAGAAGTGCTATGTTAGAGATTCCTGTGTTGACCCAATTGCATCATGGGTATTGTCTCACAGCTGACTCCTACTTGCAGGCTCAGTTTTGTATGGGAATCGGCCAAAATGGGGAACGAAAGAAGACGGTCGGAAACTTTGTTTCTTTTTCTGGCGTTTCTTTATATAACACCCCAAGTTCATGGTTTTTTAGAAGGACTATATTGTGGCCACTACAACTGTTATGACGGTAAGGAAATACGTTGGACGATTTCACAAAAAAACACATACTTTTATTACAAATGAACACTTCAATTCCATCCAAAATGTTCGTTCACATTTTAAAAACAAATTTTGTGGATTCCTTATTTTCATTGTACTCTTTCTTTCTTTTTTTTATAGTGCTCGGAGTTACCAGGGACTCGACTAAGGTATTGTTTGCTAATTCAACGTGGAATTATCTCATTGATTCATATATTTTCACTCACCCATGAAAAACTTTGAAATGAAAGCTTGAATGACATTTAATTTTAATATTCTCGAATAGTGTTGCTCTTTTCTAATAATAATTTTTGGTAAATCGTTTTATTTGAATAAGGGTTTCCAATGAAACAAAAAAACTACTATTGTTCAAGTTTATTAATCTTCACGTTCACAAACAATATTATTATGAAATATCGCTTGTGCTACGTGGCTTAAACTCATCGAATTTAACAGATTCTTATTTACAATGTTCAATAAAATTATCACACCAAAAAAGATTCATCGAGACACTAACGAAATTATGATGTTATTACCAAAAGAAAATGGTCATTTGACGGGTTGACTTTTTGATAAGAGTTTTATAGCAGCTTGCTAAACTACATCAATTTATAGTTGTTTTTAGAATCGACCGGTACCGAAAAATGTTGTTTTCAGTTTAAAATTGGATGTCGCGAAAAAAAATATTAACACATCTATAAAATTAAAGCTAAAAACGTTTTCCATGACAACAGAAAACCATAGCAACTTTTTAACAGCAATTAATTCTTGTGATATAAATGTCAACACAGCTTTTTATAACAGGAATTTTTTTCATGTTGACCTGTGTTTAATATCTGGGCAGGTTGCTAACTCATTTTGTTCCACTAAATTAATCAGCAAAAACAAAAAAAATGTATGCAATTTTTAGTTTCTTTCAATTGATATATGTGTTTGAAATAAAGTTCAAGTAAAACAAATATGGCTTAGTTTTGACCTTATGTAATTTCATATCCCCCTTATTAAATAAGTGAAATACTAACTGTGAGATACTAATACTTCCTTATGTAACAAACAGACTATTATGCTAATACCATATCTGCAAAAAAAATAAAAAAATATTGGTTGATTGGCTGTGATTTTCTTTTAATTCATGCATTAATTATTAATTAATTGCAGTGAACCTTCCCATCATGCTTTGTTTGCTGTTTTTGTTGTTGTTGTTATTATTGTTGTTTAGTAAGTGGTTTCCTCAGAGACCCTTGTTTTTTTTAGATGTGGTATTAATATTAATGTGCCACAATAGATTCTTAAAAGAATTAATATTAATGTGCCACAATAGCTTCTTAAAAGAAGCTCTATTAAAATAACAGCCAATCACTGTGTGATTGACAAAAGCTAACATCAATTACTGTATCGCTAGATATATTTTGAGAAATAAGGACATTAAAAAATTTGCAACATTTATGATTAAATTCAGTCAATTGCATCTCCATCTTAAGATAGAAAACAGAAAAATAGTTGATAGCTAATAATTAGTTAGTTATTATTACTATTATTAATAATTATTGATATATTTTGTTTGCAGAGCGATATCTCCAAAGCTTACAGGAAGCTAGCCAGACAGTTTCATCCTGACAGATACAGGGTTTGTACTTATCTTTTAAATTTATGTGAGTCGAATATCTTAGTTGTGAAACTGCATTAGGTAATATTGGAATGAAAGCCAAAAGCTTTAATGCCTGCAATAGATTGAGTCAAGATTGTGCAAAGATATGAGGGAGGACTTGCATATAGCTATATGGTGTGTGTTGTTTGGACAGGTGGAGGCCAGGAAGTGGCCAGAGTAGGGTTAACACGTTTTGGAACTATAATAGTAAATAAAAATGAGATAAAATGCATATTTTTTTACATCTCTATTATCTAAATATGGTGGTCATTCTTATACTCACTACCTCTACGTTAATAATTCATTTTACACAGTCACATCTTTGCATATACATGTTGATGAAAGAGAATGAATAGAGAAGCCACTCAGAGAAAAACCCTTGGCTTTTGACTAAATTCTATGGCTAGTTTTACTGATCTAAATCGTTGTGATTGTAGACAATGATGACTCTTGAAATTAGAAGCAAAATAAGAAAGTGTTGAGTTCCAAGCAAGTACTTGCTTTAACTCATGAAATACTAGTTTCTAAAATGCCTAACCATGGCATCCATGGCTCAATTTCCAATTTATATTGTAAATTCTCATGTTTCATTGGAATAATAATTTTAGTAAGTTGAAGTGTTTTGAATATACATTTCTTTTGTAGGGTGATGATGCTGAGGCCAACGCAGACAAGTTCAGGCTCATTGCTACAGCGTATGAGGTACAATAATTGTTATTTATTAATTGATACAACTAGACCCATACATGTACATTCATTCAATCCATTCAATTATTAATCCATCAATTCATTTATTAAATTAAATTATTTTAATAGAATATTATTAAATTATTGAATCATCTACTAGCTATTCTTTCATTTATTCACCCATCCATTTATTAAATTTATTCATTCATTCATTCATTCATTCATTCATTCATTTATTCATTCATTCATTCACCCATCCACATATCCATCCTTTCATTTATTCATCCATTCATTCATTCATTGATTCAATCATCCATCCATATATCCATCCATTCATTTATTTATTCATTCTTTCATTCATTTATTCATTTATTTATTCATTTCTCCACTCACTCAGCTATGCATATATCCATTAATTAAATTGCTCACATTTGTTATTTTAATTTTTAAAATTTTAATGACAATAAATTTTCATTTTTTTTTATCATGATTAGACTCTTAAAGATGCAGAGCAAAGAGCTGACTATGACTACATGTTGGACAACCCAGGTTAGTTGGTTTTCATGCATTGCATCTATGGGATACAGTACATTTATTACTTAGTTTATTCATAGCTGTTATAAAATTATAGCACTTTGAAGTGTGAAATCATACTAGGGGGTGAATGCTGCAGCCTGAGTTTATTTCATAGATTTTTAACAGATGTTAATTAGTAAAGTATGATACAGGATGTACTGTAGCATACTTTGTGCCTTTGTGGAGCAAGGATGCAAATGACGCTACAAGGGACATAATAATTAACAATATGTACACAACAAAAGTCGTTGTTATATTACCAAGTGAACATTGAATGTCATGTCTTTTAATAAAAGATTACTGTTCAAACAAAAAATACAAACTTTAAATCGTATTATCAAACACAATATTATTATAATTTGAAATAATGGTTGAAATCTTTGAAATCTGACTGGTTGAGAAGTGTCATACTACACTGACTAAGCCAATCACAGACAGGACTACAAATAACTCATTTCTGCCCGCCAAATTCCATTATCACCTGTTAGTTATGTCTGTCCAAGAGGGCAGTTTGTTATTGATTGTATATTGATGAAGGTGATTATTTTATTGTTCCTCAGAGGAGACATATCGTCACTACTACCATTACTATGCACGTCGCATGGCACCTAAAGTCGATGTACGCATTGTCATTGCTGTTACCATCACTGTTATATCTGTCTTGCAGGTAAGTCTTGATGTAGGCAAGTATATTATAAATTCCACTTTCATAAGATTCAAAAGTACATTTTGTTTTTTGAGGGTTTGTTTTCATGATAAAAATAAAATGGATGAATATTCAAATATAAATGATTTCAATGGCAGTAAAAACATCAATCCAGATCAACAAGTGAAAATTTCTTGAATGGCAGTAGACATCATTTCTAGTGTTAAAAACATGAATTAAATGCAAGGCCTCCAAGTCCAATATTAGATGATAGCCTCCTATGCATCTGTTTCCAGTAATTCATGACATTCTGAGAACAGATGTATCAGAGGCTTTTAAATAGATAAGGCTAATCATTATTGTTTTTGTTGTTGTTAGTATCTTCATGGCTGGTCCAGATACAATGAAGCTGTCCAGTATGCACTAAATGTACCCAAATACAGAAATAAGGTAGACAATAGCTGTCATGAGGACATCATCCATAAAATCACCACCATCAAAGTGCTGACATCATCATCATCACCTTCATCACTACCACCATCATCACCACCACCATCACTACCACCATCATCACCACTGTTACCATCAGCACCACCATCACTACCAACACTACCACCATCATCACCACCACCATCACCACCACCATTATTATCACCATCATCACTACCACCATCACTACCACCATCATCACCACCATCACTACCACCATCATCACCACTGTTACCATCATCACCACCATCACTACCACCATCATCACCACTGTTACCATCATCATCACCATCACAATTGAAGAGTTCAAAGCGAAAACGGCCTAAGTGCTCTTTTGGATAATTTTTTCGAATTTTCGAATTTTCACCAAATCAATCTAAAAAAGACATCTGACGATCTAATTTGGTCTAAAAACAAACATCTTCTATTTTTTTCCGAAGAAATTGTCCGAAAAAGGTGAAATTCGGCCCGTAGTTACGCTTTCGCTTTGCTTGACAACCGTTCACTCTTGTGTGAAAAGCACAAATTTGTATAGGACGATAAAAATACCCGAGTGAATATGCATAAGTACAAATCTTAGAGTGCGCGCACTAAATAAATACCACTAAATAGTGTTATTTTATGCTAATTCTATTTTTTTTTTTTTTTTTTTTTTTTTTTTAATAAACGCTATTTACTAATCTCGACATCAGTGTTCATGGGGACGAATAAACCTATTAATATATATGTATTTTTTGGCTAAAAACTTGGCCTTCGAGCAAAAAGTTTAATATCCTAAGAAAATTCAGTCCTTCTTCTAATCTTATGCAAGTTTTTCAAGTTTTACTTCATTCTACTTACACCGCTAAATCACTACGAACATGCCTATTTCGAACTACACGTGTTTCGACAAAAATACCACTGCAATGCATTCTGGGAAATCAACCAAATTTTCGGCAGCCGCCATAGCCTCCCCCCATTTCAAGTTTTTTTTTATAAGTCTAACGCTACCTCGGAATTCTGCCGAATTTTCAGGCTTGTTGTGTTCTTTGATCGCCAAAACTTGCAAAAATAGCCACGGCAGTCCGAGAATTTGCCTCTAAAACAGTCTTTAAGTGATGATTCGGCTTCAACGGTCGCCAAGATTCACGAGTGCGAAAAAAACACTAATTTTTACTCGAAATCATCTCAACTGCTTGATTTCTTTCAAACAGTAGACTCATCACAACTAGAAAGCTTAATGATGCTGTTCCAGAAGCGTTTAGAGGCAAATTAATAGCAAAAAACAATGACGAAATCACGAATGATGCGACTTCGTCAAAGTTCTGATTAGACTGAAAGCCTGTTTCAAACGTGTTAAACATGTTTACCAGTTTCATGCCTCCCCAATAACACAAAAACACAGGATTGTTGATCGAAGTCAAAAAGAAACTACCCTGGACGAGCTCAAGGTTTGTACGACTCAAAAAATCCCTAACATGAGCTCCATCATTATCTTCATCATCACTATCATCACCACCATGTATCTCATTATCATCACCATCATTATCATCATCACTATCAACACCATCCCCATGGCTTACGTAAAAGCCAATTGACCTTATGAATGTGTTCTTGTTCTGTGTACAGGCCTTACAGAAAGCACATCAAGAAGGACTATTGAATGGACTCAAAAAAAGAGGAAAAAGGACAAAGGTATACTACTAACATTGAAAAATAGATTTCAATGCCACTATCTCTATTAAAGTTAGTGGGGTGGAGTCTGATCTGTATGGCCTCCTTGATGCAGCAGGAATACTAATGTGTTTATCAAGTGGTCATCTTGTTACTAGTATTTTTGTTCATTCAATCCTTTATTTATTGTATTTATTTAATAGGAAGAGGTTAGGGAAGAAGAAGAAGCAATTCTACGTAATGTTGTAGAAAACTCTCTTGATATAAGGTACTTTGTAAGACACTGAGGTTTCAGATTGAAGCTTGATATGCAGAATTCTGATGAAGACCGCTACAGTGTAGCCAAAACATCAATTTTTACAACATATCTTGCTTCTTGTTCATTTATTCATTCCAATTCAACTATTATCCATTCATCAATCCAGTCATTAATTATAAAAAAAAACTTTCTTATTATGTTTATATCATGATTAATCATGTACAATATTGTACAAATAAACAATGTCAAAGACAATACATTTATATAGGCAATAAAAAAAATGGAAAGTATTGTAAAAAAAATGAAACTTACAATCGTGATATATACCCTCAAATATGGGTATATCATATTTAATTATGTTTGTTATTGTTAATATTAGCAATGTTAAGGGTAATACATTTATACAGGCAGTAAAAAAATGGAAAGTATTGTAACACTTTATTCTTATTGCATATTATCAAATTAAAAAAAGAAAGTTTAAAAAAAAAAAATAATAATAATAATGTGTTTTTTTCTTTTTCAGGGGCGGTCACAGTAAGCCTAGTATACTAGATATTCTTTGGTTAAGAATCATTCTATTGTGAGTAATGATTAATGGCTGACCCATAAAACAATTGTAATTACTGTATGTTTTAAATATAAAGATTCATTCTAACATGCACTCTGATTGATCCAAGAGCATATATTAACCCCGTAAAAGCATGTTCTGGAAGGAATGGCAAACTGTGGTTTCTTTCCTTTTTTAGGAGGAGAAAAACTATGTATACACTTCAAACCCCTTACATGCATTTTCTTACCGATAAAACATTATAACATTAGTTTGAACTAGCTGTTGACCAGAGCAACCAGAGGTAGTCATTCATCTGCAAGACTTGTATTTCATATCACTCTTTATTTTTCAGTCCTTATCACCTTTTTATGTACATCTGTTGGTTGGTGAGGTGGTACTGGAAGTTTTCCATTAAAGGAGAGGAGTATGGTGATGAGGAAAAGTTTTACTTGATCAGGAAATACATGGGTCTTTCACAGACACAGTGGGATGTAAGTAGACGGCAAACACAGGCAGCCCACAGACAGTCAATGCGCAGCCCAGCCTCAACTCTTTTTTTTATTGATATCTATTTATTTATTTATTTTACTTTTCTTTTGGTGTATGTAATGTTTTGGGGTTAGAAATGTTAATGGCTCAAACCTTGGTGGTTGTTAGACAGTCCACAACATTTCTATTGTACCTGATACTTTTGAGGTGACCTGAAGGCTCAAAACAGCAAAGCCCTACATAAACATGAAAAATGAAAATCATTTTACAATCGTTGTTCTTTTGCATTCTTTCTGTAGTTGACATAGTCAACATAGTTTAAATTAATTAACTATGATGTCATGATGGCAGGGGTAGAATGGGCGAACAGTTACTCTCTTCAAAAATGCATTCTAATGGTTTGAGAACAGTTCTAAAATCTCATTTGTTTGATTTTGTTGTGTACAGGCCATGGAGGAATCTCAGCATGATGAGTTTTACCGAAGACAGTTGTGGATAACAGAGAAATACCAGGTAAAATATACTGGCTTTACATATTAATTATATTAGCCTACTTACTAAATAGACAATTTCTGATGCCTTCCTTTGATTGTATAGAGGGACGTTGGTGTTTGTAGTGCTGCAGTGTTTCCTTTTTTTAAGAATAAAGAAACTTGTTAGTAGTTTTGAGGCTTCCGTGTTCTATTTGATAACATACATGAAGACTACCACGGTTTAGCCTTAACATCAACTTGTTGGCCATTTTTGTGCAGTGCCGTGTCGTACAACTTGTGCAAACTTAGCAATGTACATTGTTTAAGTCATTTTATGTTCAAAAAAAAGAATTGAAATTCAGAATAGACCAACAGTTTGAAGTAAAGGAATAAATGTTAATCCGAGTTAAAGTTCATTTTGGTTGATATTTGGTTGACAAAATTAATTGAATTTTTTTTTTTTTTTTTTTTTTTTTTTTTTTTTTTTTTTTTTACAGCCAGTATACTGTCTGACTTTGCATATTCATGAGAATCAATAAATGAAGCATTTGTTTCTGACAGGAATATAAAGAAGAACAAGAAGAAGAAATGAGAAGACAATTAGCTCAAAATAACAAGTACAAGGCATACAAGTGAGTACACCACAGGAACTCCACAGAAATAATTACAATGATAGATATATGTACCACAGGGACCCCAAACTAATGATAGTAAGGTATATAGCCATGAACCACACAGGGACCGCAGAGAGGGAGGGGCTGGGGGTTCAACAGCCCCCCTCCCCCCACTTTTTAGTGCTAAAGAATAGAAATACAAATAATCCAAATAATAGTTATCCTCAAGAGGTTTTTTTCCTTCTTTTTAATATTATCATTTTTTAATATTGATGCATGCCATGGATGTCTTGTTCTTTGTGACCTAAGAAAAAAAGTTATTATCATTTCGCTGTCAGCCCCGCACCCCCCCCCCCCCCCTTCATCCCTCCTCCACTTTTCAACATACTCCACTGACCCTGCCACAGGAACTGCACAAATTACAAGCGCAAGACATAAAGCTGATTACCCTAAGATTGCTCACATGGAATTGATATCAAAAATGGTGTTTCCTATAGTAGCACTTTAACTATAGATGATTTTACTTTTTGTGGAAAGTAGCCAGTGTACAAATGTCCCCTCCCCACTCTTCCCAAATTTTTCCTGTTGGGGGAGGGGTGGGTATGTGTACACAGGCTAAGCACATGGGCATTTTGTAATGCGCATGCGTTTGCAAGAGGTTTCAAGAAGACAGTGAGCCGCCATTTTGTTTTTAGAGACGTATTTTTGACTTTTCGGCATGAATATCGCATGTTTAAGTTTTCCTTGAGGTAAAGATTTTACCAACACCGGAATAACTACACAATGGGCTGTCAGTGGTAGGAATAGATGACATGATCGTACACTTTTTTGGAAAAATATCCACCGCTAAACTAGTGAAGAAATGAGAAAATCTGAAGATTCGACAGACTTTGCTGCCGCGATCCTCCTAAACGAGCCATGTTATTTTCGAGTATATTGCATGAGGTAAGTAAATGATGCCTAGAGATTTAGAATTGTGTATCAATTGTTTATTTTTTATTACTGATTTTAATGTACATTATCCTAAAATTCAAATATCATCAATTTTTTGATCAGTTTAAACATTGCTTCACGTCTGGTTTCAGCTTTCGCTCCCAAACGAAACATACAACCACATTAGGTGTTTTGACTCGTCTTTCATGTAATATTGCTTATTTGCTCTAAAGCTGTGGGGTTTAAAGGGATGTCAAAAATGTACACCGCGTGACAGTTCTCAACTCAGAGGACAGTGGAGTTGTTGTCGATTTCATTTATTTAATTTTATCAAATCTATACATAGTAGAGTATCATTGTACATTGATACCGAATGATAAATGTTCAGAGACTTATTAGGAAGATATATTATTACAGTGGATTAATTCATTTTGATATTTATTTTATTGAAATGCTTCAGATGTTTTCTTGTTGGAATTTTTCTCGCGATGTCATACACTACATCAAATGTATACAAATTAAACGAATTAATACTCACAGCCTCCAAACGATTTAACTTTCAATGTCATGATGGAAAACTAAAGAATCAAGTAAATGGGTTAGTTTTCTTTTATCGCGTGGAAATAACGTACATAATAACTGCTAAAGTGAAGACCATGTATTTCTTGTCCGCCATTATTAGTTCACTACAATGTGGGGATTTTGATGCAAATTTATGCTAATTAATAACCAGATCTTGAACATGTTTTTTTTCTTCTGTTTTTTCATTGTCTTGATTTAATTTTTTTTCTTTGTGTTTTTCTTTTAGTTTGGTAATGTTTATATCAACTAATATAAAAAATGTCTGACTTAAAGCCATTTATCAAACAAACATTTAAGATGGAATTATTTTTGTCAATCTGAAATGGAAATACCCAATCAAAGTTGATTCTTATTCAAACTCTTTTAACTGTAAGCTAGGGCTGTCAATTGGTCAGAATTGTATTATTTCAAAACATTTTTCACAATAATATAGCAAATTATAATTCATTAACCACCAAGAATATTATTAGAAGACAGGTCTTGAGCATTCTCAGTGATTAAGGACTACACTAAAATACATTTTAACTAGTAACCAACTCATTCCTGCTACTGTATTGTACTGTATTATGCTCACTTTAAAGGTCTGAATTAATGATAATGAGAAGTGCATTAGTGAAAAATTATCTATGCAGCATAGCTTGCATTTATATTCATTTGTTAAAAGTGTAATCTCAAATGTATAATGCATTTTTTATACATCACAGGCAATCATGGTCCCAGACTAAAACTGGCCATTTTTCTATAATATTGATGATTAAAATAAACCTCATGTATGGAATTATTTACAGCAATCACATGGTTCAAGTTGTATTTACTGTCATACCATATTATAGCAACTCACTTGCAATGATGAATAGTTGGAAGTTAGAGTCAACTTTGTACTGATAAATCTGTGTTTAAATATATCTAAATATGCACTTCATTGCTCTTTTGGTTCAATGCTTAGTGTAGGATAGTATTAGTGCACATATTAAGATGTTCCCAATTTGAGATGAATTTATAAAGAATTCAAAAAATAAAGTGCAAATTAATCCAACTTATTACCTTTTAATTATATACTTGCAAAAAAAAACCAATCAATCAGTTTTTACTAATTTTTTTTTCTTAATTTAAATAAATTTAATAAATAATTAAAGTCGAGTAAGTGTAGATCATCCATTATTCTCATTTTTCTAACATTGTCATTATCACTGTATTTATGTGTGTCAAGTCTTTGTCGGGTGAGTTCAGGGTTAAAAAATGATGCTCTCATCCAGTCTGGCATAATTGCTGTGTAGCTTTCGGCAAGTTCTGTCATTGTTGTAGAAGATGTTATTGTGTCAGAGCAGAGTTGTATATCTATTCCTTGTATGTCATGTATGTGAGTTGATGAATTGTTATTTCTTTCAATTACAGGTATTGTCTTGAAGGCCTTGATAATAATGGTGCACATTGTTTTGGCTACCGATAGATGCTCATCCTCAGGTCGTCTTATGGAATGTTTTGCAGTGTAGTCATCTATGACTAGTACCACCAGCCATCTGTTACTTATTGCCTTGTGCAAAAAAATTTGAAAGTGAAGTGTGATGTTGTTGGACAAGTTCATTTAATCTCATGTCTAATGATATTCGGCAGCATGTATTTCCTAAGATATGCTCAGTGTCGATTCCTTCTTGGTTCATATGTGTGTTTTTCAAATAAATAGCATGATCAGCTTGCAAAGCATCACATCTCTGACAATGACTTTATTTAGTACTGTTGTTTGTAAAATTACATTTAGATTAGAGATTTATAACTGGCTTAATTGACAGTACAGGCTGCCTATAATAACCATGTATAGGCTAACCAAGATAGGCAGCTAAATCTCCGACTTAGGCAATAGCACATGTTCATAATTATGGCCATGACTCGTTTTTTATTCAGGTCAATTCTTTCTGTTGAATGACGAGGGCTTATGACAGCCTTAAGAATGTTGTCGTACAACTGCACACCCCCAGCATGTTTGCATATTTCCCTAAACTCATCTGGGTCATAACTAATATTTTTTGTGCTCTTTTTTGTTTCCTGGTAAAGTGTCTCCTTAATTAACTTCAGTTGTTGTTTGATTTCACATCCTTAAAAATGATACAACCAACAAAAGTGATAGATATTATTGCCCAGAATTGTTGAATGATTTTTATTATATTGTAAGCCAAATGTACTATCGAATCAACATGGATCTAGATCTGTATAAAATAGTACATGTAGGGTTATTCTTTTTTTATATTTCTTTACTTGCTATATTTGTAATTACTGCTAATCTAAAACACTGTACCTTTTTTTTGTATAAAACCAAGTGTAGGTTTGAGTGCTCTGACCACATGTGTATGTGTGATTGCATCTTGATCCCACCCCTATTACAGTCATTTGCTATTTTGTATGATGGTTTTCACCTTGATTAGTTATCAAGCGCATACAAATTCAGAACTGTCAATAGCAAGAACATTCTGATGGAGTTTACGGTAACAGGTTCCTTATACCTTTATTTTCTGTTTCAAACGATATGTCTCTACTTGATCGTTCAGTTGGGATGTTCACAATATCTTGCTAAAGAAAAGCATGAGTAAAAACCACTAGTAAACCAAAGCTCTGTACTTTTCAATACATTTTATTGCACTTTAAATAGACTGGCTTCACGTTAGTGTACGTCATTTTGAGCAGAGTGGAAATTGAGTTAAAATGAGCGGAGCAATGAGATCTCAAAGTAATGCGAATTCTCAATAATTTTTACGCCTTTACTGGCCTGATTCAAAATGGCTGACGTTAAAGTGAAGTGGTATATTTATTACGTCTACAGTTGCTTCAATAAAAACAAAATGGTTTAATGACCCAATTTATTATTTAGAATACTAACTGGTCTATTTGGTCTTTGTTTCTTCTTCCATCTTGATAAACGTCTACAAGCATCGCACAAGTATTTTGATGGCAAATAGTCGAAACTAAAACACTGTTTGATATCATTTTCTAGCACTCTTGAAATTGATTTGAAACGTTGCCTTTGACTTTTTTTGTTGCATACACAAAACCCATCACCAGGACCTAATTTCACGCTTTCTAAAAGTGTAAATGAGAGGAGAAAAGCCAAAAAGTAAGCGTATTTTTTCGACGAGAACATTTTGAATTACAGAGGTATTTAAATTTCGCGCCTGAACTATTTGTCACGCAACGATTTATTACAGCTATTTGCTTTAAAAAAAATGGCCGACGACGCGCGTGCGCATTACAAAATGCCCATGTGCTATTGCAATGATAGATATATGTACCACAGGGACCCCAAACTAATGATTACAGTAAGGTATATAGCTGTGTACCACAGGAACTCCACAAAAATAATCGCAATGATAGATATATGTACCACAGGGACCCCAAACTAAGGATTGTAAGGTATATAGCCGTGTACCACATTTACTGCACAAATTAAAAGCACAAGGCATAAAGCTGATTATCCATGGAAGCCCTGACATTGCTCACATGGAATTGATATTAAAAATGGCACAATTGCTGATATGTGTTTTGTATAGTAACGCTTTTGTCCCCTCTGCCCTCCCCAATTTTTCATGTGAGGAGGGAGGTGTGGGTACCTTTGTACACAGGCTAATGAAAAGAGGGAAAATTGAATAATGGGTTCCCTTTATTTCACACCACACTAATACTAATATTACACACACCACACCATACTAATATTTTGTCTTTTTTCACCAGACGTTACATGAAGAAGGGAGGCCCTGGACAAATGAGTTTTATTGAAGATGACTAGATCAACTAGCATGCATAGGAATAGAATATTGAAATTGTTAGACATATTTCCTATATATTTATGACAGAACATCATGTATTAGTGGTCGACTCTGTCTTCTGGTTTTAACTTTTGACACTGAAATATTTAAGGTTTAAAATATATACTAGTGTATTAGTGATATGGAAGTGCCACCAACATTCTTCACAAATCAAATCCACTCTAGGAACTTAAAAATAGGATATTTGCCTTTGCATGGTGACGTTTTTAACTTCAACTACCAGGATGCTTTGCTCACTTTCTTTTTTTAAAACGTGGTGTTCAACCTCGTCCCCAGGTCCTCTCAGTTCGCTCTTTTTACAACGTCACCCACACATTGACCCTGGCACCGGCTTGTTTTTACAAGTGAGCAAATTCTCCAAGATTTTTGAAGATTTTTATCACTTGACCAAACAAATCAAAATTACCGACAATCATGTATCAAATCAGCCCTAACGGGACCAATGTACAATCGACACGCCGTTAAAAAGAGCGAACAGAGTGGTCCTGGAGACGAGGTTGGTGGTGTTGATGTGGATTGGATCCTGGTAAAAACCCGAGAGCAACTTGAGTATAGATTGTACTCAATCGTTGAGCTCTTGCTTCAAATGTGTTAGTAATTGTTACAAGTATATATTATTATTATTTTTTTTTTCAAACTATACAATAGAGGTAATATTGAATATTGTAAACAATGCTTGTCTTATAGTATCAATTTTTGCATCCTCTGCGTTTTTAGAATTAGTAGCATTAAATTAATAACAAGAACGGAGGTTCTTAAAAACCGAAAACAAAACAAAACAAAAAACAAGAAACAAAACAACACAAAATATGCAATACGGTTTCTTTGCGACATCTCGAACTTGCCTTTAAGCTCTTATAATACCACAGGCAGCCCAAGCAATCTACTCGCTTCGCTCGCAGCAACTAAAAGGCAGGAAACTATCATCCATACCACCTCTTCTTTAACGGCAAAAAATACTCCAAAATCAACAAGAATTACACAAAAACTACATCAGCATAAAAGCTCAATAAACAAGATTTCAATAAATTGCACTTTACTTCAATTTTTCACGAAAAATACTGCAAATTTTCGCTTTTTTCTTTCAAAATTCGGCAGATTTTCCAATCAGTTGAAGCGTGGACCATAGCGAGTGAACATTATTCGTTGTTTGCCCTTTGTTATGTTTCTCTCAATTTCGCAAAGTTCAGCCATAAAAGAGATCCTTTTAGACTTGAAAAGTGACCAAATAGTCTCCTTTGGGTAAGATACCAAAAGATCCTTTTGAAATATTTGTCTTTTTTCGCTTTTGTTAATACACATCGCTAAACAATCGTTCTTCAACTCGAGTGAGCGAACTTCGATATGTATACGTCTACAAGCTCGAAAATTCTCACTTTCGCAATGAATTTCTTGCTACTTTTTGATCTTGTTCACTTCTAATAATTCTTCTTAACAATTCCACGAATTGGTTTTCCTTAAATTAAGTTTTATTTAGCTGTTTTGATGCGACATGGAAGCATTGGTTTTAATTATTTTTTTAGCTGTTTTGATGCGACATCGAAGCATTCGTTTTAATTATTTAAAAAAATTGTTTATTAAAAAATAACTGATAAAATTGCAAAAGAAAGATTACTTGAGAACAAAAAAAAAGAATTTCTTTATTTTTTCATTAGAATTTCTTTCTTTGTGAGTTAATATAATTCGGTCAGACCTGATGGAACATGTCTGAACTTGCCAAAATTTCTAACAGCGAGAAAAAAAAAAAAAAAACTGTCTGCAGAACTATACTCGTGCCCTCGGCCTAAGGGCCTGGGCACGAGTAATTAAATGTAGGTAACCACATTAGTATTACAGGAAATGTTGTGTTCTCGTTTCTGTCCAGTTTTTGTCTTTCAGGTGATAACAACAAGCGTTTTTCTACTAGAAGGGTGACGATAACTGAACATGCATGTTCTACTTTAAGCTTTGACAACAGAATAATATCAATGCAAAAGGCCTGAGCAACAGTAGCTCAACTATAATTTTGAGGTAAATCCATATATATTTAATTGACATGTTTCGGCGTCCTACGCCATCATCAGAACGCCGAAACATGTCAATTAAATATATATGGATTTACCTCAAAATTATAGAATAATATCGATTTAAACCATCTGGGGCCGGTCGCACGAAGCATGCCGGAGAAAGGTGTCCACTGCATAGGATTTCATTAGAATTAATCCGCTGGAAAGGGATTTATCTGGTAGATAGCGCTATTCAGGCTGCGTGCAACCGGCCCCTATGTTGTAATTAATAATAATATTATGAATAAGGTTTTTTATTTGTAAAAGTTACTGTGACCATAGTTTATAAACTGTAAATTAAACTATGCTGTGACCGCGGTATCGTCGTTAGAGCATCATTACTGTAACGCGTTGGATCTAATCTTATGACGTGTGGTGTGGTGCGGTGCGGTGCGGTGTTGGTGTGGTGTGATGCGGTGTAGTGTTGGTGTAGTGTGGTGCGGTGTTGGTTTGGTGTAGTGTTGGTGTGGTGCGGTGTTGGTGTGGTGTAGTGTTGTGTTGGTGTAGTGTGGTGCGGTGTTGGTGTGGTGTAGTGTTGGTGTGGTGTAGTGTTGGTGTAGTGTGGTGCGGTGTTGGTGTGGTGTAGTGTTGGTGTGGTGTAGTGTTGGTGTTGTGTTGGTGTGGTGCAGTGCGGTGTGTTGGTGTGGTGCGGTGTATTGTTGGTGTGGTGTTGGTGTAGTGTGGTGCGGTGTTGGTGCTGTGTTGTGTTGGTGTGGTGCTGTGCGATGCGGTGTGGTGTTGGTGTGGTGCGGTGTAGTGTGTGGTAGTGCGATGTAGTGAAGTGTGCTGCAGTGTATGGTAGTGAAGGGTGACGTGGCGTGGTGTGGTGTGGTACGTATTTATAAGTAACTTCAGTGCTTAGGGCTGCTTATAGGTAAACTTACATGACCTACACAACCAGAAGTTCGATAGATTTATTTACAGCATTAAACAATATTATTTGTATTTACAATTGGTACTCAACCTCGTCCATTGAGATTTCATACTGAAAAACACATTACAGTGTGACATTCAAAAGCCTAGTATGACCGGGCAGGTGCAATCAATAACCGCTCGTTCTTAGAGGTTTGTCAACATGCTTATATACATAGTCTGTTACTTTTGAATCGATATGTTATCGTCAGAAATGTGCATCATTAGTTCCAAGTCAAATCGATGTCATTCCATTTCAATTTTTTCAACTGATACTCGATCTCCAATCGAAATTATGTCGTGATCTCTAATCGATATTTACTCGTTACCATGGTCTCCAAACCGGTTCATGTACTGTCGGTGGAGGAACTGGTAAACCGGTCTCTTGTGGTATTAGCCGCTGACCTTGTTCAGCTGGAACTAAAATGGCCGCTACTTTACCGGCGTTAATCACGTGACTTGGAACTAGCTGGTAGCGATGTGGATTGAATCGTGTTTGATTTGGTCGATAATACGGCGATATTGGATGATCGATTGGTTTAATACACGACGACAAATGGGATAAGATCATAGATTTAATGTGCACGTCAACGGCGTTGGTTGAAGAGAGGTAACGTAAAACTTCATTTGTGCACTCGTTGAAACCAGCTTTGTAATGGATCGAAGAACTTGTCGTTGCTTAAAGAGACAAAACGTACAGATAAGACTTATTGAATAAAACTAAAGTTTTTTGTTTGCTTCTTTTTTTGTTTAGTATTGTTTCGATTTGGATCTGAATCACTATTGTTCGCAAGGAGAATTTGATTTCAAAGGATCGATAGACTACTATGTAATTCATCACCCATAACTGCGATCGCGATTAATCACTGAAATAATAAGTTTCTGCTGACTCTAACTATCGTGACTCTTTCATTGAAGGTTGAATGCGAGTCACTCGTCCTCTATCTATACCAATCCCAGCATAGTATCAAAGCATCCCAGCATCCCAAAATGGATCGCTAGTGCTTTCGCAGGTGAAGTCATTCACTACATCTATTGGCAAAACTGTAAAGTCGTTTTTTATATACTAACTTGTCGCTTGTTGGGTTTTCAGTGATTTCAAATATCGCACAGTCATTTCAAGAATGTCTGCTTTTTCTAGCTTGCTATAACTTGAACTCTGAAAAAAAAATTAACATAAACAAATTATCATAAATTATCTAAGATAAACAACTCTGATATCCAAACTCAGCGATTTCGTGATATTTAATCAGGGCTTTAAATACACAACTGCGTTCAGAGTCAAAATTCCTACATTTTTTCAAACTTATTAAAAAATTATCGTGCTTAAAAATTTGCGAGCTGCAATGATAAATGAAAATTGAAAAAGTAAATTAATTACGTTTCTAAAAAAAGGCGTGCCCTCGATTACTGAAATATGTCATATAACGTACAAGGTTAATTTGATAATTCCTTCAGTGGGTTTTCATGCTAGCAGAGTTTCTCACGTTTGTGCGTGGAATTAGTGGATGCCATTGCCGCTGCATTTCTCGCAAGAATTATTAGCTGACTGCGCATGCATTTCCCGCTATCAGCCTAAGTGACTATCTTTTGTTCTCATTGCCCTGAAGATTGCCACGTAGGCGGAAAGCTCGGCAAAATAATTGTAAAATTGAAAAGATTGAATACACAAAGTCATCATGTATGTAATGTTTTTCAGCGCAAGTATCTAAAGATATCGCTTATACAGAATAGCGTAAGAAGTATATGGAGAACAAAGAATGTGACAATTTCAAATTAGGACAATAGGAAGCGTTTTAAGAGCAGTGTTCTTTACAATATATACATTTTCAACGTACATCTTTTTTCGTTGCGTCCATGATGAGTTGTTTTAGCTCATTAAGACTTGCGTTGATTCTTGCTCGTCTCCTCTTCTCCATAATTGGCTTTGAGGAAGAAGACTGGAGAAAAACAAATAATTCAATATGTTAACAAAAATCTTCATATAGTATATAATAATGATATCTTCATAACTGCTATGCCTTGTTCTACAATAAACAAATATAGAAATAGGTTCGAAGAAGCTAGTGATATTTTAACATTTGCTTTAATTTTTCATAGAAGTTGATAACTTATAATTAGTTGACTATCTCAGAGCAACCCATAATTACAAAAAGAAGAAAAAAGAGCTTCTCGCTAAAGCAAGTTACTTTACACTTGAAAGTTTTTGCCACTCTAATTGAATATTAGTTGAAAAAATAGGCTGACAGAAATATGTAAAACGAAACAATTCTGATAAGTATGCAATTATTTGAATAAATTCAAAGCAATTAGTTGACTGTTTTTATGTTTTAATATATTGAATATACTGCCACATACGTACTTTAGTTAATTTAACTTCTTTTAAAAAGCTGTTACGGCATTAAAAAGGCCGTAAACAATTTACAGCTTTTTTTAATTTTAAGACCATTTTATTTTTATAATTATAATTGTAAGATCTAAACAAATAATGTAGAACAAGCTTGTCCAAGGCATTTTTAACGCTTCTGCATGCACTTTTCAACGAAAGCCGGCTGTGACATTTCCATTGAGAAAGACCATTCCTGAGCAATCATCTTTTTGAATTTTTTCTGTACTTATAAAAGATTTTCATAAGTTAAGCACGTTTGAAATTAATGTTAGGTTAATCTGACAATGAAAAAACACCATTTTTCCGAAACTTCTTTATCTTGAACATTATGCATTTTTTCTACAAGGCAAAGTATCATAAACTCCTTAAAAATCATTTAGTACATATTTTTACCTTTTTAACTTTGATTTCTTTGCTGGACATTTTTGTACAGTTTTGTTTAATAGTTCAACCAGTTTAACATACCCGTGGGAAAATTGCATTCTCATGTATAAACGTCAAGCTTGTATACTCCAATATAGTTTGTGATTGGCTAAAATCTTTCCTGGCTATTTAGCAATGGTTTATAAAGCAATTTGCTCAATGAGGTCCTATATAATGGTCTCATTATCTAAGGTTTATGCTTATTGTTTCTATATCTTCGGACCGTGGGAACGCTAGGATGCCATTGGTCCAGCCAGCTGTTCAAACAGATTAACGGATTTATACAATAGGTGTTTATAACAAAATCATACTTAGGTATTGTTTTAGATGGACTATCGCTGTATATATTGCCGATGCAACTTCATGCCGTTGATCTCACGGACAATAGTTGCCGTGAAGTTCCCACGCTTAGTACTCAAAGCGACCCGACCATGGAGGACATGAATGGACATATCCAAGGTAGCAAGTCATAAACAAATACCAGTACAATACAAGGATCAGTGCTTATTAAAATTCGCTTACTCGTGCAGTATTTAAGAGAATATTAATAAACTTAATATCAACCGTATGCGATCTTAGTAACTTGGTAAGATCGGGTTTCGTGTATTTCCCTTTTGCAAAAACCTCACACGATTTATAGGGAACGATAAGTATTAAAATGCAAACTCGTAAAGCCCTTTGTTTTGGATGCTCACGTACGTCCCAACATGGCCATGGCCATAAAGCAAAGTGAATACCTACAATATTTGAAACTGATATCATTTTTTTATATTTTAATTTTTTTCAAAATATATTTCTTTAACATATTAGAAATTATACAAATGCTTACGTATAGTTTTTTAAATATCTGCACGCCCAACCACAGGCTGATCAGTCTAATTTCCTGTGGCTTCATTAATTGTCAGTTTATGGCGGCGGCGTGAGTTTGAGATAGAGTTCTTTTTTAAAAAATGGGAAATGTTTTTTAGTGATTGCTGTGGAACTCGAACTCGCGCTACCGACATACATAAGCCAAAGAAGGTTAATTTGTTGTGGCTTATTTATGTCGGACTGTGTACAGGCTAATTTATGGCGGTAGGCTATTATTCTGAGGGAGAGGAAACGGGTCTGGCAGGAGCCCTTTTTTTCCTTCGTTTTCTCGGCCTCCACGTATAGTCTTTAGGTCAATCAAGTAGTCCATTAGGTTCAAAAGTTTTAGTTTCTTACCAAGTATGGTTATGAATCCAAGCGACAGTTTTTCAATCAGGATGTACACTTTTGGGAGTGCACATATGAAGTCATTAATGCATGATTGCCTTTATATTCTCAATGAGCCTGATGGAAAATTCAATCCTGGTAGTTGGAACTGCCAATCAGATTATGGTCGGATCAGAGAGCTATAGTGGAGCAGCATTGCATGAGTCAACTCGTCGTGCTCATGAATTTGTTTGGGTCACACTGACCGACCTCGGTGGATTGATGAGAGTAATGGAATCTAAGAGCATCATTTATACCACTTTTACAATCCTGCCATGAGTGTGGGAATACTTATCGACAATTCCCTTGATGCATATAGTCTTTGTAGCTTGCACGCAATTTAACACGTAACTGATCACACGCAAGCAATATTTGATAAGAAAACATGTGTCGCACCTAGTTAGATAAAACCTCACTTCTCAACGAGCAACCTGACCGACCCATTGTATATTTGCTCCTAGCACTTCTACGGACCTTGCATAAATACAGATAAATTGATTGGGACTTGAATATTACAAAAAATGTGTGTAGTAGTGGAGGGACAGTGTCCTTCCAAAACATGTTTTCTTCATAAATTCAATATAACAAAAAAAAAAACATCTAGCAAATGAACTAAAATAGCGTAGTAATGATGTTTATTATTATTATTATGAGCAGTATACAATTTTGAATGCTAACTATTACAGCTGGATAGGGCGGGTATCCGTAGCCTATCAGCCTGACAGGAATTATGTTACAATGAATCAAATATAATAATAATAATAATAATAATTATTATTATTATTATTATTATTATTATTATTATTATTATTATTATTATTATTATTATTATTATTATTAATATTATTATTATTATTGTTATTATTATTATTATTATTATTATTATTATTATTATAATAATAACCTCAATATCCATTCAATCTTTCTCCACCTACTTATGAACAAGTCACAGCCGTGATTCGTAAAATGAAAGCGTCTGGTTCACCATGTCCTCTGGATCAAATCTCTGTAATTTGCTTCAAACGTTGTCCTTTCCTTCGCACTTTCCTCACAGAAATAATTCAAGAAATCTGGGTATCTGGTTCAGTTCCAAATGTTTGGAAAAAAGCTTGCACCATTTTAATTCACAAAAAAGGTGATACAAATCTCCCATCAAACTTTCGTCCTATCACCCTAGAATCTATTCCTTTAAAAGTCTTCACTTCCTGCCTCCGCAATGCCATATACTCATTTCTTGCAAAAAAACTCTTTTGTTAATAGTGATATACAAAAGGGATTTACACCAAACATGTCTGGAACATTAGAACACACTTCACAAATGGCCAACATCATCAACAAAGCACGCATAAAACAACGTTCAGTCGTCATCACACTCCTTGACCTCAAAAATGCATTCGGCGAAGTTCATCACAATCTTATCCAATCTGTACTCACTTATCATCACGTCCCTGATCAAATCAAAAACATGGTCAAGAGTTTATATACTGATTTTAAAACTTCCATAATAACATCTGATTTCTCTACTCCATTTATAACTGTGGGTCGCGGAGTTTTACAAGGTGACTGTCTAAGTCCTTTACTTTTTAATATGTGTTTTAACACATTTATTCAGCATATTAAAGACGAACGCTATCGCCAATTTGGTTTTTCTTTTAGTCTTCTAAATCCACTCCACTGGTTTCAATTTGCTGATGACGCTGCAGTAGTTAGTAGTCTTGAATCAGAAAATCAACATCTTCTAAATCGCTTTGTTCTTTGGTGTAAATGGTCAGACATGTTAATTAGAGTGGACAAATGTTGCACCTTTGGCATTAAAAAAATCATCACTAAATCAGTTCAATATTTACCCAAACTAATCATCAACAATGATCTTGTCCCGCGTGTAAAAATGGACGAATGTTTCAAGTACCTTGGACGTTATTTTGATTTTCAAATGTCAAATGAAAACCACAAGACTGAACTAAGTAATCTGGTTAATAGCCTAATGACAGACATCGACAATAAACCACTACATCCCAACAATAAACTACTCCTCTACAGTCGTTATGTTCTCTCCAAAATCAGCTGGCACTTTACTGTTTGTGACCTCCCTAAAACGTGGGTCATCCAGAACATTGACAACACCGTATCTCACTTTATACGCAAGTGGTTAGATATTCCCGTATCTGGAACTCTCAGTAATGTATTTCTTCCCGGTTCTAAATTTGGTTTAAACATATGCCCACCTTCCGTAAAATTCACTCAATGTCAAACAGTACTTCGCAAGGCCTTGAAAACCTCAAAAAATGCTGACATACGACATCTTTGGAAATCCACAAATGAACACACCAACATCCAGTACGATATTTTTAAAACAACTAAAGAAGTGATTAAGACTTTCCATTCAGAACAAGAACATAAATTAGATAATGACTTGATATCTCAAGGTTTCTTCTTCATTAATGTCACCAAATACTCCCTATCAAAATTAAATGGCTTATGGTCATCTATGCAATCTAACCTTCCCAAGAATATCTACAACTTTACCATTCGCTACATAAATAACACTCTTCCAAAAAGAAAAAACCTTGCAAAATGGGGTATCTCTTCTTCCCCCGATTGTTCATTTTGTCTTTCTCCTGAATCTCTTCTCCACGTTGTCAGTGGATGTCAACACTACCTTGATCGCTTTACATGGCGCCACAATTCCGTCCTAAACCTCATCGCATCATCACTAAAGCCTCTTGACAACATTGCACTATATGTCGACCTTGATGATTACACGGCATTAATAAAAGACGGATACCACGCGGATACCGCGGATACCACGGATACCACGGATACCACAGCGGATACCAAAATAAAATATGAAAAATAACATAAAAACATGATATTCTGTCATTTAGGGATGGATTGGAGACGTACCTTCAACATTGAAAGCTATTTGGGGCGAGTTTATCTCTTTAGGTCGCCATTTTTAAAGATGAGGGGGACAAATCGTTTATTACGGCGCAGGGTGCATGGGGCGGCGTTTTTAGAGAGGGGGTGGACATTTTTTCTAAACATCGACGACTTGGGGGTACGATTTGCCCTTAACAATACTATCAGGTAACATGATAGTAGATTAGCGTAATGTTAAATCCAAATCAAACGTATAAACAACACCCCAAGAAGACGAGTGCAGCAAGGCGAGTTTATCGTTATACACACCAGTGGTTGATAGGACCAGTGTTAATTGACTTAACCAGACCGTAGTCGTCGGAGTGTCGGATAACTAAGCTTTATGTTATGTTCAATAGCGCGTTTATAGAAAGTTTTGCCAGTTCTATCTTGACCAGTGAAATAACCATCAATACACAGATCAATAGCATTTTTTTTCGGTTTTTGTCAAGGCCATAAATTTGAGCCGTATATAACAATTTTATTTTTTGTAGTTTTAGCGTCAATTGACGCTGTCATACATCTGCCAAAATCTATTGTTTGTCACGCTTCATAAGCCAACTGGTCCTATCAAATGTTGTTAGCGTCTGTTACATCCGGAAGAATATTCCGGATGTAACACAGGCTACTGCTGATCCACATAAATTTGCCACCCTCTTGTGTCTTATGGAGAATGAATAAAAAAAATATTAGCGTTAAATTTAATGATCATACAATCCTTTGGTCGTAAATTTGCTGGAAATAACACTGATGAGTTATTCTAATAGCAGATTCAAAATAGGTCCTCAAATCTGTTGCATCCCTTCTCTCTTTTGGGTGCTTAGGGCCGATTCGCACTTGACAGACAAAGTTTGTTCGGCCCAAACAAGAATGATACCAAGTTTTGTTTGGGTCAAAAATACTCGAATGTTGTACATCCGCACTATGAGGCCGAACAATGAGTCACTTAACCGCAAACGTCAATCACAAGCCTGTTATTATCGTACCGGTCTCATTAAAGGCTGGTCATTTTGACTATCATACGTTCCATCATACATCATTTTCGAACCATAATAGTTAAAATAGTTATTATATAAATGAGCCGGGGAAAAAGACATGTTACTTGAACAGTGGCCTCAACACACTGAGCTCGCACTGTTTACGTGCTTACCACTGTCATATCGTGCTGGGTGCTAATGGATAAACCTGTCAGTTTTTGACGTTTGTCCTGGTTTGGAAGCCTCCAAACCTTCCCAGCGGTGTTTTTGATGTTTCGGCCCGGCCTGACAATTTTTTCCTGGACGAACAAACGCATTCGCACTTGTTTCCTGTAGTTGATGACAGAATTTGTAGTTAAGCAAACAAACTTTTGCCTAGTGCGAATCGGCCCTTACACAAGCGCGAGAGTTACGCTAATATCGTGTTATCTGGTAGTCATCGAACAACCGCCGATTGGTGCATCGCTTTTCAGAGGTCGCGGTCACACTTGCGCTAGAAGCGAACTTCAAGCACGATGCTAATTGCATTAGCTCTAGCATGTGCTTGGTGAACTACAGGGAGTCTGGGAGAGGCTGCTAATTGATTAGTTGACACTATGTCATTCATCAAATTTGTTTACTGCGGACAAAATTACTTCCCATGCAGCCTTGTTATCTGCCGATTCAATTTTTTCAAAGTTTTCTTTCCATGATAAAACCAATGCTGCAGTTTGTTCACTTCCCCAGCTTGTCTGCCCACGAGGTCTATCTTTGCTAGTTGAGGCAATGCTTGCTGCTGGACCACTTGATATTGGTGTTGATGTTGATGCCGATCGACTGTTCCCCTGAGATTCTTCATAATTCCAAAGTTGTGGGTTAAAATGGAATCCTGGTAACTGATTATATAAATATTGGCCGTGGAAGGAGTTGTTGGGAAACATGTTCGCTCAACTCGCATTCAAGAACGAAATGAATGATATTCATGTGGTTTCCTGTTTTGGTAGAAAAACGCAAAATGATTGACGTATCTGTCACATAATGTTTACCTAGCAGCGCTGAAGCGCAGTTTTTGCAAGCTAGAAATGTGCTTCGGTGCTTTTGAAAAAGGAGACGATAGCATCAAATTCCAATCACAAATTTCATGGTCGTGCTAGAGCGGTCACACTACAAGCATGCTGTAGTCATGGAGATAATCCTCTTAGCACAGAGCTCTAGCGCAAGTGTGACCGCGACCAGAGTCTTAGACAGGAAATACGAGAACTTTTATCATTTCATTTGATTTTGTTAAATGGTATATATGCAATGCGAACTGGAGCCCGGTTACCTGTTCTTGTACAGCTGGAGTGGTTTTAATAAATCATAGTGAAACAATATGTACCATTTTATTTGAGAGGGGAAAATCTGATTTCTTAGGTCTTGTCATATTTCGCAGGCTTATGAGAATTACTCATTGTGCTTATTTACCGTTTTCGAATTTTTGCTATTTTCAATTAAACTAAATTCTCATTGACCTTGATTTTTAACATTACAAGTATTACTCATTTCCGTATTTATTCTTCAACACATCAAAGCTGTCTGTCTTCAAGCTGTCATCACTTTAACTGTCATTTGATCCGACTCAGTATTATATCATACATGCGTTTATATGACCATCACAGCGCGCAACGTGATATTTATGATCTTTCTTAAACATTCTACTTACATTATTAAACTATCTGATCTCATTACATACATTATAATTATCAAATCCCTCTAAAAACATTTTTTTTCAAAAATTGTGATATGTCCTACAATATTTTTTTCGGTTAAATAAAGTTGTGTTTTCATGTTGAGAAAATATACCACCTTCTTTTGAGAGTTTTTAAAAAAATGTCCCCGCCCCTCTCTAAAAACTTCGCCCCCTTTACCCTGCGCCGTAATAAACGATCTGTCCCAAAGGAAATCGTTTGTCCCCCTAATCTTCAAAAATGGCGACATAAAGAGATAACCTCGCCCCAAATAGCTTTCAATGTTGAAGGTACGTCTCCAATCCATCCCTAAATGACAGAATATCATGTTTTTATGTTATTTTTCATATTTTATTTTGGTATCCGCGGTATCCGCTGTGGTATCCGCGGTATCCGTGGTATCCGCTGTGGTATCCGCGGTATCCGTGGTATCCGCGTGGTATCCGTCTTTTATTAATGCCGAGGATTATAATAGCCCCTCAATTATAACTGGAGAAAGTTATCGTCCTGATTTGATTTTGAAAACGCCTGAAACACTTTATGTACTGGAACTTACAGTTGGATTTGAATCTAACCTTAAAAACAATGCTGAACGAAAAAGGAAAAAATATAGAAATCTAATGAATGATTTAAGTAGTGATTACCAACAAGCTAAATTTATTAATCTTTCAATTAGCTCCCTTGGAGTATTTTCTGATGATTGTTCTACATTTGTTGATTTTCTAGAAAGTTTAGATTTTGATAGTAAACAACAAAAATATGTAATAAGGAAAATGATGAGTATTGCAATTCGATCAACCTATTACATTTTTTGCTGCCGTAATAAAGTCTGGGATAACCCTGACTTAATGAGATTTTAACTTCTAATTGTTTTTGTTGTAAATAATGATGTTTATTTGTGTTGTTTTTATTGTGTATTTGTAATCGATTCAAGTAGCAAATTGTAAATTACCTTTAACAAGTGAGATTTACAATTGTAAATGGAAAAACAAAATAAAGTTTTCATTATTTAGTCTACCAGAGATGTGGCGAAAGACTTCCAAGCTATACATGAAGAGAAGCTACAAAACCAACTACTATCTCTTCTCAAGTGTAGTAAAATTCTCACTCCCTAAACTAAACAACATTTGGTCCACTGTACAATCTAAATTACCAAAAAACATTTTCAACTTCACAATTCGATACATCAACAACATTTTACCTACACGCAAAAATCTAGCCAAGTGAGGTCTTTCACCATCCTCAGACAGTACCTTATGCCTTCAACCTGAATCTCTTCTACATGTAATTGCTGGATGTAACTCATATCTTGAACAAGGTCGGTTCACTTGGAGACACGACTCTGTCCTTCTCCATCTCGCTAAAACCTTTCAATCTATTGTAGAAGCGTCCCTATATGCCGACCTATCTAACTTCAAGAGTCCGTCAACAATTACTGGTGATGAATACCGTCCAGATCTATTGATATCTACTAAAAATGTAGTCTCCCTCGCATCCGTTTCCGGTCTGTTCGAAAAAATCTCCAGCCCAGTAACGGCTGCTCACATTCGACACTAATTTCTTTCCCTTTGTTCTAATACTGTCAAAATCTGTCAACAGTTCATCAATTGTTGGCCAATCAGAGCACGATTAATTGTAAACATGACAGAATCCCGCGAAAGCCAGCACCATACTGAGCGCAGTATCAAAGGTCAAACACGAGAGTTTGCAAGTAACACCAAAATGTTAGCAAAGGTTTTTCCCATATTATATATTATTCATCAATATATTAAAAAGAAGAATGTAGTCTTTATATTTAGAGAATTTTTTTCGGTTTTCTGGCAGTTGTAAGGTCTCATTTGAACGTCAGCTAACATTCAGCGTGATTTGTTTTCTGTCGCAAGAGAGAAGATGACACCGCGAGATTCGAGCTGAATGGAGAAACACCTAGTACGATAATCAAAAACCAGGCCGATGATTTTTATGCTCATCTGGAATTCACAAGAAGTAAAAATTATTCATATTTGGAAATAGTTCTTTTAATTCCCCGTCAATTATAAACAATATTGTTTGTTACTGATCTCACAAACTAGTGTTTGTGACGCAATATACCTTATATATAAAAGATGATCTGTGGTTGGTTCAGATTTTTGGCGCTAAGTGGTAGTGAAATATTGAACCCAAAATCTGATTGGTCAAGAGATTAGTGTCGAATGTGAGCAGCCGTTACTGGGCTGGAGATTTTTTCGAACAGACCGGAAACGGATGCGAGGGAGACTACTAAAAATGATGAGTGCCTGTACATACTTGAACTAACAGTGGGTTATGAATCAAATCTACAAAAAAATATTACTCGTAAAAAAGCCAAATATAAAGAGTCTGTACATAGCTTGAAAAGTCATTATAAAAATGTAGTTTTCGTAAATCTGTCAATCAGTTAGCCTGCGTCACATCCGCAATTTCTCACGTAAATAGCGTCTGCGAAACAAAGGACAAAGCCTTGTTCAAAGACCCCCCGTGAATAGCACGGTTATATACAGTAGTTCCTGATTGGCTAACAGCGTCTTCATTCTATCGAGAGCTCTGATTGGTCAAATTGATAACTAGTGCCAGTCTCGAATCATTTAGGCAATGTTTTGATTTTGCTCGTGAGATTTGATAGTTCGCGGCATAATCAAAAGGCATAATCAAAAGTTCGCACTTTTTAGAACTGTTAAATTCGCAACAAAAATATGTCGGAAAAATGTATGGAAATTGCAATCTCTGTCAGAAAATAATTGAAAAATCCCATGATAAGTATCTGATAGAGGGAAAATCACAAACTTTCATTGTATTAGACGAATTAGAAAGTCTTCGATTTGAAGTGCCACGAAGAAGCGACTGCATTTGCCGCAGTTGTTTGAACAACCTAAAGAGACGAAACCTTCTCCGTCAAATAAACGAAATAGAGGACAAATTCAAACATACTGTTGCTAATTCGCAAAAGCGACAACTCGAAACTTGTGATGATGATTAACCGAGGCCAAAATTATCAAACGACGCCATTTTCATTGGAATTATGAAGTACAACATCGAAGGACTAGCACTAGTTGTCAATTTGACCAATCAGAGCTCTCGATAGAATGAAAACGATGTTAGCCAATCAGGAACTACTGTATATAACCGTGCTATTCACGGGGGGTCTTTGAACAAGGCTTTATCCGTTGTTTCGCAGACGCTATTTAAGTGAGAAATTGCGGATGTGACGCAGGCTATCAATCAGTGCGCTTGGTGTATTCGCTAACGATTCTGCAAATTTTATCAACATGTTAGAAGATCTTCATTTTAATAACAACGAACGACTCCACATAATTAAGAAGTTAATGAATATTGCCATTAGATCGTCTTATAATATTTTCTGCTGCAGAAACAAAGAATGGAACAATCCAGAGTTGTTGCAGTATTAGTGAAAATCGTTTTTCTCATGTTTTGTAATAGATTCAAGTAGCCAATTGTAAATTACCTATTATTAGTGAGATTTACAATTGTACTTTAGGTAAAAAACTCAATAAAGTTTCCATTATTTTGGTGTGTGCAGATGATTTTTAATTGATTATGCTCAGTTTTTGAAGACTAGAACCCAGTCTCTTTTTCAATATGAAACCGGCGAATACAAGGTCAGTCGAAAAAACACATGTTCATTTTGTTGTTCGCAAACCCTTAAGGCATATAATCGAAAAAATACTAGTAGCCACATGTACCAATTAAACCTTTTTTAACGTACTAAGCAGCGTTGTCTGCATATGATTGGCTGCAGCACATCCCTGTAACGAATGTACCATATTTTAAATGAACCTAAAAACTCGACATTACAGAATTGACAAATTCTAACGTAAACAACATGAAAATTCTTCTGAGTTTGTGTTTGTTTTTTTGTCTTTTGATGGCTGATCAGGGATTGTTAGCTCCTCAAAGTACTTGCACTTGGAATCTGCATTGCGACTGTGGAAATTATACAATGAAGACGTTGTCCTATATCAAAACTCTGGTGTCTGAAATGAAGACAATGAAAGGACTAGTATCATACACGTTTCTCAAAAATGGTGAGACTTTTATATCTTATATATATATATATATGAAGAATTTTGAGAGTTGGAGTGCGTGTTACTTCTTTTTTAGAATTTGTTAGTCGTGCGTTGCTTTCCATTCCCTTGCAAACTGGCAAAATCGGCAAATAGATCAATGACGACAAGACAAATTGAGCTAAGAAAACCTGTCCCCGGATCCCATCAGGAACCACACTATACTATAGTGCTATTTTTAGAAACCAGGTTATTTTTAAACTGTTACCAATGTCGCTAAAACCTTAGAAAAACGACTGGGGGGCATGTTAATATATCCTGCATCGGTTATTCCGTTTGCAAATTTATAGGAGGCAGCATGATCGAGTGGTCAGAGTGTTGGTCTCGCAATGCTGTGGTCCTAGGTTCAATTCCCGCTCTGGCCACAGAAATTGTATTTGTCTGGGTTTCTGATTTGGTCAAAATATAATTTCTCGGCCATGCTTTGTATATAGCCAAGTGGTTTGTCTCCAAATGTAATGTTTGAATTTATTAATATTCAGTTTCTCTGTTGAAATGCGCAAGTGAACATATCCACATGAAACTTGCGCAATATAAGTTTTTATATTAAAAAAAAAAACAGCTCTTCTTTTTACTTTGTTTTAGTGCGCCAATACTTGATGATATTCATCTATTTCCTCTCTGGTCAATCTGACCAACCACGCCGGTCCCATTCTTAAAATAACTCGGTGGCAATAAATAGACTTAACGGGGCTTATGATGTGTGCAAAGCCCAGTTTGGGAATAGCTAGGTTCTTTTAGCTCATTTTCTCATGACGATTCTTTGAGGTAAGCTAGTAAAGCAAAGGCAATCGATCCATGAAACATAAACACTTGCTTTGTTTGAACGGGCTTAAAATAATGTAAATAACCTCTCTTTTCGCTAGCTACATCTGAACACAAGAACTGTGCTGAACTATTGAAAGCTGGTTTTACAGAAAGTGGCGTTTATTTCATTGACCCTGATGGTAAAGGACCTTTGAAGGTAATAAACAAGCGTTAATTTAAAGAGAAACTTTGTCTGGTAAAGTGTCGATACATGAAAGTATAGTTCATAGAGGGAGATGGTTAGTAAAACATTTCCGAAAGATCAGCGATTTGGTATCTTTTAGGGTTTAAAATATGAGATTTTTTGAAATTCTCACTTTTTGGTATCTTTTAGGGGTTGAATAGCACTGAAACTCCTGATTTCAGTATCTTTTAGCGATAAAAATTTGGGAAGTAACGCTCTTTTGAAAACGTTCGGTATCTTTTAGGGGTGTTTTTGAAAAATTCTGACGAGCATCCATTTAATCTATATCAGTCCGATAATATTGTACTATGAATTAGAGATAAATAGCAGAGTTAAAGACATAGCAAAGCACGAAGGAACAAATCAATCACAGAGCTGTTGCCATACGTACGTCAAGTCGGTGTTCGATCCAGCCAGTAAACGAAATTAAGCTAAGCAATAAGTTGGACCGACATTCAACACGTTTTCTACAAACGCTAGAATAAAGATTTTATTTTTCCTTTTTAGGTGTACTGTGATCAAGTTACAAATGGAGGAGGATGGGCAGTTTTCCAGAGAAGAAAAGACGGCTCTGAAGACTTCTACCGCAAATGGAATGACTACAAAGACGGTTTTGGAGATCTTGCTGGTGAGTTCTGGCTTGGTCTTGATGATATGTATCGACTGTCTAACCAAACCCGTAACCGTCTTCGTATTGAGCTTGAGGATATCCGGGGTAAGCGTACGTATGCTGAGTACAGCTACTTTTCTGTGGCCAGTGAAAAACACAAGTACAAGCTGAGTCTTGGAGCATATAGTGGTAAGATCTGTGCAAGTATATCGTTAATTAATTGACGCTGATATGTTTGTAAACTTTTACTAAAGACATAATACAACTGCAAGTCTCATGCAAAGGCATTCATCCTGATATGGATTCTTGGGTGATCAACAGGCACAAATCAGTTTTCATCAGCAGGACATCATCTCAAAATACCAACCGCGTTTTTACTTCTTTTTTAAATTTTTCGATCAATGTGTCTACTTTCCTTTAATAAAGACCAAAAACAAATTCCAGTATATCTTAAATTGTCTTGAGAAAAGTTTCGTAAATGAATATACATTGTCCAAAATGCTAGAACTGAACTTCAATAGAATCCTTGTTTTCGTCAATCGTTCAGATGTTTAAAATATCTAAATTTTGATCCTATCATGCACTTGTTTTTCGGTATTGTGTGTATCTTTAATAATCAGTCCCTAGTCCAAATCCTCCCCATTACGCTGAATCTATAAAGTGCGCCCACCGTCGACTTCCTAGCCTCTAACACAGGCATTCTTAGTGTCGTCATAAAAATTCTCTCCCAACGACACTAAGAATGCCTGTGTTAGAGGCTATCGACTTCCTGGCATATTATCATTCTATTGTAACTAGGAAACTAACAATGCTAAATAAACTTGTCCTTTCCTTTTCCTTTAAGGTACAACAGCTTATAATTCAATGAGTGAGCAACAAGGCTCGTATTTCAGTACCAAAGATTACGATAATGATGGTGATAACCCCGAAAACTGTGCCGTAGAGAATCAATGTGGTTGGTGGCTCTACCAGTGCACTTTAGATTCTAATCTGAACGGCGTGTACTATAAGAAAGGTCCTCATCCAACGCCGTTGAAGAAAACCCTAGCATGGTACGATCCGTTCTATAAGACGTTCGGAAAAATGATTATCATGCGATTTTCTGAGATGAAAATTAGACCTGTCTGAAGCTTCTAAAAACACTGACATCACATTAATTGTGTTGTGTACAAACATTTTGCTGTGATATCAAAATAAATGTACATAGAAATCATTTTACGATGTTTGGTTTTCTTGTGACAAACGCACTCGCTGTGTGTGATTTTGTTTATAAGATATAAAACTAGTATTGCAACTGTGAAAAAAAAAACAAATGACGAAAAGTTTGACGTAACGTTTTAGAGCTCCCTCCCTTCCCCGTTTGAATGTTAACAGATTCACACAAGTTACATATCATAAAAATTAAAAGGAACCGAATAATTTTAATCTCTCTATGAATCATGGAGATACACAAGATAAAACGTTTACTGTTTTTTTTATAAAAAAAATGTGACAAAACATGATCCACTTGGAATACCTTCAACAGGTAGGATGAAAAAATAAATGAAAAAAATAATACAAATCCTTAGATATAAGTAAAAGTATCAATTTCAAAAAGATTCACTGAAAACAATTAACTAACTGTCGGAGATAGACACGTCCATATACAAATAGCATCAGTATAAATCCAAGAAGTAAAAATGCGTTAACACTAAAAAAAAGTCTAAAATTACTTGTAAAGGAAAATTTATTATCTTTTTTGGAACTACTGGATGAATTTTGCTGCTGAGATATCAATCAAGCTTTTGCTAACTAAACTAATCTATTTTCGCAATAGATCCGTTGCATGTGAGGTCAAAGTAGCTCATCTGGAGGATAAAACAAAGGATTCTTCCTCTCTTGAGAGCTGAAATCCATTGTTTTGTCCTCCAGATTGAGGTGTATTCCAACAAACTACAAGTAGCCTATTACATTGGATTTTAATATCAAAGAAAAGCTAGTGATGATTACTGCACCAGTACACTTTTAATTCTACTTTTGTTTTTAATCCTTTTATTGGTAATCAGTATAAGTGCTTCCTCTCCCCCTCCCCTCCCCCCCCCTTCAACGTCTCTGGATCCGCCCATGTCCACTGTAGCGCCATTTTTGTTGGAGAAATTTGAGGAAAAGATTTCAAACGTTTCAAAAGGATTTCAAACGTGATCTCAATTTGCACTACAATTTATGTCCCTAGGCAATTAAGCAAACACCCGTAACCACATGAAGATTGCATGAGATATTTTTTTTACAGTCGTGTCTTCACATAGTTGGCTGTACCTTTTTGGACTTTTTGCAGGTAAATAAACTACATACAGGAAACGTTTTATATCTACTTTGATACATTCTTCCTCACAACAGAGAAAAGAACTCTTAGCATAAAGAAGATGAAAATTCTTAATTTGGTTTTGTTGGTCTTTCTTCTGTCGATTGCTCTTCGTCAGGGAGGGTCGTCAGGTCTTCAAAATGTTTCTACTGTTAATCTACATTGTAATTGCGGTTCTTTTATAACAGAAGTGTTGCCTTATGTCAAAGGATTGCTGTCTGAGATCAAGGCGATCAGTCAAGAAACTCGTATTATCCCTAAAACTCACGGTAAGACCTATAATCCAATGTCAACAATTGATTGATTGCTTGAAATATGAAGTGATAAATAGCATAAAATCATAAAATAGTATATATTCGATACAAAGATGAGTTTTCAAATTTCCTTACTGTCGATTTACGTTTATGGAAAAAAATCAACATACGCCCATTATTTGGGAAAAAATTAGTTATACTGGAAGCATAAGTAAAATCCCCAGAAAATTAAATCTCTAATTCATTATGTCATTGGTAATATGTTTGTACATGTATGTATGTATCTTTGTTGGGTGACAGATAAAGCATGTTGCTTTTTTCCGAATTTGGCCCTTTTATTGGGGGACTTTTACGGACTGTTATATGCAGTTTACAAACATATCTGAGTGTGTGTTAGTGATTAGTGCCCCCATGTTAGTATTCGTACAGATACTGAGGATGGTCGTTCCTGCGTCCTCAGTGGTTCTTTAACATCTACACTAAATTAGAGTTTAGAGTAGAAATTTCTTGCCGAGACCTTTCTGGCCTCGTTTTGTGTTTTTTGCAGATTTTTAAATGCTTATATCTTTCTCAATCTATCACAAGCTTTTACTGATTTAAATGTCTATATTTTGATTATTTTATTTTTCTTACATCATCAATTATGATAATTAATGGCCCATATGGTGCCTGTAAAATAATTCATGTTTTTCTCTTAGTGAAACCACCTGCAATAAAGTGTTCTTCCAATATTGGTAAGTATTTTTTGGAGAGTCGTTTTCGTGTGCGAAATAGTACTAGTAATTGTTTTAAAAACGTTTTACTTCAATCAGCGGGCCAAAGCGGTACCATCATCGCTTCGCTGCTAGCCGAGTCTCTCACGTTTGTGATTGCGATAGACTCAGCTATCACAAGGAACATTATCGCCCGCCCGGGGGGGGTGGGGGGGGGGATAATACCCTATATCGACTATACGGGGATGATCCGCTGAACAGGGTATGGTTTTTCGACCTTCGTGTCATGAACAGGGAATCCAATTCTACTATATTTCCGATTGAATTCCAATTTACTGTCATATTCAGGGTACCCATTCAGGGCGTTCTCTAGGTTTTAAAACTCGCTTTATTCTGATAAAGTACTTTTTACCAATAACGCAATGTGAACTCAATTTTAAAGCTTGCTTTAGGACTGAACAAGGCCCGTTTGTTCACATATACAGGAAATCCAATTTAATGCTTTGTCATAAACAGGGTATAGGAATTAGGCATGTTGTGTCATAAACAGGGTAACCCTTGCAGGACCTCAGCGGATCACCCCTACCCAGATCTGGAGGGAGTACCCCCCCCCCCCCCCCCCACGGGATCGCCCGCTGCTCACCCCGTTTTCAAGTTTGCCATTTGGCCTTCTATGATAATGTAGAATCATAGCATCCATAGCATCTATTTATAGAGAGACGTGGTGGCCTAGTGTTTAAGGCATTGGACTTCGGGTCCACTGGACCGTGTTCGATTCCCAGGCCGGGCGATCACGTTGTGTCCTTAGACAAGATACTTTACTTTCTTAGTGCCTCGTCTTCTCGGATAAGGACGTAATGCCGGAGGTCCCGTCTGCCTTCACTCTGACTATGTAATAAGGTGGACGTAAAAGAACCGCTGAGGACGTAAACAACTCTCTGGCAGTGACCACCCTCAGTGTCTGTCTCTGCAACCAGCATTGAGGTCGGCTTGGCGCGAATTTTCGAATAAAGGTTACTAGTCAATGAGACCTCGTACTAAAATACAGCTAGTAACCCAATGGACTTTGCCAAGTGCTGGAACCATGTAGATTGTAGATCTATAATCACCGCATCATTTTTTACGCTTTATATACAGTACTCAAGAACTGCGACGAAGTCCTAAAATGTGGTCATAACAAAAGTGGTGTTTACACAATTGATCCTGATGGCAGAGGATCATTTAAGGTAACATGAAGAGAAATTGAGCGAAGAGAACCTATCCCAGGACTCTTCTTTTTTATCTTCGACGCGATCTCAAATTTCCTTTCAGTCAATCTGACCAATCACGTTCTGTTCTCGAAATAACTCGGCGGCAATATATAGACTTAACGTGGCTGATGATGTGTGCAAAGCCCAGTATGGGGGATAGGTTCTCGTAGCCAATTTGTTCTTGGTATCATATAGGCTCAGTCTCCAGCCGTCAGGGGTTCGTGCGCCCGCGATACTCTCCATACTGACTGGGGAGATTATCGCGGGCGCACGAACCCCTGACGGCTGGATACTGAGCCTAGGTATCATATGGCGAACGAATTTTTCTGTAAATTCTACTCATTCTCAGCTGTTGAAAGAATGCATCTTAAAAGTTTTTGACAAAAAGGGGAAAATTGCTCAGCAGGAAAAGAACAAATTCTAGCATTTTCAAGACGGTCGACCAAGTTACTTTTACCTGGTGGGTTATTAGCGACGAAAAAAAGAAATAATTCAACATTTCCTTTAAGTAGTCGATAAAAATAACTAAAATTTGATTTGTCTCATTTAAATTACATCACAATGACTTCAAACTGCTAACAGCAAAAGCAAAGACCATTGTACTCAAATATGGAGACCTGTGCAAAGCCATGTTGATCTGGCAGTTTCATATAGCTAGTATGAAAACTAGTCCAAGTATTGTAAACATCGTTCAATCCAAGTTTTGGGTTAAGAAAAGAAGCGAAATGTTAACGTTGTTGAAACACCGCCACGTTTTTTAATCCAATACTTGGCCGTGTGTTTGAGTAAAATCCCGCGGAGCCAATCATACACCGAAAATCGTCTTTTATATTTGTCGCATTTGGTGAAATATGCTAATATAAAAATCCATATATTTTTGAAAAGGGGCGCGCACATTAAAATTCTAAATTATGTAGAAAACAAGTTCCACACCCACTGGTTCACATAAACACGCTCCTGATACAGAAGCATCGCATTTAAATTGCGTCGCTGACAAACTAATTTGTTTTAGGTGTATTGTGAACAAACAGTCGACGGAGGAGGATGGGCAGTTTTCCAGAGAAGACAAGACGGCTCGGTAGACTTTTACCGAGGATGGGACGACTACAAGAAAGGTTTTGGAAATCTGACTGGCGAGTTCTGGCTTGGTCTTGAGAAGATCCACCGGCTGACCAGAAAAATTCAAAATCGCCTTCGAGTCGATATGGAACTGTTTAATGGCAGTACAGGATATACAAACTACCAGTACTTCGCTGTGGGCAATGAAACACAGTATTACTACTTGGATATGGCAAGGGATCTAAGATATTCAGGCAAGAATTCTGCAAATATCTTTGGTTTGAAATCGTGTCGGATCCGGACCGGTCCGCCCGACGGACCAACGGACCAAAAATAATTTCGTAATAAAATAATAACAACGATATTAAAAAATAGTAAAAATAATAAATAAATTAATTAGTTATTTAAAAATCAATCGATAAACGGACTCACTTTTCTTTTTCTTCTTTTTATCAGTTTAGTAATGTTTATTCAAACGAGTAATAATGTGCTAAATGATTGACATCTTTATCTAAGGCAAACACTTAACCAAACCCAAAGGCGTCAAAGCGATAAAAGAAATGTTTCAGCGTATCAGAAAAACACAACTACTTACTAGTAGACGTTCACAAAGATTAGATGTGTTGTTGAGGGTTTCAATATGTTGTTTACTTTCAACGTGCACAGGATAGTGTTGCATTTCAAAAGCAACGTGTTACAGTGTACCTTCTGTAAACCATGGAGTTGTTTCAATAGAGCCAGTATCGCATCTAGTTGACTGAGTTTTTATTCCTCTGCTATGTTTGTTATTAACACAGTTGTTCGGTCAACCTGGCATAAATGCATATAGATGGGTAATCAACGAAAGAACAATTCATCAACAACACTATTGATGTAAGTGGAACCTTGTTCCATAATCGAAAGTCGTGTGTTATCGCAGTTGTCTGAATAAACATCACTAAAATGGAAGAAGAAAGAATGGAGAAAAAAAAGAAAGTAATGTTTTTAATGTGTTTATTTATTTATGTATTATTTTTATTTTTATTTTATTATAATTGTTATTTTTTTCCTTATGAAATTGGTCCGTTGGTCCGTCGGTCCGTTGGCGGACCGGTCCGGATCCGTGTTTTCCCGACATCCATTTAGAGAACGCATTCCAGGAACAATTGTAATGATTTGTATTAATCAGGGCTTATCGCTTTTCAGGAAATGCCGGTGATGCCTTGTTTGGTTTTCACAATGGAATTCCTTTCTCCACAAAAGATCGAGATCACGATCGAATGTCATATAACTGTGCAACTAAGTTTAAAGGTGCTTGGTGGTTCAAGACCTGTGCTCTTTCTCATCTGAATGGCCAATACATACATAAAAACCAAATCAAACACAAACCAGCAAACGCTGGACTATATTGGAATAGTTATGTTGGCCGTAGCGATTCTGCTAAAGCAACTCGGATGATGATTAGACCATTTGAATTCAATATAGCAAAATAAAGATGACCAAACCATACAACGACGTTCGTCATAATGTAATGGCATATAAATAGCAGGATATTAGAACTAGACGCATATCTGCGTGAACTCGGGCTTCTTTTAGACCTTTTTATATTTATCTGTTTGTTTCGCTTAAAGTTTGTAAGCACTAAAACTAGAAAGTGCATGAAATAAAAATGATCAAACCATGCTTATAATCAAGAAATCGTCCCTTCGAAACAGTTATAATTTCAAATATCACATTTTCTATTTTAAAACTAAAAAAAAAATGTATGAAGTGACCATAACGATACTGCTTGCGTCTGCAATATTAGCTTTTATCCGGTATTATTATTGTTTAGTTTGTCTTTTCTCGGAGGGGCATATCTTACGCCTTAACCGATCTACCGCTTTTTCGGTTTTTGGATTTCCTGTGCAATGAAAAAAACTTGACTAAGCAGGAGACAACTGAACAAAAAAGAAAATCGCTTGACAAGGCTATGCAAAGTCGGACTGAATTTTATCAATAAATATGCCCATTTTACAGCATAACGGTGTGAGCTTGAGGTTCGTTATTGCATATCAAACTTTCCTCTAAACAAATCTCGTCCATATCCATATTAGCTAAGGACGTTGCAATGATTTCTTGTTGAAGAAGTGTACCGCCAAAATTTTTTTTTTCAAAACCAAACACCCTTTAAAACTTGAGTTTTCAAAACTTGCCATTGTGTACTGTTTGGGTGATATGTCCTGAAATCTTTTTTTCGATTAAAAGGTAACAGGTACATTTTCGCGTTGGTGTCTCTAAACCTGATCTGCCATTCAAGCATGCAGTAATGACGATAAAATAGCACGATAGAAATTAATTCAGGTTAAGCATTAGTAGATGATTTTCGTGTTTCTATACTATGTTAGCCAATCATAGCACGCGTTATATAATAGTTTTTTTATAATTTTATTTCAGCATTGATTCCATGTGACTTTAACAATTAGACACAGTAACAACACTTACATGCAATTCGTACCAATATATGATAACAATTTTGTGATATATCATTTAGTTTTACGCGATCAATACACACATTTTCGTTGAAGTGCGACCCTCAAAGTCTCGTCAAGAACCTGGCAATTTGGTGGACGTCAATCAAAAAGCCGACATAGCGTTCACTGTGAAAGAAACGCAACAGTCTGCCTCACACTTTGTCGGCTTTTTAATTGACGTCCACCAAAATGCCAGTTCCTAAAACGAGACTTGTAGTTGTAAAGTAAGCTTGGTATTCCGCTCAGCTTGTGAAACCTGTGTTGTTCTACCTCTTTATATCATTGTTACATCTTTTACATCAATAAACTCGCCTCTAACTCCATTCATGCAGGCTTTGTTTTCAAACGGAGGCAAAAGATGTTTGAAACTTGTGTAAGCTTTTAATGCACCATCAAGACTGTAACAATCCAAAACTCCTTGATATATTTTCTGGTTGATTGGTGTTTTCCCAGCATATGTGCAGCCGGGTATTACTTGTGTGTCAGTCTTTTCCGTATCGATTGGATTCTTACCAACAAAAACTACGGAGCCAACTCCAGGATCACATATGGCTTTCCAGAAGTACTTTGGTACAGTAACATGTCTATTACTTGGGGGTCCTATCTTTATTACTGTACCATTTGAGTAAGTCGCTTCCCCCCCTGAAACACATAATTATAATTTCTTTAATATTCTAATTTCGATGTGCGTTGATGACCTCTGATCCTGAGGGGGAGGGGGTGTACTCTCCTGTGGTTGGTTAATCATGCAGCCCGATAGCTGTTTCTTTATTGAATCTTCTAAAACTCATGAATAATTAATGAGGTTTAAAACCAATAAAAAACGATTAATCAGTCACGTGTTTCTATTTGTATAACTCAATATATATCAGCAAACTATAAGATGGGGCGGCATTGAAAAAAATTCAGGGGAGTGCGGGGCTGATGTAAATTGCACGTGTTGTATATATATGCATCTGTTTTGTAATCGATATTCATGAGTTTTGTAACTGATATTCATGAGTTTTGTAACTGATATTCATGAGTTTTGTAACTCATATTCATGAGTTTTGTAACTCATATTCATGAGTTTTGTAACTCATATTCATGAGTTTTGTAAATCAGTGATAATTTGATGAATATCTTTTGCTTCGTCTGCGTCAACAACTAACGAACAAGTCCTTGAATTCATAGTTTTCAACCATTCCCAAGAGAAAATTTGAGTGAAAAGATCCTGTTACTCTTGACAATAGAAAACCACCACCGTGACTGGTGGACCATTTGTTCCACTCACTCTCCTGAGAATGGCTGAAAAACTTCAATTTATGAAAAGACAATTGTTTGCTTCATTAGTTTTTAGATACACTGAATTGTTTCTTTTTCTCAGTTACCGCCTTTTAATTGAATATTTTGTAATTAGGTTTTACATTTATATTGTACCGCCTTAATATGCCTTATAAATGATTATTTATTACACACTTTCTTCTACTTAGGTTTTGGCTTTCTAAAGCAACTCAAACGAATCTAAAATTATTATTGCAAATTATTTCTAAATTGTGACTATTCAAGATAACCAAATCCTGAACAAATGCGACTAAGCTAACGTTGACAATTCTTTGCATCACTTGTCCTTATTTTGAATGGTCGGCATTTTTATCTGTGTCTTTTGTTGATAATACCCTGGGGGTTGGGTTTTAGAAGCCGTTTATAAAATTCGAGCTCGTGCTGTATCGCCTCTACAAATACTCGGGCTACGCCCTCGTATTTGTAAAGCCGATACAGCACTCTCTCTCATTTTGTAAACTTAACTTACAGTCAGACTTTTATAGCTCTTAAGAATATGAAAAACTGAATTAATATTGATCTGGAATTTTTCAAAGAAAATTTATTCGTTGCGCGCATTGTAATCCGCATTCAAACTCATGCATCAAAGGCAGCTCAAGCTTATTATAATTTTATTTTCAACAATTCAGTTTTAAATTTTCATGAATATCTATAATTTAATTATCAATTTTCGTTAATGCATTACCTGTTCCGGTGAACACGTATATGCTTCTTTTAACTTTGGCCGCGTAATTTCTTACTCCGTCTTCCAGTTTTTGCCAGTTACCACCGTTGTACAATGCCCATTGTGGAGCTGCGTTGGTTATTATGAATGTCTGGTCACGTTCTGTGCTCTGGTCAAAATCACCATTCGGGGTTAGGTGTCCTCTGTTAACAAACTGTTGGTCTTTTTCACTGTATTTAGCAAATACTTTGGATTGGTCCAAAGGTGTGAAGTCTTTTGATGTAGAAGGAATACCTGCATCAACGTATCAAATTAATATTGATTAGCTTGCGGTGGAAAGAATTATTGATACAATGGAACATACTTACAATCATGTGCGCTGAAGTACGGCCCTTGAAACTACAAGTCTCGTCTAGAAGCTGGCAATTGAGTGGACGCGGTTAATCAAGAAGCCGAGAGAGTGTTGACTGTGAAACAAACACGACATTCTGCCTCTCACTCTGTTACCTTTTTGATTGACGTCCACACGATGCCAATTCCAAGACGAGAGCTTTCGCTTCGAGGGTCGCACTTCAACGAAAAACGAGAATGGATTTTTAGGAGGGGGATGGGGGGTAAGGCAAGGATTTTTTTTGGCACATCTACCGTGGACGATCTTTTTTCTCTGCTTAAGGCTTTGCTCGTTTTTGTATTTTATTATTTTTTTATTTGTCCAACCTCCCACCCCCCTCCCCTCAAATATCTTACGTCAATTTATGGCCGCCGAGTCATTTTAAAAACGTGTATTGTAAGATTGACCAGAGAGGAAATAGACAGATTTTATGCTGGCGTCGAAAATTTGTAAAAGAAAATCTAAACAATGCTTGATATATTAACACGTTCCCTAATCCTTTTTCTCTTAAGAAGGTTTTAGCGGGATTGGCAAAAGACTAAAAATGGCCTGGTTTCTAAAAATAGCACTAACGGGGTTCCTGATGGGGGTGGGATGTGTTCTCTTAGCTCAGTTTCTCCTGGATGTGCGGCTTACCTGACTCATCGACCCAGCGTGGACGCGCGCTACTCGACGACTTGGCACCGGAAGATACTGTCACCACGTGACCCGTGAAATCTGGTATATGTTTCAGATTATTATAACATACAGCAAATTGGGCGGTACTGCTGCTTGCTGACTTTGGTCGATAACACAGTTGTGGTCCGTCTATGCAATTTACTTTACCCTTTAGGATGCCGGACCAGGAATCAAAGAGACAAATGTTGATGTCATGGTTATAAGCAAAGTTAACATAGCCACGCTGATGCAGGTCCCCCTCATCGTTTGACTCACCTAAAGCACAAAACATTTCTTTCATAAGGTTTCATATGTAATAGACTTGTTTTGGGTTCCTGTGTCACATTTGAATAAATTTTGCGTCGACCAACACAGGATGCCCGGGCGTCCATAATATGTCCGTCGTCCTTTCGTGCCAATCGTATTTTGACGTGAAACATGAGAACATTTCACACAAAAAATTAACTCTTTCTGTGAGTCTCTGTTAATACCTTGTTGGACGTTCTGACCAGGTCTCCATATGGAAGTGGAGTTCTTATTTAACAGTGACTTTGTATCTTCGTTGATGATCTTATCGTCAGTTAGGTTGGCCATTTTCTTGAGCTCGTTTGCAATAACTGTTCAGGGCACAGGAAAACAAAATTTAAAATCATGGCAAACAATAGCCAAGCTAAAAAAAGACATTGCATGCACTGAAACACGAGTAATGAATCAAGCAAATAAACCAAAAGGCCTTGATAATTATCGACTTTAATACATGTTGGCAGGCGCTGATTTTGTGAGTTGGGTGACTGCTTTTTGTGGTAGCAAAGTTCATAAGGAAATGCATGTTTAATAGGTTTAAACATACATAAATAGCTTTATCTAATTTTCTAGGATTTTTATATTTTTTTCGTCTCATTTTTTATTTATTTTTCGAAATGGAAGGGGTTGACTTGTCGTCCTAATCCGCGCCTGGGATAAAAACAAGCATGCACTCGCAGAAACAAAACTTTGAACTAAATCATCGCACAATCAAAACAAGCAAACATATAGCTCGTACAAACTTCCGTGGCGTTCTTGTCTTTAGGAGAAACTTTAAACAAATTAATCAATTCATCAGAAATATCTGCAGGAAAAAAAATAGAGAAAAGTGTTAAGTTGTATAACATTGTTGTAGAATTAGGAACCTGCCCCCCTCCCCTAACAACAGGAGGGGAGAATTGTTGGAGTAAACGACCAGGAATTGACAGTCGTATCTTATAGGGGTAAAACCCAGCTATCTGGTCTCTTTTAGGTTGTCTTTTGGTATCTTTTAGGGGTTGAAAGAGAAACTGGCCTATCGTTTAAAGCAGTGAAACTCATGATTTTGGTATATTTTAGGGGAGAAAATTTGAAAAACGCCCGATAACCGTATCTGTTAGTAGTATTTGGTAAAAATTTCGACGTTTAACGTTTATCCTCAGATTCCCCACAGAACTAGCTAACACATGGATATGACCAAGTCGCAGCAAGGACACTCAGAACTTACAAAGTAGTACCATTAGTTAGCCGTGCAAGTCAGAACTATTTCTGCTACTATTTCCATTTCAGTGTATAGTTTAATTCTGACTTGTCGCCAAAAAAGGGCGGTAGAAATGCAACTGACAAATGGTCAAAAATATCACTGATGACTTGGACAAACAAGGCTTTTTTTACTGACAACTGACAAACAAGGGCTACTTTATGCTGTAGACTGACAACTGATAAATGGCCTAATTTGAAGCTGACAACTGACAAACGAGCCAAATTCGAACTGACAACTATGATGGTACAGAAGCCTGCCTAGAGGCTGATTTGGGACAGGGAGGGGTGGGGAAAGAGTGGTTCTTTGCCTTATTATTAACTTCTGTACAATTGTGTTTTATGTCCAGGCATATAAATCATAATGATAAGCGTATTTACCTGATAAGACAGATTTGGCGCTGACTTTCTCTGACATTAATATAGCGAGCTGCAGTAAGCACCAACATAATGATATGTTCTTCATTGCGCGCGTTTCAATTCGTTTCCTTTGTTCAAATTAAAGATAGTTAGTTGTGTTGTGATCCAAATAATGTACATGTTTTAATTGGAATTGAGATGGCACTGGTGAGGTTGTCAATAGGTAATAATAAAACTCAATAATCATAAGGCAAAAACAATGAAAATAACGACCCATGAAGGCATCTGTAACTCGGATACAGACTCGCCCTGATTTGCATAAAGCTTAAACTTTATTTTCTGAAAACCAATGAAGATATTTTCACTGAATTTTTTTCACAAAACATTTATATATTTTTGGGAATTGCATAAGCAATATCCCATACAGATCGGCTTCTCATATTGTATATATTACTTAAAGTGTGATAAAGTGGGCTGTCATGCGTCTTCTAGCTCGCTTATCAGAAAAAAAGCTTATCAGAAAAAAAATTTGTGTATATTCACATTCTTTCTCTATTCTGAATGCTATATTTCACGGCTAATTTGTAGATATTTGTAAGTGTTCACGTAGATATATTTGTCGTTTTAGCTTAAAACTTACACCACTATTGTAGAACATTGTGGAATCATGATCAAATCAGCGAGAAACATACAGGGGTGCTGGCGCTGTATTTCTGACTAGAGAATGGGGGGGGGGGGGGGGTGGAAGGTGATGACTTGGGGGGATCTATAAGTAAAATCTTATCTAAAAACCTGTGGTACGTACCACAGGGAAAACTTGGACAAATTGGACTGATACTGATTCAACACATTGTGCTCATGCAATACCATTTTCAGGTGATCTGTGTAGAGGACAATTTACTGACTTTCAAAGGTAGATCAGTTTAATTTTATGACGGCGCTAGTATGTACGATTGATTTAATTCCTTCAAATACTCTTAAGAAAGTTTGCTTCGGAAGTCTATTTGCGCGATCGAGATTAAAGACGATGAACTATATTGACGCGTCGGCTACACTCTGGCTTTTTTCTAAGCTTCTCAATTTTGATGACTGCCGCAGCAGTCAAAACATCAAAAACACAAAGAATCTCAAAAATCATATAAAAATAATTCTCTTTTTTAAAATCCTGTAATAAAATTAGTTAATATAGAATGGAATTAATCAGTACATTAAATGTTCTGAAACTCTACTTACCTTGCTAACAAGTTGGCGCCGGTGTCTATCTGAATGTACAAGTTGAAATCATTACACGACTACACTAACAATGTGTAGACATAAGATTACATAAACAGTGTATGGTGACTGTATTGTTATTAGAGATTATCCGATGACTTATAATAGTACCTGTTATTAAATACTACAAACACCTTCAAATGCTTACGAACAACCAGTCTCAGAACTCAGCCAAGCAAGCCAAATACAGATCGGGGAGAACAGGAACCGCGGAGAGGGAGAGGCTGAAGCCTCCCCCCCCCCCCCCCCCCCCCCCCCCCCACATACACAGACATACTTTTTTAGCGCTAAACAATAGACATCCAAATAATCCAAATAATAATTATCCTCAAAAGTCTTTTTTCCTTGGATGCATGCCGTGGATGTCTTGTTCTTTGTGACCTAAGAAAAAAAGTGATTATCATTTGGCTGTCAGCACCCCCTCCCCTAGAAAGAAAGTCAGACAGATGGACAGTCGAAAAACAGTCCTACGAACAAACAAACACATTTCAACAAACAAACATACTAATTTAAACAAATAAACAAAAAAAATTAATCAAACAAACAACTACTCAAACGGCGAACAAACAAACACGAACAAAGGGCAAACAACAGTTAACCAACGTATAAACAAATAAAGAAACAAGGAAACAAATACCACATATATCATAAAATCATTGATACAATCAAACAATTACAAAGCCAAAAGACAGAGAGACCAACAGACAATGCCAATAAAAAACAAACACAAGATAAAGCAAACGACTCATCACAAAACACATCCCAAAAACAATTTATAAACAGTCAAAGACAAAACACATTTATTTTATGATTTTCAAAAATCATTTAATTCATTCATTTCGTTTGATCGTTTATTTATTTTGCATTACGATCGAGCACTAATCAATATTTGCATCGCATAGGTGTGTTTTCCCGACCGGGGATCCTGTTTATAGTAACGCAATAAATCCGCGAGTCGAAACTATTATGTCACGCAGAGTAGTTTGCGTGTAGTTTGCGATCATGGCGGCCGAACTACGATACAAAGACAAAGTCACGATAGTTACTGGTGGCTCCAAAGGAATAGGAGAAGGAGTTGTACGAGAATTTGGTAAGAATTAATCATAATTATATATATATATATCATAGTTAGTAATCAAGGGATTGACAATAGTTTAATAAGTTATTGTCCTTTAGTCACTTCAGCTTTCTCTGGTGAATTTTCCAAAATAAACGAGTAATTTAGAATTGATTTCTGCTAATTTGTCCCGGATTTTCTGTTTGATATTTCATAAAATTGCAATAAGAGAGTTTATAAGCCATACAAGAGCAACTTTAATTGTGTCATTCAATGATATTTTTATCGTAATTTTCAGTATCAAAACAGAGAACCCAAGGGAATATTTCTTTTCCAACAACATAGCCATTCGAAATCTAAAACAATGGAAATATAAGAGTAGTGCATATAAAAGATAAGCTTGGTTGTTGGTAATCACTTTCATCGTTGAAGAAATACAATTATTTTCAATTGTTATATGTTTGAGCTCGTGTTTGTCACATGATAAATGGATCCTTTCATTGGTATACTGCTATATAGTTAGCCAAAAACAACTAAACACAGTTAAAATAGCAAATAAAGAAAGGAAAAGAATATAAAGGAATGAGAAAAAAACAAATTTTGGATTTCCATTATTGATTTTATTAATGTCTTTGTGGCTCTTTCCATGAAGAGTCTATACAATATGCGAGGCATCGTGCGAGACTTGTTTTTGCGAGTGCAGTTTACAAAAAATCTCTAATTCAAGTGTTTTTTGCAAACAATAAATTACGGAGTGGAGAAGAACAAACAAACCATGGAAAGAAATAGGATGTATGTTTAGAAATGTTTATAATTCATTTCATTGTAAAATCTATAATTCATTTATCTATTCATTTATTCTTTGTTTGTTTGTGTGTTTGTCCATTTGTTTGTTTGGCCATTGATAGATTGATATTTTTTCTAGTAAAAGCTGGATCTAAAGTGGTGTTCTGTGCAAGAGGAGGTAAGGATGATTATGTTTCTATTGCATATCAAACTTGTTCTTCATTTGCTGGGGTTCCTGTGTAATTTTCAGTTTTGGGTTTTCCTACTGGTTTTCCTGTCTTTCCAAAGAAAATTCAAAATGGCTGCCATTTTGATTAAGTTGTTTACTGCAATCTCTGGAAATTTTTTACTACATTTTTTTCTGAAATGTTTGGCAATAGATAGTAGAAAATTACCAAAGCAGAAACCATAGTCACTACCAAATAAGGTATGATTACCAAATATGGCAATGGACCCCTCAGTGTGTTTAGGAGTAAATTTATGGTAGCTGGGGAGGGAGGTATTGACAGTTTTAAGATCCTTGATCAGCTAAAGTCAAAATTCTTAGTTCACAAGTATCAAGCTCAAAATAGCTATCCAAGATCTTGTTCAGTCCCATTAGTTTAAATCCCTACACATCTGACGGGGCGTCACTTAACATTGCTTGTTTGTAAAGTATTGGTTGTTTTATATAGATGCAGCTGGTAAAAAGCTTGAAGCAGAGGTCAATAAAGCTGGGCCTGGTGAAAGCATGTTTCTTACATGTGATGTCACTAAAGAAGATCAATTAAAGGTAATATGTAGGCTGTATTATTTATAAAATGGAAATGAGTATTTCATTGGCAGATGTAAAAAAAACCATGTATGTATCTATAGTGCCAATAATGAGTTATGAATTCAAATTTCATAAATTACTTCTAAAACTCCAAAAACGTAAGTTGATATTTTTCCATTAAAAAAGCAAGATTTTTTTTTGGATTTTATCATGTGAGAAAATAGAGTTTTAAGTTAATATAAATTAGGATAAATCTCTAATCTGAGTTGTTATAGAACTTATCACAGGTATTGATTTGCTTCGAAAATCACTTGTTAATTATTTATGAGTTTGATAAATCTGTTGTCCTTTTGGTTTTCTTATAGAACCTTGTTGATAAGACATTAGAGAAGTATGGCCAACTGGACTGTTTAGTCAACAATGCTGGCTGGCGTAAGTTTATCTTATAATGAATGTGGAACGACATGCAACATAACCATCTCTGTTATAACCATCGAGGGCAATAGGGGAGGGGTACCTGGTCGAGAAGGTGACTATGATCCTTCCCAGTGGTCTTTTGTCCAAGATAACAGACCAGTTTGAAGTTCTTCATTGCTCAGGCTAAGACTTGGTAGATTGATTAAAGAGTCAGCAAGACAAAACCATTCATTTTGTATTTATATTGTGTGTTGATTGGTGCATTGTCATGGGGTGTACCTTGTATGAAAGAATATCAATTTCTATTAGGCTTAGCTTGAGCAATGAAGAACATCAAACTGGACTATTCTGTGCAGTTGCACCATACACAATTCTGTTCCCAGCAAATAGAAAGTATGAATGGTACTGTCAGATAAGGATGGTTATAAGATTCATGAAGAATTAATGAATCCAGGACAATAGAAAATCACTACCGTGAAGGCATCTGTATATTTGATACAGATGTCGTCCTGATTTAATAAGGTTTAGCTTGAAATATCTCGGCCAAATTAAATCTAATTTCAAAAATATTAATCTAGAATAGCTGCATTAATCTAGACATTTCATAAGTAATATACAATATTTGTGTCTGATCTGTGTGTGATAGAACTCACCTTTGGTTCGACGTTGTATATTCCATACAGAGCGGTCGCTCATATTGTATATATTACTTACAGGGCTGGCTAGCTGTTATGAATATCGTTCTGACATCCACAGTTTCTCATTTTGCACATTGTAGATCCACCTGAACAAACCATAGACGAGACGAGTGTCCAGGATTTCAAAAACCTGCTGGATTTAAACTTGGTGAATTATTTTATCTTATGCAAGGTAAGAGCTATGAAGATTGTGCAAATAGAAAGGAATGGGGTTTGTTTGTTTATTAGTTTCTCTTCTTGTTTGTTTCTTTGACCCAACGTTTGTTGTTCGTATTTGCTTGTTTTTCTGCTGTTTTGCAGCATGATTTGTCTATTTTTTCCGTTTTTCTTTTAATTTGCTCGCAACCCTTGCATGCACATGTTGTCCCAACAGTGTTTCAGAATGCATGTAGTACTGGACATAACCTGGCTGTTGTTTCTATTGTTTTAGCTGTGTTTGCCTCATCTTCGTAAAACGAAAGGCAACATTATCAATATGTCCAGTCTTGTTGCTCAGATAGGGCAGCCCGGTGCTGTAGCATATGTAACGACCAAGGTAAATATTGGTGAAAAGATAAGGAACCTTTGTCAGCGCAATGTACAAAGATTGAAACAGTTCGATCCTTGTTCTTGCGCATGCGTTGGCAATGGTTCCTTGCATTTTTTCCTTGCGCTTGAGTCATGCAGAGCCGATTTCCTATGTCGAGTGGTCGATTGAACAGATACACGTTTCGCATCTTCGTTTCTTCTAAATGAAAAGTAAAACAAAGACATCAAATTTTTTTACCGTATCTTAGCTAGATCACGTTATCCATGTTATTTGACACAATAGCGCTCATTCTCGCAATGCAATTGTTTATTTACAATGAATATCAATCTGTTCATTCAGGGCGCCATCACGTCAATGAGCAGAGCTCTTGCTGTGGATGAAGCCAAACATGGTGTCCGCGTCAACACGTAAGTATTGCGTTTGTGAACAACTCACTTGAAGCGAACATTTCTTTAAATACTCTCTGTTACTCCAGGGCAAGAAAGTATGAGATAAGAGAGCTTATCCCCCATATTGGGCTTTACACTCATCACGGGATCTTTTCATTCTATTTTTAAACTGAAGTTATTTCGGGAACGGAACGTGATTGGCCAGATTGCAGGAGGCGCGGTCGCATCGTCAAAACATCTCAAGACAAAAGTGCGGAGATTGGTAACAAGTTTCTAAAATTAGCACGACGAGTAGAGTACCTGATGGGGTCCTGGGATAAGCTCTCTCATCTCATACTCTCTTGTCGAGGGATTCAGCACTATTGACGCACGAACTATTCTGCTTCGTGGCGGCAAAATATTCATTTGTGTCAATCTCTCTTCGCTTTTCACAGACTCGTTGGAACACTTTACAAAAAAACAAGTGTGTTTATTTGCCTGATTTTGCAATATCCAGAATACTAAATGAGGGGAAAAGGCATTTTTTCACAGATTTTCCGAAAAAAATGCATTTTTTCCACGTTTAGTTATGTGGATATTGCAAAATCAGGTATATGAGCACACATGTTTTTTTTTTGTTATTTCGCTTTCCAGTGACTACATAAAAGTGACTTGAAAACTCCAGATTGTTAGGCTGCGTTCTTAATCGATTACTGAGAGTGGCTCGGGAACAAATCAAATTAAACTTTTAGCGGATCGGAAAACCAATTCGTAATAAACGAAAAGATAAAAACTTAGTAGCCATAGACAGCGTCGGTGTTTCTATAGAAACAGTTGTCAAATATATAGAACGAGAAAAGAAACCATATTGCTCCGACGAACGACTAACGTCCGAAACGTCAGTTTTGCCTAGACTCCGTTGCAGACGTCTTATGTGATTCGCCGAAAGAAAAGGTTCCACGAGAGTTTTCCTTTCGACGAACCACATAAGGCGTCTGTAACGGAGGCTAAGTTTTGCCTTCTTCTGTCTACGGTGCACAACCCATCTTTATGTTTTACACCTGGTATGTATTTGAACAACAAAGCCCGTTAGACAAGATGGCGTACTACAACTCTTGTATTGCATGTGCAATTATTGTGTAATTATTACAATATTACCCGAAGTACACTACAACAACTATCCCGACTGTTAATTTATTTTCATACTTTCCTTTTTTTATTCGAAGGCTTTCGCCAAGCAGCGTGTGGACTCCACTATGGGAGGCGGTCGCACATACAACACCAGACTTTGAGAAGAGCAGACGAGATGGCGAAGAATTCCAGGTTAGTCTATGGTCTGTTATTCATCACTCACAATAACCATGATCTTCTGTTTTTGTGGGCTTGATTTGGTGATAAAAACAATGATAAATACAAACACCTAAACACTACATATTTGTAAATTAGATTTACTCTGAATGTCATTCTGGTTCGAGTCAAAGTTTCCGGTGAACAAAATAGCTGAATTTTACTCTAGCGATTACTAACAAACACCGCGGTGCATTCTGCAATGAAGTTTGTGTGTTAAAAACTACTTGAAAAAAAGCAAAGTTAATTGCTTTTCTTTCATATAGAAGTGTTTTTGGAGATCACTTCTTCGCATTTTACGAGTTTGCCGAAGCAGCATTTTGGAAACCGGAAGGAAAACATTTTGAGGCATTTTGTATGACCCAGAATCTGGGACTTCCGGAATTCATCAAACCTTTTTTTCTTTCCATTAGAAAGCAGAGAAGGTGTGGGTTCTAGAATGGAAAGTGTCACAAACGATCATTACAAAACAGAAAGCCAAATTAAATTGAAAGCCACAAACAGTGGGATCATTTTTTTTGTAAGGGACGGACCATTAGATATTTGAGGGAGAATTGGGTAAATACCAAAAAAACATCGAGTAAAGCATTAACCAGAGAAAAAAATATCGTGCACGGCAGATGTGCCAATAAAAAATATCCGGTAGGGAGGAAGAAAATATCATCCAGCACAACCATCACATGGGAAAAAATATCCTGCAAAAAAAAATTGTCCAACCCCCCCCCCCCCCCCCCCCCCACCCCCTTCCCCCCTCCTCCTCAAATATCTAATGGTCGGTCCCTAATAAGATAGTAATATAACGTTTTTTTCGTTTGTTTTGTAGTTATTAGGTAGAATGGGTACCCTGGAAGAAGTCGGAAAGTCCTGTTTGTATTTGGCCGCGGACGCAACATTCACAACCGGTATAGACCTGTTTTTTACAGGTGGTGCCGAATTGAGTTATGGGAAGAAAGCTGCACCAGCTAAATAAGATCTAGCGGTTAGAGTAAAAACTTTTATCGGTGGTAAAATTCATACTCCGATAGTATTGCAAAATAAAATATATAGTTGTAAAAATACTTTATAAGAAAAACTGTTAAAAAAACAACTATTATTAAAATATGTTATAGTAAAAATGATAAAAATAATTAGCTTAATATGCTTAAGGTAATTCCGTAGTAATAGAACTAGCCATAGAATTTTGATAAAACTTTCTACGGTAAAACATTTTGAGTTTTTCATCAAAAATATAAAATAAAAAAATGGGGTCACCGTATTGGATTTCGCGAGAAAATTTTTTAAAGTATACCCACTTTTGTCAATTTAGCGTCTAACATTCAAAAATGGGCGTCATACATAAAAGTATCTCTTGACTGAGATTGGTCAATACCAAATATGTTTAATGTGCTTAAATGTACTCCTTATACATTGGGCTACCGATGTAAAGCAAGATTTTCACTAAAATTTAACAGCGAAGAAAAATAAAGCAAAAATTAACAAAATGTTCGAATTTTTACGGGCCTCACTAACGCTTTGAACGAAACACTTTTCGAAATATCGAAAAATCTAGCCATAGAATTTTGTCATCGATCACATATGTTTTAAAAAACACGATTTCAAATGATATTATAAAATAAAAAAGATAGGTGCCCGTATTGGTTTGCGAGATATTTTGAGAAATATTCTCAAATTTCAATAATATCAAGGATTTTCCGAGAGAGGAATGGGGCGAGTTTAAAGAAATTCGTAATTTTTCGCTTGAAAATGTGAAAACTATTCGTATTTTAACGTTAAAGTGTTTCTCAGACATAGCTCTGTATCTGTTGATGATAAGAAATGTAAAACTTTAAAATTCGAAATATGCGCAGAACTGTGCGCAGTGCAAAACTACGGAATTACCTTAAACACTATAAGAACCATGCACATTTGTGATAAATGTAAAGGAAATAAATAAATATTTATTAAAACTATGTACAATTTATCCATTGTCAATATCATTGTTTATCGTCTTTATAGATCTCGTCCATCTGGGCTGGATTGTTCAAAGCCCGATTAGAAAACCTATAGAGTTAACCCTGGATTAGCACTAATCGAGCTTTGAGCAATCGGACCCTGATGCGCATGAGCACTGCGGGTGATGAGGTTTCATGAAGTTTTGACTTTCATCAAATTACAGTACTGCTTATTCAACTGGGGCCACATCGCGTTTATTAGCCAACCAAGTTTGTGCTTTAGAACCGACCCAGACATTGATGACTCATCGCATTTTAGTTCACGCGGGAAACTGTAGTAGAGTGACACGCTCTAAAAGTGTGCAACATAAATACCACTGAATAATGCTATATTATGCAAATTATTTTGTTTTCTTTTGTTTAATTAGTGCTATTTACTACTAAATTGTGAGAACTTGTTGCACACTCTTAGTGCGTGCACTTTAGAAAGATAATGTCACAAAGTAGACATCTTCTGTTCTAGAATGCAAACGCGATTGGCTAATAATACTGTATAATACACATTTTTAGAATGCATTCGGTTATTAAAATAGAAAATGTGATATTTGAAGTAACTGTTTTTAAAAGAAACAAGCATCAAAAGGGAAAATTTCTTTATTATAAAAAGCGCAATTTAAACATCTTTTTATTCAATTTTCTAGTTGTAGCGCTCTCTCAAACGTTAAGCGTAACAAACAGATAAATCACATCAAATAGAAGCCCGAGTTCACTCAGATATGCGTTATTTTATTGTTATAAGGAAGGAGAAAAAACAAAGGGTTGTCATCATTTGAATCTATAATGGAGGTGGGGTGGTAGTTTGTTGTTGTTGTGAAAAGTAGGCGTGGGGTGGTGGTTTGTTGCTGTTGTTGTTGTGGATGATGGGGATGGGGTACTCCACAGTACACTGCCGACAGCACATAGCCCACAGCAGCCCACAGCACATAGCACATAGCAGCCCACAGCACATAGCCCACAGCAGCCCACAGCATACAGCACATAGCCCACAGCAGCCCACAGCACATAGCCCACAGCAGTCCACAGCACACAGCACATAGCCCACAGCAGCCCACAGCACATAGCACATAGCAGCCCACAGCACATAGCCCACAGCAGCACACAGCACATAGCCCACAGCAGCTCACAGCACACAGCACATAGCCCACAGCTCACAGCACATAGCCCACAGCACATAGCCCACAGCAGCCCACAGCACACAGCACATAGCCCACAGCGCACAGCACATAGCCCACAGCACATAGTACATAGCCCACAGCGCACAGCACATAGCTCACAGCACATAGCACACAGCAGCCCACAGCACATAGCACACAGCAGCCCACAGCACATAGCCCCCAGCAGCCCACAGCACACAGCCCACAGCAGCCCACAGCACATAGCCCACAGCACGGGGTCTAATTTGGTGCACACTTTACTACTGATGCCGTAAATGAATGTTTATTTGTTTCTGCGTTGGTCGTTTTTGTATTGGTTTGGTTAGTTTTATGTTTTGTAGAGGGGTTCCTCGGTAAATTCCATTGCACAGTCATGTGTGCATGCGCATCTTTACTAAAAAAAACATGAATTCGATCCCACATGGATTGGCCGAAAAACATTTAGAGGTATAAAAGAGGTGTTGATACACAAATAATTGGTAGATCGCAGTGAAGCGGGGCGTGGAATTTGCCATTTATGGTCTAGGGGCCGGCTTATTTCTCCCTCACTGACCTGGTTCGCTGGGTTAGCCTTGTTAGCTCGGTCTGCCATTAAGAATAGCGCGGTCGTTGTCGAAATCTTCGGCCTATACGTAAGTGCTGCAAAGCCGCCATGCGATGCTTCAGCCTTATATGTGTCTGGAGGCATGGCCCGATTTTTGAATTTTCTTTCCTAATAATAAAGAAATATTTTCTTTACTCGTTATTGAAAGATTTATGAACACAATGTCGAGAAATGCTTTCTATTTTATTTCACAGATGTTTCTTCGTCATTCCCGTTAATTAAAACATTTAAAATATATATTTTATATGATTGAACTCTTTGATAAAAAATTAAAATGCAAAATACCTTTATAATCTTCCTCAAAACTTTTCAGAAATGTAATTAACTGTGGGTAGACTCTACATTTTCATGCAAGGTAATTCTATCATCAATGTGGGACGGCAATACTCATTCACACAAAGTAATGTATATTGTTGTCCCACATTCATGGTAAGTAACTTTGCATTTATGTACATATGCCTCGCACATTGATAATAGAGTAACTTTCTATTTATGTGCATATGCGTCCCACATTGATAATAGAGTAACTTTGCATTTATGTACATATGCGTCCCACATTGATAATAGAGTAACTTTGCATTTATGTGCATATGCGTCCCACATTGATAATAGAGTAACTTTGCATTTATGTACATATACGTTCCACATTGATAATAGAGTAACTTTGTATTTATGTACATATGCGTCCCACATTGATAATAGAGTAACTTTGCATTTATGTACATATGCGTCCCACATTGATAATAGAGTAACTTTGCATTTATGTACATATGCGTCCCAAAATGATGATAGAGTAACTTTGCATTTATGTACATATGCGTCCCACATTGATAATAGAGTAACTTTGCATTTATGTGCATATGCGTCCCACATTGATAATAGAGTAACTTTGCATTTATGTACATATGCGTCCCACATTGATAATAGAGTAACTTTGTATTTATGTACATATGCGTCCCACATTGATAATAGAGTAACTTTGCATTTATGTGCATATGCGTCCCACATTGATAATAGATTAACTTTGCATTTATGTACATATGCGTCCCACATTGATAATAGATTAACTTTGCATTTATGTACATATGCGTCCCACATTGATAATAGAGTAACTTTGCATTTATGTACATATGCGTCCCACATTGATAATAGATTAACTTTGCATTTATGTACATATGCGTCCCACATTGATAATAGAGTAACTTTGCATTTATGTACATATACGTTCCACATTGATAATAGAGTAACTTTGCATTTATGTACATATGCGTCCCACAGTGTTAATAGAGTAACTTTGCATTTATGTGCATATGCGTCCCACATTGATAATAGAGTAACTTTGCATTTATGTACATATGCGTCCCACATTGATAATAGAGTAACTTTGCATTTATGTACATATACGTTCCACATTGATAATAGAGTAACTTTGCATTTATGTACATATGCGTCCCACAGTGTTAATAGAGTAACTTTGCATTTATGTACATATGCGTCCCACATTGATAATAGAGTAACTTTGCATTTATGTACATATACGTTCCACATTGATGTTATAGTATGTGTGTATGCGTCCCACATTGATAATAGAGTAACTTTGCATTTATGTGAATATGCGTTCCACATTGATGTTAGAGTATGTGCGTATGCGTCCCACATTGATGGTTGAGTAGCTTTTCAATGATATACATCTGTGTCCCACATTGATGGTTGACGCACTTTGCATTTATGATGTACATACATTTTTATATAGAATGTAAAAATAAAATAATTAAATAAATAAGATAAGAATAAATAATCAGGCTATGCCTCCAGACAAACATATAGAGCTGAAGCGTCACATGGTGCCTTTGCAGCACTTATAAAGTACACTAAAGCTATTTAGCTAATTGCATCATAGAAAACTATATATATATATATATATATATATATAAATATTAAAATTCATATACTAAAAATTTAATTGTTAATTTATGAGCCTGCTCATTTTGATGATGTCTGATTTCTTATAACGGTCTGTTTTACATTAAGCCAGATTAAAAAGACATGATGTGGGACGCAATGTATGGTAACGCAACGAATCCGGAAATGTCACGCATACTACTGCCGCCGGAAATAATCGACCGTTCTCATCGTTACAATGTCCTGGTAGTTTGCTATCATGGCGGCCGAACTGCGATACAAAGACAAAGTCACAATAGTTACTGGCGGCTCCAAAGGAATAGGAGAAGGAATAGTACGAGAATTCGGTAAGAATAAATCATAGTAAGCAAGATATAGTGTATTTAGTTTTAGTTTCATATAATGTTGATGATTAATCGTCACATGGTTGATTGCCCAATATTGAGTTCTTCATAGTTGATTTGCTCCTAATTTGTCTCGGATTTCCTGCTCGATATTACATGAAATTAAGAGAAGTGAGTTTAAAAATCATACAAGATAAATAATTGTGTCATTTTATGGTGTTTTCGTGGAGATTCTCAGTATCAAAACAGAACCGAAGATAATTTTGTTTTCAACAAAATAGCAATATTAAACAAGTAATAATTCGAGATATATAAAAACATTGTAAGTATAACAACAGTGCATCTAAAAGATAAGCTTGGTTGTTGGTAATCACTTTCATCGTTGCAGAAATTAAATTATTTTGAATTGTTTGAACTCGTGTTTGTCACATGATTGTACTCAATCTTTCATTGGTATGCTGGGGAGCTTTTGTTAGACAAAAACAACTAAACACAGTTAAAAATTACCAAATAAAGAAAAGAAAATCAAGGGACTAGAAAAAACTTTGGATTTCATTATTGATTTTTTGATAACTTCTGTCTCTTTGACTCCGTCCTATACATGCAGTTGTACTGGTTTCATATCCCCCTTTTTTATCCAGTGGATAACTTTATTCAGGCTTCGTGCAACCGGCCCCTGGTCAGTAGATAGTATCTGATCCAGTTTCTGAGGGGAATGATCCACTGGTATTTCAAAACCCTGGCCCAATTTAAGAGAGCAATATTTCAAAAATCCATACCCTATTCAAGACAGGGTCCGTGCAGGTCCTTAAATCCTTGAAAAGTGCTTGAATTGAAAAGTTGTTTTCAAGGGCACTTGAAACTCCTTGAAATTCGGAAAAAATTGAAAAAATCCTTGAAACTCCTTGAAAATTTGATGTTCTACAGTTAGCAATCTCTGTGAATTGTTCGGCTGAATATCTTAGTTAGATTCGTGGCTAGAAATATGCTCTATTTATTTGCGCCTGTTGAATAAAATGGGTTCCCTGTCTCAAATGATGTCATTATTTCACAAGAGGTTTTTGGTGGGAAAACCCATATATCAATGTAACTATAGAGAGTAATAAAATTGTTGCCTATCGTGGCAATTAGATGTAAATATTACCGAATTTGGTGGTAAAATGCCAATAATTGTTCACAACTGAAATGAGGCGTTATGGTAAGAGATGAATCATACAGAAATAATTAAAACATTTCGAAAGATGAAATGTTTGTTATCATGATATGTGCGCTGAAATGAAAAAAAAAACTGGCTAATCTTCATGATCCTTGAAAATATAATTTTGGTCCTTCAAAAGTCCTTGAAAAGTCCTTAAATATCCTTATTGATCCCCTGCACGGACCCTGTCAAGAGAAATTGGTAAACTGTAGACCCTATCTATCCCGTAAAGATTGTCAGTGTGTCAATATTATTCAATTTGATTTTATTTTCTATTAGATTGAATATTATTAAACAAAAAATGAAATCACCTGACTTGGGGATCTTCCGGGTTAGGGTTAGGTTTGGCTGACTGGGTTTAGAGATTTTGCTGTTACAGGCTGGGGAAGGGGGGGGGGGGGTACCGTTCACGAATCAAGGACGATTTTTTGCTAATTTCACAGATCACAGCATTAAACAAAGGCATTTCACGAATCACGAACTTCTGCATTTGCTTTTTTTTCTATGTTTATTCATATGTCTTTAAGACTTGTTTCAGCGCTGAATTTACAGACCTGTTTATTTCGACAAATGCAATGTATATATGTACCCTGGTCCCAGAGGTTCAATTTCACTCACCCTGTCCCTCCCCCTTCCTTGGTTGAGGCGCAAAGTGCCTCACCAAAATGACTTGGCCTTCGGCCTCGAAAATTATGGCGCTTTAAGCCTCAACAAAAAGAGAGAGACGCAGAAAGGGTCACGGGTCACGACCGACTTCAATTTCACGAATCACTGCATGTTTTTTCTGCTTTTCACGGATCACGGCATAAATATAGGTTGAATCACAGATCACGGAAAACCCCTTCCCCAGCTTGCTGTTAGGGTGATGGTTATCAGGTTAAGATTTAATTTTTCCTATATTGTAATCTCTTGGCTCTGCCCTGGTCATGTGATCACCTCTTGACCCACCAAAATGTTATGCACAAACTCGATACTGCCCAATGACTATGATGAGTAACTTCAGGTTTGCTCCTTGTGCTTGATTCTACAAATGGGTACCCTCTTTCATTTACACGCCGTACGTATATCTTTTAAAAAAAGCCTAAAATAGTCATTTTTCAAAGTACCCTTCCCCCCAAATCTGCAAGGAGTGCACCTTTTGAGGTGAAATGTCACACACTAATTCACATTGATAAAACAAACTTGTTGGTAGAGTTAAAGTTTAAAAATGCTCATTTGTGGAAAATAATAATTTTTTTGTTTAATACCCTGTTTAAGACATAGTAAACATAGGTAGACTATACCCATATTCTGAATAGGGATGTACTTTCCCTATGTTTACTATGTCTTGGGGTAAATTGTATACTACCCCATTGAAGACATGGAGGCCAAAAAACCATACCCTATTTGGCAGAACGTCCCCATATAGTAAATATAATGGTTCACTAGCGCGCGAGTTATTACATGGTACATGGTACATGAGGACACTAAGCATGCTAGGAATATACTCTGTACTGAATCAATGTTGCACTTAGGCTATCAGCATGTCAACCGAAGGAGAAATGCTGTTATGTAGTGCATGTTATAAAAAATCCAAATTCAACTTTTTTGTGTAAACAGTAAATAAAATTGCTTAGTGAAATAGAACAACAAATAATAGAAATAAATAGGATGTATGTTTATAAATGTATGTAATTCATTTATTCTTTGTTTGTTTGTTTATCCATTTGTTTGTTTGGCCATTGATGGATTGATATTTTTTCTAGTAAAAGCTGGATCTAAAGTGGTGTTCTGTGCAAGAGGAGGTAAGGATGATTATGTTTCTATTGCATATGAAACTTGTTTTGTCATTTGCTGGGGTTCCTGTGTAATTTTCAGTTTTGGGTTTTCCTATCTTTATAAAGAAAATTTAAAATGGCTGCCATTTTAATAAAGTTCTTCAGTCACTGCAATTTTTCTGAAATGTTTGGCAATAGATAGTAGAAAATTAATTACCAAATTAACGTTAGCAGAAACCATAGTCACTACCAAATAAGGCATGATTACAAATATGGTAATGGACCTCTCAGTGTGTTTAGGAGTAAATTTATGATAGCAGGGGAGGGGAGATATTGACAGTTTTAGATCCTTGATCAGTTAAAACCAAAAATCTTAGTTCAATGGTCTGAATGCAAGTATCAAGCTCAAGATAGCTATCCAAGATCTTGTTCAGTCTAGTTAAAATCCCTACACATATCTGACGGGGCGTCACTTAACATTGGTTGTTTGTAAAGTATTGGTTGTTTTATTTAGATGCAGTCGGTAAAAAGCTTGAAGCAGAGGTCAATAAAGCTGGGCCTGGTGAAAGCATGTTTCTTACATGTGATGTCACTAAAGAAGATCAATTAAAGGTAATATGTAGGCTGTATTATTTATAAAATGAGAATGACAGTGCACATTAATGATCAATGCTGTCCTTTCTGTGTTCTTATAGAACCTTGTTGATAAGACATTAGACAAGTATGGCCAACTGGACTGTTTGGTCAACAATGCTGGCTGGCGTAAGTTTATTTTATGATGATGATATGGCATACATAATAATAATAATAATAATAATAATAATAATAATAATAATAATAATAATAATAATAATAATAATAATAATAATAATAATAATAATAATAAATATTGTATTTATATTGCACAAAGAATATAAATTTTCTGTTGCGCATTACAATCAGCTATGTACAATTATTATAAATATATATTTACATAGAGTATATATTAATGTAGTATATTAAATAATGTAGCTAGATATGATAAAATTATTGTTGTAAGGATAGACACATATATGGTCAATCATAAAAACCTTTTTACACTAATTCATTATTACATGCATACTTACATACACTTTATTTTAACTCGAATTTTAGAGTAGATTTTACATGCTAATATCTTATTGAAAGCTAATTCAAAGAAATCTTACAACATATGACCATCTGTGTTATGATTATTGAGGGCAAAAGGGGAGGGGTACTTGGTCGAGAATGTGACAGTGATCCTTCCCAGTGGTATTTTGTCCCAGATAACAGACCAGTTTGAAGTTCTTCATTGCTCAGGCTAAGCCTCAAAATGGTTAGAGTAGAACCAGCAAATTAATTTGATACAAATTGATTAGTAGAATCCTAGCTGTTAGAAATATCGTTCGTAATTGTTTATTTTGCACATTGTAGATCCACCTGAACAAACCATAGACGAGACGAGTGTCCAGGATTTCAAAAACCTGCTGGATTTAAACTTGGTGAATTATTTTATTTTATGCAAGGTAAGAACTATGAAGATTGTGCAAATAGAAAGGATCGAGTCTTGTTTGTTTATTAGTTTGTCTTCTTGTTTGTTTCTTTGCTATTTGTTGTTCGTATTTGCTTGTTTTCTGCTATTTTGTTTGTTTGTTTATTTTCCGTTTTTCTTTTTGCTCACAGCCCTTGCATGCACATTTTATCCCAACCGTGTTTCAGAATGTTGTAATGGACATAATCTGCTATTGTTTCTATTGTTTTAGCTGTGTTTGCCTCATCTTCGTAAAACGAAAGGCAACATTATCAATATGTCCAGTCTTGTTGCTCAGATAGGGCAGCCCGGTGCTGTAGCATATGTAACGACCAAGGTAAATATTGGTGGAAATAAGGATAGTTATCCCATAATCGAAACAGTGGCGTTACCGGTATCGTACGGCTACGATGCGAACAGTTTTTTGTTTGCTCACTTAAGCCTTCACTAGCGACGAAAGCACACACGCAAGCGCAAGGAAATATTAATACTAGGAAACTTTGTCAACGCAAGCGCAAGCACAAGGATCAAAATGTTTCCATCCTTGTGCTTGCGCTTGCGTTGGCGAGGGTTCTTAATAATTTCTTTCTCTTGCTGTTTCGCTTGAGTCGCCAGTGAAAACCTAGTCTCCTCGCAGCCGTTAAGGGAGCCCGACACTATAAACGGCTGCAACAGGAGACTAGTGAAAAGCAGGCTTTATGCTTGTGCTTCAGGGTTTATTTCACTAGTGTGGACCAGGCGTCGTTTCATACGTCGAGTGGTGGATCCGACATCCGTACATGTCGTATCTTGACACAAAGTCCTAAAAGAAAAACAAATCAAAACAAAACAAAAAACATTAAATGATCTTCAGTACCATAACGTAGTTAACCATATCATTTCACACTCGTGCGTGTAAGGCTTTACTGTTTCAGCATCTAGTTGAGTTTGGACATTAATGTGATTAGGCATTATAGGCGATTTTCATTATTGCGATACAAAAGAAAGTTGGCATCGCATTCAATTCTGGTCTGAGTTATCATCATACTGTCAATTAAGAACTCAGAACACGACCTCGAGGTGTTTTATTGACGTAAAACCGCGCGCCTGATGCCTGCGGGCTTATACAGCATGACACATGCAAATTGCTATTCTCTGCTATTCTCACTATGCAGAAGGCAATTTCATTATGACGTCATTTTAGTTACCAAGACCAGCATTCTTTGCAAATTCTATTTCATATTCAAATTTTCAATCCCTTTGGAGATTAATAGAACAATCTGCACTAATTACGGTAAAAAAGCCTGCAAAGCATTCTGGTAGCTGTAGTATATGACCCTAGCCCTATAATGCAATTCGCTTATTGTTAATTTACTATAAAGATATATCTCGCTAACGCTCGTGATTTTCTTATGTCCGTGTTCTCCCAAACATCCCGCGTGCATTATTTCACCGATAAAACACGGAAATCCATCCTTTATTGATTTATGAAGATCAATCTGTTCATTCAGGGAGCCATCACGTCAATGACCAGAGCTCTTGCTGTGGATGAAGCCAAACATGGTGTCCGTGTCAACACGTAAGTATTGCGTCTGTGAACGAGGCTGGTTACCATGCTACCGCCATTCGCATTACAACTCGGCCATTCCTGATTTCGTCATTTTCCTTCATTGTAGAGTGCAAACACTAAATGTGTGCAATAATTAATTAAACAAAAGAAAACAATAGAATTAGCATAAAATAGCACTATTTAGTGGTATTTATGTTGCACACTTTTAGTGCCTGCACTCTACCTGATTGATAAATTTTAATGAAAATGTAACAATTAGCGATCCAAATGTACGTAAATGGTGCTTGATTGACAGCAGTCTATGACCCAACTACACTTCTTTGTCTATTGATGCCGCGTAGTAATAAAACCGAGGGTAACCAGCTTGCATAACCATACACCGTTCATATAAATACAGACATCTTCCGAGTGATAGATAGATAGATAGATTTATTGCAGTATATACATAGACATCTTCCGAGTGACTTGAAAAACACCTATTACTCCGACGAAGGACTAACGTCCGAAACGTCAGTTTTCTTGAATCACTCTACCGTGTACAAGTTATCGTTATATTGACAACTGTTTCTTTAGAAACACCGACGCAGTCCTTGCTAGTTTTTTGTACTAGTTTTTACCTCTGAAAAACACCTAGATTGTTAGGCAGCGGTCGATTATTTAGAGTGGACCGCGAACAAAGGAAATTAAGGGAATCGCAAAAAACTGTTTGAAGTGAAATGGTTAGTGTTTTAGAAAACCACTTCTTAATAAACCAATTATTTATGTATTTTCTTACTTTTCTTTGTTTATTTAAAGGCTGTCACCAGGCAACGTGTGGACTCCACTATGGGAGTCGCTTGCACATGCAACAGCAGACTTTGAGAAGAGCAAGCGAGACGGCGAAGAAGCCCAGGTATTTCATAGCGTCATTTCTGTCCGCTCAATTGCGCTTTCCAAGAATAATAAAACTGAAATGCATTACCAGCGAATCCTTAAATCTGCTAAGGGGTGACACGTGCAGATAGATCACACTTGTGAAATCTAATAAGTTATCTAAATGAATGAATTAAGTGGTTTTCCTGTGCTATGGTGACCCACAATCTACCCTATATTCGTCCCTGAGATCATCAGCATAAAGATGATGACAACTCGATGAAATGAAAAGATGCTGATTAGTTGTCATTACCATCATCATTACCTATATCATCATCACCAACACCGTTATCATCATTATCATTTTATCATCTTCATAGAGTGCAAACACTAATTTTGTGCAACAGTTGTCAATATTTAGAATTTATCTGCTTGATAGTGATTTATCCGCTGGATAGGTATCCCGGTGGATAGGTATTTATCCGGTGGATAGGAATTTATGCACTGGATAGGGATTTATCTGCTGGATAGGGATTTATCCGCTTGATAGGTATCTATCCGGTGGATAGGTATTTATCCGCTGGATAAAGATTTATCCACCGCCCGGTTGGCGTAGTTGGTTGAGTGCCGGTCTATTGTGCGGGAGTATCCCCGTGGCCGGACCAAAACTCAGGATCTTAAAATAATTGAAGAATATTGCTGCCTTTGTAATAACATCTTCAACTGGTCAGAATTTCATGTCTTCTCGGATAAGGATAATGAATTGGGGGTCCCAGGGCCTACTGTAATTGGTTAAAGCTGTTGTGGTGTCACTGCCTTCCTTTGAAGGGAGGAAAATCTTATAAAATAAAATAAAGAGACTTGCACGTGGACAAAACAACTTGTTTTTCTCCGGTCTGTACTGACATTGAGGTTTGTTTTGTAGTTATTAGGTAGAATGGGTACCCTGGAAGAAGTCGGAAAGTCCTGTTTGTATCTGGCCGCTGACGCAACATTCACAACCGGTATAGACCTGTTTTTTACAGGTGGTGCCGAATTGAGTTATGGGAAGAAAGCTGCACTAGATAAATAATTTTTTTCACAAAAAAATGAATAAGCAGATGAATTTATGATTTATTTTTTATGTACTATCACAAGATTTCACAGGTTTTGTAATTACAGTTTTTGAACTTCACCACCGCTAAAAGTTGATATTGACTATCATAGACCTTTTCTGAAATAACAAACATTGTGCATTATGGTCTAGCTTCAGTACAAACATTTCTTTTGTTGATTATACCTTATATGGTGTTGTTTGTACTGAAGCTAGACCACAATGCATCCTGTTTATCGAACTCATAAAAGGCCTATTGAAATCGGCACAGTAGAGCACACTCCACATTAGTGTGAAACAATTCTTAACTATAAGTGTCAGATAAGATTTAGTTATCCACTAACTAAGAATTCGCCTAGGCATAAACAGAATACCTCAAAGGAATTGAAATAAAAGCTATCTTTGTTTATGCCTCGGTGAATTCTTAGTAGGTGCATAACTAAATCGTATCTGGTACTAAATGGTTGCGTTGTCTCACACTAATGTGGCGTGAAAAGATAGAAAGATAAAAATGAATATTTTAAACAAGCTTTTCTTAGTTGTTCGGAGTGCAGTTGGTAGTTAAAAGCTTAAGTATGTCATTTCAAATTCTTTTTGATAAATTGCAGCAACAAAATCAAGCAAAAATCAAAATGATTTTACCAAGGACTTTCAAGAACGTCTTACAGCCTTTTTATAATATGGTTCGATAAAATCCTGCAATTTCATTGGCTAAGAGGAGTGGTATTTATCCCAAACAGTGATATTTCAAGCGCGACAGAGTGGCATTTCAAAATCACTGTAGCAACCACTATTTTTGATCGTGAAAAAAACGACTTGATGCGTCCGCAGCAAGCTCGCAATGCAACACAAATCTTTTTCTAATTTCAAAATATCTTTTTCCCTCAATCATTTCTTCAAAAGAGAAAGTTAAATAAATGTACATTGTGTTCATTAAACGATGCAAAGAGATGTGCTTGTGATAAAAAAGCACATTTTGAACATGATTTTTGTTTGAAAACCACTGAGGGGAAGTTTTGAAGTTTTCTGATAAACATGAACAAAAACAGCAAAGAAAGCACAATTTATCAATCAAAGTAACATTTATTCAATATCTTACTTACATAAGCTAACGCTCGTGAAATTTTGGTTAACAATTTTGAAATATCACTCGTAGTATTAATGCCAAATATAACTACAAAACATGCTATTACGTAATAATCAAAAAATGATCCAGAAATTTTGAAAGGGGGGCACTAATCAAAAAAATGATCCGGAAATTTTGAAAGGGGGGCACTAATCAAAAAAATGATCCGGAAATTTTGAAAGGGGGGGGTGGGGGCACTAATCCAAAAAATGATCCGGAAATTTTGAAAGGGGGGGCACTAATCAAAAAAATGATCCGGAAATTTTGAAAGGGGGGGCACTAATCAAAAAAATGATCCGGAAATTTTGAAAGGGGGGGCACTAATCAAAAAAATGATCCGGAAATTTTGAAAGGGGGCACTAATCAAAAATATGATCCGGAAATTTTGAAAGGGGGGGCACTAATCAAAAAAATGATCCGGAAATTTTGAAAGGGGGGGCACTAATCAAAAAAATGATCCGGAAATTTTGAAAGGGGGGCACTAATCAAAAAGATACTCAACTGATTATCCATCAAAAATTAAAAGATTAATTATCTATAAAAAAAATAAATAAAAAAGGGGGAACCGGCCTCCCATGGCCCCCCTGGATCCGTCTCTGTCAATGTAAGTTTATCCTCACGATGACCAGAATTCAAATAAGACTAATCCACGCCGCTGCCGATTTGTTTCGTCTTGCGTCAAATACTACTGCGGGACTAACAAAGTATTTAGTGAAATCTGTCGTGGTGTCCTTGTCTAATAAAAGAAAACTTTACCAATCATGTTTGCTGTTAATCGTACAAATGATTACTCCGTACGAAAGATAATAATAATTACAGCTCTTGTACAAATGTCAAGATAAAATTAAAATCCCAACTGACTGAAAAAGAAATAACTTAGCTAATTACAAAGCATGCATGGCCGAGAAGTTGTTTTTTATGGCGCGTTTTCAAGGTCAAAATTGAAAACAAACACTACGGCATTTTCTGACTTTGCAATAAAAAGTTTATCCATTCTTCGACTTAAAATCGTAAAAGTATGACATTTCGTGACTTTAAAAAAACGTGAAAGTCTTTACATGTTCTAACTTGCAAATTACCAACTACAACAACTTAAACGTTTTCAAAGTCTTTTGACTTCTAACTCTGTTATTTAAAACATGCTCTTTTCCTATTATAAAAAGCTTATTTCGAAAACAAAAGTTTTCCTCGCGTTTTTTTTAACAAAAGTTTTTTTTATGTTGTTCGCGTTTTGACTTCAAGCGCCTTTTCTGACTTCTCATTTCTACCAGGCGTTCCTCTAGATCCCAAATATGTAGAAAGGGAACTGGGTTAAACAACATGGCGTCCGTCCAGACTGAACAGCAACAATTTTTGAACAATCTTCGCCTTAGTTTACTTGACCTTGCAAGACGACTTCAACAAGATACAGTCAGTGAAGATGTGTGTGATTATGTGCTTTTCCGGTTGCAGCAAATATCTCGTCATCTGGCACGACTCGCTGACAACATGCAGCTATTCGAGGTGGTTCGCACCTCGCTGTAAAGTAATGGCACTCTTGTCCGATTTTGAGCAGATCCATCCTTTGTATGCATTCACGAATTCGTAACTGCGAGACATTGATATTACACAGGACAAGCTGAGATGTCACTCTGCAATATCCGGCATTTGGAAAATCAACTTGAATAGCCCTTGTAAACAACACTTTCAAGATCATCATCTGATATATTTGTTCGTTTATCGGTAATTGAGATATTATGTTCACGTAGTCGCCTTTTTACTGTGCTTTCACTCACGCCAAGGGCTATGGCGATGTCAGGGATACTTATCTCATAATCCACAAGATACTGTAGCTGTTATTGCGGTATCTCAAATTTAGGACGTCCCACTGCTGGGATGGCTTGGTAAAACCCTTGTGGGAGTAAGGACAAGAGTGCCATTACTTCTGAAAGCGGTGTGAACCACCTCGAATAGCTGCATGTTGTCAGCGAGTCGTGCCAGATGACAAGATATTTGCTGCAACCGGAAAAGCACATAATCATACACATCTTCACTGACTGTATCTTGTTGAAGTCGTCTTGCGAGGTCAAGTAAACTAAGGCGAAGATTGTTCAAAAATTGTTGCTGTTCAGTCTGGACGGACGCCATGTTGTTTAACCCAGTTCCCTTTCTACATATTTGGGATCTAGAGGAACGCCTGGTAGAAATGAGAAGTCAGAAAAGGCGCTTGACGTCAGAAAACGCGAACAACATATAAAAAAACTTTTGTTAAAAAAACGCGAGGAAATCTTTTGTTTTCGAAATAAGCTTTTTATAATAGGAAAAGAGCATGTTTTAAATAACAGAGTTAGAAGTTAAAAGACTTTGAAAACGTTTAAGTTGTTGTAGTTGGTAATTTGCAAGTTAGAACATGTAAAGACTTTCACGTTTTTTTAAAGTCACGAAATGTCATACTTTTATGATTTTAAGTCGAAGAATGGATAAACTTTTTATTGCAAAGTCAGAAAATGCCGTAGTGTTTGTTTTCAATTTTGGCCTTGAAAACGAGTTTCGTTTTTTTTAAGTCACGAAATGTCACACTTTTACGATTTTAAGTCGAAGAATGGGTAAACATTTTATTGCAAAGTCAGAAAATGCCGTAGTGTTTGTTTTCAATTTTGGCCTTGAAAACGCGCCATAGTTTTTTGACCAAAGCAAGACTTACACGAATACAGTTTCAGTTTGGTGACGATAACAGGAATCGAACTAAGAACGGCCATGATGCAAGAGCAATATGAGCGGGCAATATGGGCGGACGATCTGTATGAGAAGCTGCAAGCGAGCTGTTTTAAATCTCATACAGATCGGACGCGAATATTGTATACGATTACTTATCAAATGTCTAAATGAACGCTTCTACTTTAGATTAAAAAACTTGACATTAAATGTAATTTGTTCTAAGCTAAGCGGCATGTAAATCAGGACGATATCTGTATCAGTATTTACATATGCCTTAACGCTACTGATTTTGCATTGTTTCCGTATTGTTCCAGGTTCATGAATAACGAATTTAATAACTGCAATTTGTATTACGATATCGGTATGAAGATGACACTAATCTAATCCCATCTATTTTGGTAGTTATTTGTGTTTCCTTGACCTGTACGATTCTACCAATGATCACACACCAAAAATTGAGATGTTTTCTTCCTGTGTTCCAAACGTGCATTGGAAATTCAAGTCTTCAAATTCTTGAACTGATCAATTGTATTTCGTTCCAAGCCAGTACTGTGTTGTAGACGAAGGTGAACGGGCACAATCATGAGTGTTATCATAAATATTGTACAAACCAAAAACTTGAGTAAATGCAAATCCAACTCCAGGCCCAAACGTACAACTTGATTTCACACCAGGATTCAGATGAAGATGCTCATTCGCAACTTGCCATGTTCCACATGTGCAGTCAGAGCACGTCTTACCCAAGATCGATAAAAACTCGTACTTCGTGCATCGTTTCTTAAACTGGTACAACAGTGGAAATCCGCTCTTGATCAGATGAGCACGAAAGTAATCTCTAGTGCTTAATGTCGTGTCCATATTGCAAGTGCTTCTGAGGTGGCTCGACTTATTTGCGATAAATCCCATTCTTTCTTTCGACAACCGATATTTTGTCCAGGTGAACGACTTCTCGTTGAAAGAAACATCACCATAGAAACCAAGCACCTTGAAGATTCCATTGTTGGCAAAAGAGAAGGACTCGATTAAGGTGTAAACAAAGTTTTTCTCGCTTGTAAAATCGCAGTAAACTTCAGTAAGATTGTCATTGGAGTTGAAGACGTAGTAGATGCCGTTCGTAGTCGGGACGAAGCCGAGTGTCTTACGGATGTCGTCGCATGTTCGGGGTAGTTGATCACAGTTGCTAGTGTCATGACTAGGGCACTGGCAGAGGTAACGCTTGTATTTTGGATGACACATTTCTCTGCATGTAGTATGACTTGGACACTTGGCTCGAAGGCAAGATGACATGGGGCATTGTCCTTCGAAGATATCAAATACACCACCATTCTAAAGATGAGAAATTAATGTAATTGATTGTTGCAACCGGAAGAGGGTAGTGACGAGAATAAAAGAACAATAATTTTATTGTACTCATTTTATACCAGACATACATTGATAATATAAAAATTAGGTAAACCTAATAGCGGAGCTCCGATTTAATGAAATGAACCTTTTATTCAATCATTCATTATTTCATTTGTTCATTCACTACCAATTATCAAATTGTTGATCTTTTTTTTTTTTTTTTTTTTGCTGTTATTTTCTTTTCATGATCAAATAATCATATAATCAATTGAAATGCACAAAGCTTTATGCATGCGACAACATTTTATTATACGCAAAAATGCGAAAAATATGTTGTTATGCATGGTAAAAATAGCACTTGTCAATTAAAATTGATTGTCCAATGAGAAGTTAGAAAAGCACTAAGATGGCTTCTTTGAGTTGTAAGCAAACTTCCCCGCGCGCTTCTTGCTTTACGCTCTTTCACGTTTGAAAAAAAATGTTATAACAATATCGACAAAAATTTCACTTTTCTGGTGAAATTTGAAATGAATTACTTATTGGTAATCTAGCTATCTAAAACGGTTGTGAATTTTTAATTATCAAATGTAAATACTGCGTAATTAAAAAATAGATAGTATGAAGTTTTGAAATTTTAACTTGCAGATGAGTACACTGACGAATTCATACAAGCGTTTTATTTTCAATAACAAATCAAAGAATTACAAAAATCAAATTAAAAAACCCACACACATAAAGATCTCAACGATGGATAAATATCTTACAAAAACAAGTGAATATAATTATTGCAAACTGCTTTCATGTGGATGGTAAAAAAAATTCATTAAAGATCGTCAAAAAATGTAAACATACCGGCGCCACGTTTCTTGTCCTGTACTTTCACTTTTCCACTCAACTCAGTTCTGATTACAATAAGCTTGTTCATGTTTTTAGAGTTTTAAAAGTAGCAAAAACCATTTTCACCGCCTTTTAAAAAGTTTACACTGAGTTCAACTGAACGGCGATGGCAAGCTCGTGTTGCTCGATCACACATGCATTTTACTAAATTTGCATTTCCATCCACTCCATGAATTGGCAGTCCTACTTTGTTGACAAACATCTTGTGTGAATAGATTTTTTGTTGTGAATAGTTGATAAATCTGCATTGATCTTACAGCTCTCCGTGGTATGAATATTCCGTAAAAATTGATGAATGAACAGAGTGAAATTATGTATCTTCGTGAGTCGTGTTCGTCTTGCTGTTCACCTCTTTTGAATTGCTGCAAATGCAGCGCATATTTGTTTTGTTTTTATGAAAATATGTCGCCGTCGATTTTACTTTCAAAAGTAGATTAGTCGATAAGTAATGACTGAAAAACGCCACGAAGAATCCATGAGGAATACGGCCTTTTTTACCATCTGACAAACTTGTCAAATAAACTCTTCCAGAAAATACAACTTGTAAAATCTCCAGCTTTGAATGACTATTGATGAATTATGACAGCTCTCCATGACTGCACATTTGGATGGTTAAAAACAGCTCCATGAGGGACTCTTACTTATTTTGTCAGTGAAAATATTTTGAAGTAGCTTTTCATCGTTGAATCGTAGTTATCTTTCTTTTTCACGCCGCGGTATTTGTTTCTCTTTCTCAGTTAAATCACTTCAAGCTGTCAGCTTAGATTTACCATTTTCATGCTCTTTTTAATTGTCAAGTGTAGAAATATATTTTGTAGAAAAATTTTAGTGAACTGCATCAAAAACTGCGAAAATAATGATTGTTTTGGCGCCCACTAAATCTGGTCAGCAAATTTTGCATGAATGTACACGGACGGACGTATGTATGTATGTATGTACGGACGGACGTTGTACGTATTTTCGAAATCCGGGCTTCCTGTGGTCGATTTCAAATGAGCTCGATGGTTTACCATATTTTCTTAATTATGTTGCTCCGCTTGCGCGGGCCTTCGGAGCTCCGCTATGAAGAGAAAATGAGATAAGATAACCTATCCCCCATACTGAGCTTTGCACACAACATAATCCTTGTTATGTTTATTTATTGCCGCTAATTAAGTTATTTCAAGAACGGAGCACTACTGGTCAGATCCACCAGAGAGGAAATAGACGAATTTTGTGTTGGCGTCGAAGATAAAAAAGAAGAGCTCTTAAAATCTGCAAAAGAAAAACTTAACAATGCTGGATATATTAACATGTTCCCCAGTCGTCTTTCTCTTAAGAATAAGCTTTTAGCGTGATTGGTAACAGTTTAAAAAATAGCCTGGTTTCTAAAACTTGCTTTGAAAAGTTTGAATTCGGGCGGCTCCTTTAACACAATACCCTAGTGACTGTACTATATGACTATTTGCGCGTCACCATCATCATATGCCATCATCATAATCATCTCCATTCCTTACCTTACTACTAAAGTTCTTAAATTTTAGTCTGTAATAGAGCGCCCCAGGACTGGACTCTAAAGATTTTTTGTCCAGAACATCATCAGCATCGTTTAGCTCACAATATCCCCCATGGCCGCTCGTTTTAGGTCTGTAGTTAGTTGAGAGACAATCCCTATTCAAGATGCATTCTTTTTGACAATCCGGGACATTCGATACTTCCAAGGTAGAAATCACATGACCTTTCAATGCCTTATTTGGTATTACGTCTTTGCTGACGTCAAAATCTAATCGTTGATAGGCGGATCTTACTGGACACAAGTAAATGACGGCGATTAGAGCAGATATAAGATGAAGGGCCATGGTAATTGTTCTGCTGTAGAGAGTTCAAATGTACTGTACATAAGATCTACAATCATGGAGCATATAGAGAATTTGTCTGCGCATGTCGTAAGTTAATAGTAGAAGCCGCTATAATCACGCGAAAGAAAAATACCTTCTAAATCCCCTTTAATCCCAATTCACAAAAGCGATACTTCAGGTGACGAAAGTCTCTGTTCCAACCATACAGTGATTGGCCGTTATTTCCGTACGGCTTATTATAGCATTCTTGTTGGACATCAGCATAACAATTTGTTTGTTTATAACCATGAAGTATCTGCAAGATTCTGCAATATGACCGCTTTCACAACGAGACTACGTCATCTTTGACTGCCGATCAAAGATTTTGGCCAAAACTCTATTGAAAACCAAAAGTATAATACTAATCTAAGATGATTAAAGAAAGCATACCAAGGAAAAACTTAGCGGCGCATACATTTAAGCTCGACTTTTCTTCAAATTTATGCGAAAAAATGGACCAAAGAGTAAGACTGACAAATCTTCTCCGTGCTTGAGTTAAAGTTTATATTTAGTGAAGATAGAAGTATATCAACTAAAGCCCGACCAGAAAATTACAAAATTTGGTGGTTCATCTGTGTTTTCACAATTATTTGGATTAATCAAGATCATTCTAACCTAATTTCAGGTTCGGTATTCAAATCAGTCGAATTTGCTTGAGAGGAGAAACACAACCATGGCGTCAACAAATATCGCAATATCACGTTTTGGCCAATCTTTCTTAAAAAAATAACAATGCTGTGATGTAAATTGTGGTTTGACGACTCGCATCAGTTATATTTAGCTTCGGCGCAGCCCCGCAAACATACCGCTTATCAAGAAGGAAAGTTGACCAAAACTTGTAAAATGCGCAAATAATCTGCTCATCACCCCACAAAATCGATCCTCAATTTGAAATCATTTTGTACCACACAATTCTCATGACCTTTGATTCTTAATCTGTGGAAAAAGTTTTCTGCTATTTCTTTTATTATGGCAGCAGTCCTCACACGAATGCAGTAGGTTTGTGTTTTTCTTCTTCGTTTTGCGGATTTTTGCTCAAAAATATTTTGAGATCAAAAACCTCCACATTTACTTGACTTAGTCACAGCACCTTACAAAGTGATAGACTTTAAGTATCCATTTATATTTTCCTAAATTGAAGATTACTAAGATTGCGATTGGAACTCAAAAGTTCCCCGGTCGTAGAAAAAAATGTAAACATGACTGCGAGCTAAAATTTTCTGACATGCGCAGACAAATTCTCTATATGCTCAATCATGGACAAAATGATGTGAGACAAAAACAACACATCACCTAGCCTCCACCGCATGCATCTCCTTTGGGTTACCTGTATCAAGCAAAACTGAGAGCTACTGGAAACTAGCCTTAAAATGACGGTGAGAGAGGGGGCGGGTAGGATTGTCTTTAGCTCTCGATCCAGTCTCTCTCCATCGCGTCCACAGCAAACACAAAACGGCACACAAATGCCATAGAAAGCCCATATAAAGAAATGAGTAGCCTGCGTAGGAGGCTACACACCACCAACAATTCTTGTACGTTCTCCATTACTAATTGTAATGTGAAAAGTCATTTCATTAGTTTCCTTATGGCTCTAGGTATAAATGAGTTCTTGAAGATATATGTAGTTTCTTTGTCTACTTCTAAGGTTATAATTATGTGCTATAGGCTCTGGAATATATTTAAGATTCAAGATTCAAGATTTAATAAATTCATGTCATATTTACATTTGCACATCTATATATATTATTTATCCGAATTTTTAGGCATGAATTTATTTACAATATTTCGATCAGGAAGAATCAAATAATACACACTGATATACACACAATACTAAGGAAAAAATATAACAAATTATAAATAAGATTTAGAATAGAAAAAAAGATAAAAAAGAAAAACGAGAAAAAAAAGGCAACAGACATAACTAATTATCTACAGTTTACAGTTTATATGGAGGTACAGCTTTTAGCTATGTTTGAGGATAACTTATGTTTGAAATTTGCTTTTGTTTCATGTTTTAAACTTTCATCTAAAGAATTCCACAACGCTGCACCAGCAAATCTCACATTGAATTTACCATAATTGGTTCGCACAGTTGAATAAGAGTAATTATCTTTACTAGAAAATCTTGTGTTATATTTATGTTTAGAGCTAACTTGTGTGAAATACATTTTGAATACATCGGGGAAATTATTATGACTAAAGTCGTGCATGAAAATACATGTTTGATCTTTCACCAGATCTTTCATTTTTAGAATCTTTAGATTATGAAATAGAGGATTAGTATGAGCTCTGTATTAATCACTGTATGAAATGAGACGGACAACTTTTTTTTGAATATTAAATAAGCTAGACAAGGTAGACTCATAAGTGTTACCCCAGGCCACTAGTCCATAAGTTAGATATGGATATATAAGAGAATAGTATACATTGAATAGTATAGATCTATTAACAGTGTGGCGTAATCTACAAATTATGCCAACCCCACGCTTAATCTTGTTCTCAGTGTGAGAAACAAGATTTTTCCAATTAACATTTTCATCAATCATAATACCCAAATATTTAGTTACAGTGGCTTTTTTTAATATGCAGTTGTTTAATGATAAATTGATTTGGTATGTAATTTTCTTTTGTGGAGCATGAAAGATAACAAAATTTTTCAATGTTAAGGGAAAGATGGTTACAACATAAGCAATTATAAACTGTTTGGAGTTCCTAACTGACTGGTTTTCTATGTCTATTAGAGACTTGCTTGAGAAGAGCAAATTAGTGTCATCAGCAAAAATTTATTTAATATTGCATGCGTGTAATTAAGCGAGCTAGGTTTGAACATTATTACTTTTAATTAAACAAACCATCTTAGGTCCTGTATTATTCAACCTGTACGTGAACAACTTACAGGACAATCTCAATTGCTCAACCTTTCAATATGCCGACGACACTACCCTATATCATCATTGTACACCTAAAGAAGCTTAACACTAACATGATAATGTCTAAAATTGGTTGGTACGTAGGCATCATTATATAGTCAATTAGTTGTTTTTTCCACGTTTTATTTGAAAGCCAAGCTTTCGCGCTAATTGCGCATCTTCAAGGCAAAAATGGATGTGTTAACAATTTGTTTCAACTACAATGCAGTTGAAACAAATTGTTAACACATCCATTTTTGCCCTGAAGATGCGCAATTATAGCGCGAAAGGTTGGCTATATAAATAAAATGTGGAAAAAAACAACTAATTGACTACTAACGTGACAGTCCTTGATAATTGGGCATCTGAATCCAACCTTCTGCTCAACGCAACGAAGACGAAACAAATGCTTATAACAACTCAAAAAAAACTAAAGATGATTTGTATGTAATATATACAATATGAGCGGCCGATCTGTATGGAATATACAATGTCGAGCCGAAGGCGAGACATTTTATATTCCATACAGATCGGACGCGAATATTGTATATTACTTATAAAATGTCTAGATTAATGCAGCTATTCTAGAGTAATGTTTTTGAAATTAGACTTAATTTGGCCGAGATATTTCAATCTAAACCTTATGCAAATCAGGACGATTTCTGTATAAAATATATAAATGCCTTCACGGTAGTGATTTTCTATTGTTCTGGGTTCATTAATTATTCATGAATTTTATAAGTGGGCATAATGTTCAAATAATAAACCGTTTCTTCCACATAAATGTTTAATTATATAGCCTATGGAGCGCCGTTTGTTTCAAAATTTCTAAACAAAATATCTTCATAACCGAAAATAACTTTGGATGGAAAAAACTTTGGTGTAAAAAAGGTTGATAGGAAAAACAATCTATTACATGCCGAAAAAAAAAAATTCATGATAAAAAAATGTATATTTGATTTCCATAACACTTATTTAATAGTCGAAAAATCTTTTAGATGTCGCCGAAAAAATGATTTGAAGGTCAAAAATCATTTAGATGTCGAAAAAAGTATTTGATGGTCACAAATCATTTAGATGTCTAAAACAGTCTTGGATGGTCAAAAAATCTATTTGATGTCGAAAAAAAGTATTTGATGGTCACAAAATTTATTTGATGTCGAAAAAAGTATTTGATGGTCACAAAATCTATTTGATGTCGAAAAAAAGTATTTGATGGTCACAAAATCTATTTGATGTCGAAAAAAAGTATTTGATGGTCACAAAATCTATTTGATGTCGAAAAAAGTATTTGATGGTCACAAAATGTATTTGATGTCGAAAAAAAGTATTTGATGGTCACAAAATCTATTTGATGTCGAAAAAAGTATTTGATGGTCAAAATATCTATTTGATGTCGAAAAAAGTATTTGATTGTCACAAAATCTAATTCTTCACTTGTTTTTGCACTGAGGATAGATCAAAGGTCTGAAAGCTCGGCTATATAATTAAACATTTATGTGGAAGAAACGGTTTATTATTTGAACTCAAAAAATGTCAGCTCTTCATGGATTGAAAGACTTGACACCAAGTATAACTGTTAAAGGAGATGTTCTCGAGCGGAAATCGTCGTTTAAATTACTTGGGACATGGATTAACGAACATCTAACTTGGACAGACAACATTGCACACCTATCATCCTCATGCTATTCGATTCTGTCTACACTTCGTAAGCTGAAGCATTTCACTCCACCTCGTGTGAAGAAGCTGCTTGCTGAAAGTCTGCTGATATCAAAACTTGACTATAATGATGTTGTGTGCTATCCGCTCCCACAATATTTATCAAATAAACTTCAGAGAATTCAAAATGCAGCGGCAAGTTTTGTCCTGAATAAGTACACCTCAGAAAAAGATGCCTTACAAGAGCTTAAATGGTTGCCAATCAAGGAACGAACGGAATATCACCTTCTACGACTCGGACACAAATCACTTTGGGACTCGTTATTCCCATCTTACCTAAAATGACTCCAGCAAATCCATCACCGTCGAGGTCCCACTCAAAGAATAACGGAACTTTTCAGGACAATTGCTCTAAGATATTTAATATGTTACCTAATAACATCAAAAACACAGGAGACTTAAAGTCGTTCTCATGCGATGTTTAATTAATGAAGCCAACCAACGATTAAATTTTTATTATTATCAAACAATAGAATTCAATCAGCATGATTCTTTCAGAGATCTGTTTTTATAACATAGATAAGTTATTACGCGCGCTATGATTGGTTCTTCTTTATGAACCATTTCACGATGGTGAACGCTCGCGCACGCTGTCGTCAATTTTATTTTCAAACAAAAAGTTTCGATCTTACGCGCGCTCTGATTGGATGATATGACAGTGTGCGCTCTGTCAACGCAATGTTTTTCCGTTGTACGCGCACTACAAAAAAAAAAAAAAAAAAAAAAGCTTGATAGTTTTTATTATTAAAAAAATTATCTATGTTATAAAAGCAATTGATTATAAGTAGCTGTGCATCCATCTCCACTTGGGAGATTGCTAAGCACTCAAAAAAGCTAGAGATGCACTCCGCTACGCGTCGTGCAGCTCATTACGCTTTTTTTCGTGCTTAGCAACCTCCCGCGTGCATCCATAACTCGATGGATGCACGCTACTTATGATCCATATAATAAGGTGGCTCCATATAATTTCAGAGCGCGCGCTCGTGCATGACCACGCACATGCGCACACCGCAAACTTGAAGAATTTTTATTTTGATGACGTCATGAAAATATACAACGCGCGCTTTTAAAAAAATTAAAAAACTCAAAAACTGAGCGGTAAATGTTTTTGAAATTTTCAGAATATTGTTTTAGTGGTATAATAAAGTAGTTTGCAAATTTTCAACGATTTTCCAACTGCAGATTTTTTTTAATTTAGGAAAAACCATTATTCCGTTATTTCTGAGGTTCTACAGTTGGGATTTTTTTGTCACGGTAATATATGCTAGGTCATCGTACTTAAATCCATATACAATGTTTTCAAAAAAAATTACCGCTTAAAACTAGAGTTTTCATTTTTTATACGTTAAAAATGAGCTTTATTATGACAGCCATAGCGTTGCTATGGTGACCTGTCACGTGATCATTTGCGAAAAAACTAAATCTTTGACTCAAAGTCTTTGAAATATAGTCCGCCCATGCGCTTTGTGGGTAGTTGATTTTTAATAAACCTCTAAGATCCTAGACGCCCCATAACTATATGGAGCCTCCTTAAATAATTAATTATGCATGTAATTAAACTGGTCTTGCTTTCACTTTCTCTTTTTACTTTTTGTTTCTAACCGAAAAAAATATACCAATTTTGAAAATCAGTATGCTTTTCAAATTGTTATTTTTGCCTGCAAATTTAATGAAATGATATTCACATCTCATATAGTAGGCACTGCATATATTGAATTGTCCTGTGTTAACATGTCGAAGTGCTATGCCTCAAGCCTGTTAAGGCCTGACTTTCCTTAGATTTTGGCCAAAACTGGTTATCTTTGTATTTGATCTCACATTTGCCTTAATGTACCCAAACTTGTTCATATAACTTAACTTGAAAACCTCGACTTTATGGTTGAAAAAAAATTGTGAAATATGGGCCACGTGACCTTGGTCGAAACATCGATCTCAATATTTTTAACACAAAATGGGGCAATTAAAATCAACTTGTCTTAAATTTTATTTAGTATAGCTTGATAGCCGATAATAAGATGTATATAACTGTGTCTTTAAACCTGAACTTTCATTGTTAGTTTAGAAGATATTTCGTTTATTTTGGTTTGACAATCAGGTCACGTGACCTCTTTCGCTACTATCTCACGAACAAAGAAACTGGGCCATGTTAAAAGGCGTAGTCGTAGGCATGTTTTCATGTGTGTTATATCCACATTAAAATAGATTTTATAAAAGTTGATTTTAATTGCCCCATTTTTAGTTAAACATATTGAGTTCGTTGATGTTTTAAACAATCGCAATATTTTCCAACGAAAACTTCAAGGTTTGTAAATTGAATGATATGGACAAGTTTGACTACATTAAAGCAAATTTGAAGCAAAATACAAAAACAAACAGTTTTTGGCTTAAACAGACTTGAGGCGGCTTCATGCTATTATCGAAGGCTTGTTTGCAGGTGTTGTTATTAATGGTATTCTTGACAAATTCACATCATTACTGAAAATGATGTAAAAAGTACGTGTGTATTAAAAATAAAATCTTATTTTTTTATCTTAATTTGTTATTTTCAAGGGATTTTTGTGAGACTCACTTTATCAACTTGAATTAAAGGCGCTTATAAAGCGCATGTGCCTACTGGAATTTTGTGAATAGCTTCAGAGTGGGAAAACTCTTGAACAAACGGTGTTGTGATATTTATGTTTGAAGTCGCTCAAAGAGAGCATGTCGGTTACTCCCATGTACGCTAGTAGCGGATCATTTGTTAGAATATTTATTCTACTATAACTCTTAGCATTTTATAGATTGTAGCACAATTGCTGACGAGTGAAATGAAGTTTGCCGCGGCGGATGCAGATTTTGAGGAGATTTGTTAATTGGTCTTCCTATGCCGCTTTGATTGGGTTTCCTGTGGCTCTATGAAACTTGTTCGAAATTCGAGTAGAATATTGTAGGTTTTAATCGATAATTTTGAAGACTTTTTATCAATTAAAGAAATTCAAATCAATCTTTGTTCTTTTGCTTATTTGAATACGTGTGATGTTTGTTGATTTAATGCTAATTTAGCCTTTTTGTCGGCTAATGTTGTGTCTGAAATCCTCACGAGTTCGCGGCTTGACCTAGGTTAAATCGCTCAGAAAGAAAACTCTTCTCTTTAGTTTGCAAACTTTCACTTTAGAAGCCATGTGGAGGAGATATTAAGTCAAAAATATATTCAAGTAAAAGTACGTGGTAGTCAACGTAGAATTGACTGTAGAAACGTAATTGAATTGAAGATCGTCTAAACATCTAAACACAGCAATGTCACCAGGGGCCGGTTGCTCAAAGCTCGATTAGTGCTAATCCAGGATTAACTCTATATGTTTTCTTAAGAGTTAACCCACGATTAGTGCTAATCGGGCTTTGAACAACCCAGCCCAGCACGTCAGCCACCGATCAAGCCGGACCTCAGAAAATCGCTCGAAAAAAAAATATATCTCTAACGTCTACGTTTGGATACATTTCTTTACAAATGAATTGTCGAAGAATAATGAGAATTGGAATAAGACAACTATGCGTTTTGGTTTTACAATGAAATGTAGAAATCTTACATCGCAAATGTACCTTGGAATTTGACTTCCAAAGAATCCAAACCATTGTTGAAAATTTGTTTATCTTCTTTCTACTTTTGCTTTTGCCATGATTCGATTTAACGCCATGGGCTAAATATAGTATTGGGGGAGACGACAGGGGTCTATAAATTACCGTTCACTGCTTTACCGCCGGAATCAGTTAGGCTCAGAAGTAATAAATCCGCTTATTTTCACACAGATTTTGTATTCGAGTTATTGAATGATTTGCAAAAATCAAACCGAATTAATCGGTTTCTGTATAATCAAAAGAAAAGGCTCATTTTGGATCTGTGACATGTCAATAATTACGACGATTGGAGGGTTGCAATGAATTACTTTATCAAAAATGGCATCCTGTTAACATTTGATCTTCAAAGTGGATATCACCACATAGAAATTGCAGACGAAGACAGTACTATCTAGGTTTTGCCTGTGAAGAAGACAATCATGCTACTATATTTTTCATGTTTACCGTTATGCCATTTGGCCTGTCTACTGCGCCATATATCTTCAAAAAAAAAAAAAAAAAAATGTTGAAACCTATTCTTAGCACCGGAGATACCAAGGGATTTGTATTGCGCTTTATCTTGACGACCGTTGGCTCATTGTAATCAATTTCGAGGCGGCGCGTGAGCGGTCAAAAATTATTAAAAACGATTTTGAACGTGCTGGGTTTGTGACTAACGATGAAAATTCTCCGCTAGAAAGCTAGTTTCACTTACGGGTCAAATTCTATCCGAAGGTCCCACAGCAGGAAATGTTACTAGAATTATGACCAGGCACTATAGTCGTGCTATAGCGTGCGCAAATCAATGGGACTCACCTTTAGAGTTGGACGAGTATTCTGTACGGGCGAGTTACAGTTTTGGGTTAGCAATCTGGGTTTCCTAAAGGCTAGACACTGTTTTATTGATTAAGAGACCCCACTGCTTCGTTTATTCCGATGCAAGCGTTTTCAGGCTGTGGGACAGAACTGACTGTAGATACGAATTATATCATTCACAAGCTCTGGAGGGGAAATGACTGAGAAAAAAAAAAAAACTCTACGTGGAGGGAATTAGAAGCAGTTAATTTTTCCTTAAAATCGTTTAAAAGTCTGTTGGAAGGAGCGCATGTGAAATGGTACACGGACAACAGAGCTGAAAATCTAGAAATCGAGTTGATTCTTGAACCGAAATCTAACAAGCCGATACAGTCAGTAGGATAATTGAAACCGATGATTGGCAATGAGTGTAACGTAACGTAGGTGCATTTATAGTGCATTTCAAAGTCTCAACGCGCTTTACAATATTTTTCTATTATTTATAGTATGTAATCCGGCTTTATAAGCATGAGGTTTATTAGTAGTTAGTATGTATTAGTGTGGGCCTATTACCGAGGATGGTCGTTACATGCGTCCTCAGTCGTTCTTTTACGTCCCCCCTGTTATTGGTTAATGTAAAAGTGTGGCGAGACGTGACCTCCAGTTTATCGTCGTTATCCGAGAAGACGCAAAGCCTAACAATTATAAATCGAAGAACATTCTCTTCAATTATTTAAAGACCCTGAGTGATGGTCCGGCTGAGGGTTCGAACCCGCGGCCTCTCGGTTAACAGCCAACGCTATCCCAACTGAGCTAACCTGTTGACTATTTCCGATTTTAGATATCAAAGGGGGACCGCACGCTATTGACTGTTTTGCCGCATTTTATAACACCAAATTATCTAGATTTTTCTCGGGAATCTGGAATCCGGTTCAGATGGCGAAGATTTTTTTTTTGTGTGCAGAGTTTAGAGCACGAAAACTGCTTAGAAGTCCCTCCCGCAAGTTTAGTATCAAGAGCTTTATATTACATGTACTTACAAGGAGGCATAAGAACTTTGGTAACACCGTTCTGACCGTCAACTGTCTTCTGGCCCATAATAATAATAACAATAATAATAATTATTATATAAAAAAAAGTATAAATATTTCATTAGAGATTATGTCATCGCGGAGGGAAAGAATGCGTTAAATCTAGGAACGAACACCAACTCGCTACTAGGTTCCGAGAGGTTTAGGGGCCAGATTATAGCCTTCAGATGCGACTTCCCTTCTCGTGTTTAATCACGTAAGCATAAAAACTCTTAAGTTACAGATACGTTTGTTACTGCTAAGAAAATACGTCTCAATACGTCAGATAACTAAGCCCGTCGTGATCGCAAGTGCGGGTCAGTCAAAGGGTGCAGTAACAACCAGTCTATTTCACCGCAAGGGCGGTTAGCAATCGTGTCAGATCGAAAGTGCGTTAATCTCAATACGCGAGATAACTAAGCCCATCGTGATCGCAAGTGCGGGGCAGTCAAAGGGCGCAGTAACAACCAGTCTATTTCACCGCAAGGGCGGTTAGCAATCGTGTCAGATCGAAAGTGCGTTAATCTCAATACGCGAGATAACTAAGCCCATCGTGATCGCAAGTGCGGGGCAGTCAAAGGGCGCAGTAACAGCCAGTTTATTTTACCGCAAGGGTGGTTAGCAATCGTGTCAGATCGAAAGTGCGTTAATCTAAAATTGGTAATGGGTTACAAGGCATGCACAGGCCATGAATTTGGATTTTTATCAACCCACTCGTTGGTAATATCGCAAGGGCGGGCAAAAGTTGTCTAAGGCGGAAAGACTTTTAACGTGTAGGGAAGAGCAACGAAGGCAAGGGCAGGGATCATTACTGTGTAAATCATTCTAACCAATGCGTCAGCTAACTTGTTTGAAGTGTGCTTATATCTTGCAGGTTATAAGTTGAAGCCCCGTTTGGAGTACGCTACCCGTCAACCTTGTACCAAATTTTCACAACCTGATTGACACAATGTCGACCTCACGAGCAACATCTACAACAGCAACTCACCGGAAGAAAATTGAAAAAGGTTGTTCCAGTGGTGTTTAGAAAGGAAGATATGTATCAGTATCCCATTTCCAAGTACCTTAGTGACAACTTATCTACTCGAACTTGCTCAGAATATATCTAATTCGACGCTTCCGACAATCCATGTCGTAAAAATGCCAACAAGTTCGGAAACAATCAGGAGGGTCATTGACAAGTACGGAGACATGGACGCATCGGTAAAAAATTTACGAGTAGCGGTATTATGTACAATTGGTGTTGCTGGACTTCTACGCATCAATGAACTATATAACATTAGAAGCTGTATTTCTTTCTATAACTAGACGCATATCTGCGTGAACTCGGGCTTTTCTTTGGCCTATGTAATTTATCTGTTTGTTTCGCTGTTTTTAAGCGCTAAAACTAAAACGAAATACACAAAAATGATAAAAATAACGCTGGTCAGGTGATTAAATTGCGCTTCTTACAATAAAGGAATCTTTTTCTTGTCGAATTTTTTTTCGAATACTCACATTTTCGATTTCAAGTAGTCCAAAAAATTCTCTAAAATGTCTTCATATATGAAGTGACTGTAACGATACTGAGTTTTGAGTATGTAACAGCAGATTTCGCCCATTATTATCATCATTTAGTTTGTCTTTTCTTTGACCGGCATATCTTTGTCACTGCTACTGGATCTACCGCTTTTTCTGATCTTGGGATTCCTGTGCAACAACAAAGACTTGACTAAGAGGGAATGGGACAGTTCGAAAAGAAAACAATCGCTCGTACAAGTAGACTGAATTTCATTGAAAAATATGCCAATTTTACAGCTTATTTCACAAGAATTATGAATCACGTACTACTCTGCATTTGAAAAAGAGTTAATTGAAATGGTTTTTGATTGATGAAAAAGTTACATGGAAGCAAAACCGAAGAAAATCTGAACCGAACCGATGGAGAACGAGGTGAAAATACACGCGGTAAGTTTGTTGTTCTATTAAAAACTTTATATTTTCACTTTTACTGCAGCGAATAACCGTTTTGACAAACCAATCCATCCTAGATCTAAAGAATGTTGATTACACGTAATTGCTGCGAGCGAGCGAAGCGAGCGAAGCAGCAACACTAATCTTGACGGGCTTGCTGCTTACTCAATGACCGCGTCACGTGTGCACTGGGCTTTTTGTATTGGCGTTCCAAAACTCGATCAGTTTTCAACTTTCTAGCGGGCGATGATTTCCCATAAGCCATCTCTGCCCCATATCCCCCACGTCGTTGCAACTCGATGTTTTTGACAGAGGCATTTGAGAGTCGGTACGGTTCTGGCAGAGTTTAAAAATCCTTGCATTCGGGTAAGATTAAACACTACGAAAACCATAATGCAAATTTCTCTATTTACTAGAGGAAGTATTCATCAAGGCGATGGTCATTTTAGTGCTGTTTCTACGGGGAGTCAATGTACTTTTATGAGTCTCTCGGCTTTGTTGTGTGCAAACTAAAACATATCTTACTACAAGGAGATGCAATGTATCTCAAAGCGTTTCACCAACAAACTATATCGGACAAAGAGATACTGTCCCTTGACTATTTGCCAAATCGGGTCATTTGGCCAGCGATTACCACTGATCGAAATTAAATTTCAATTCTGTCAAATGAAGGTACACAGCGCCATCGTGACAAACAAAAAAGGACGATAAAACGAAAACTTCGCCCAACAAACCGAGTCAATCGCCCATTGTGCAAACAAACCACTAAAACAATCGAGAAGAAAACAACTGAGATCCTAGACTTGGATGTAATGATGTTTACATACGATACACAACCAGAAAGTAATTGACATTTTGACTTTACAACTGTAGTTATTTCATTGTCAAAATATTGTTTGCATCCTGTTATGTAGTCGTTCAATTTTTTGCAATTTTTGATTCTTCACATATCATAACATAACATACAAAGTAACTTAAATATGGACCTTGTTTATTGTTCCAATGTTACTATGACTGTTCACATTTTACATAATTATACTGTAGAATTTACAGCCAAGTTCGCTGTATTGTGACTCACAATTTCAAAAATTGTTTTCAATTGATTTTTGGGGTTTTCTGAACTGTCAATCACTTTCATGTTGCGAAGATTGCTGCAACGCGTTGTTATTATTTCAAATAAACTACACCCCTAAACTTGATTAATGGTCCAGAACGGTCTAAATTCAAGCAAACTTATGAAAAGGCCGGTCGCAATACAATGAATTTGGCTGTAACTATAAATCTTAGACTTTTCTTAATCACATTTAATGCACAACTGTAGTGGCAGATTATCAACTTGCCCATCATGTATTCAAAAGTGTCCTGAATTTACTACCTCATGCTAAAACACAAAATACTTGATATTTTATCACATTCATAAACATTTTGTTGCAATCTCTCATGATCTCTCTGTTTTTAATATGATAGTTTACATAAACTTTAACTCATTCAAATAAAATTTATTGATGACAAGTATTTTTATTACTGTTTAAATTATTGTATATATATTAAAAAGAACAAAGTTTTACAATTATCAGATGTGTACATTCATTCCAATATAGAGTATACTTATTGACTTTGCTTTCTATTGTCTAGCCTGCTATACTTTGTACAAATTGTACAACATTGTGGCATTTCTATTACAGATACAATAAGTATACTCTTAGCACTACAATAGTTTGCATATCGTTTTATCAATTATAGCTATTACACTATTTGCAAGCCATCAGCGGTCAGCGGTCGAACAAGATGGTCACTGGATTCTGAGCTCTGGGATTTCAGGCAAAAATCTAACTCAATCTAGCATAATCCACATGCATCTCAACATATAGATGAACATAATCAACTCTAAAAGCTTCAGTATAATATTTTGTCTGAAAAAAATCAACTTTGACGATGTCTAAAAAAGAAAAAAGACCAGGATCATCTCTAACTCCAATGGTCCCAACGAAGACCTCAGACACGAGGCTTACACCAAAACCAACTAAAGATGATGATATACAAAAACAACTCAACTTTGATGATGATAAAACAGAATCACAGCAACCAGAATCGTTTTTCAATGCCATCTGGCCTATGTTCGAGTCTAAGCTAAACGATTGGGTAGAAAGTTCACTTCAATCGAAAATCGAAGCTATAGCAACGTCTGCTGTGAACAAATACCTAAATTCAATGGAAGTAAAGGATACAATCGCAGCAAACATCCAATGTGAAGTAAAAAACCATCTCGAGTATCATATGAATCGATTGCGTGAAAAAACCGACCGTTCACAAGCAAAAGAAGACGACCTTGAACAATACTCTAGGCGTAATAGTATTCGTATCAATGGCGTCCCACATGATGGGAGTAAACATGAAGACACAGATCAACTAGTAATCGATGTGCTAAAAAAAGAGCTCAATGTAGAAATTAACAAAAAAGATCTCGATCGATCCCATCGTGTTGGGAAGACCAAAAAAGACCATCCAAGACAGATAATAGTGAAATTTGTAAGCCACAATACAAAGGTCATGGTACTAAAGAAAAAAAAGTTTCTAAAGGAAAAAGGCTCAACGATCAAAGTTACGGAGGACTTAACTGAAGGCCGCCTACGAGCCATTAAAGAAATTAATGAAAAAGCCAAAGGAGATTTCAAGAAATTATGGACAATCGATGGGACTATATTCGTTAGACTAAACAATGACAATATACTATCAATGAGGTCTCTGGTCGAACTGGACAAATTTATTGACATTATTGATAAGTCGTTTTAAAACAGTAAGTATATTACTTTTATGAAGTAACATTTATTAACTTCGATCAAGCATGCATTTCATTGATATTAAATGATATTGTATTGCCTATCCTTTTTTCTTACTTTTAAACAAGTAAGTCTATTATGGAAAGTAATCCATTTTCTTTTTGTTCCTGTTCTAATAACTCTTCTATAAATCAAGAGGCTTCAAACTGTTCCCATACTAATGGTCAAAATTCTGACAACCAGTCACCACTTCCATTCACCAATTTGAGTGATAATGAATTTGAAGATACCCTTAACACTAACCAAACACAAAGAAATATTCACAATCATACGGATAATTCACAATCTAACCCTTTCTCACTATATGATAAATATGCTGATGTTTTTTAATGCTTCTACTGTTTTTCAAGCGTACAATAATGATCAATACCTACAGGATAAAGAGATTAATTATTTCACCAAAAAGAATAATTTCTGCTCTGCAAACAGTTTTTCCTTGATGCATATAAATGCCAGAAGTTTGCATAAGAATTATGACACAATGAGATCTTTATTAGATTCAATTGACCTTAAATTCAATGTTATTGGTATCTCTGAGACTTGGATGAATACTTCGTCAAGTTTGATAAAATTAAATAACTATGATTTCGTGTGTAAAGGACGTAAGGACGAGAAAATAGGAGGGGGGGTTGGTATGTATATTCAAGACTCAATATGTTATAAAGATAGAGATGACCTGGAAACAGACAATTTATCAATGGAATCTATTTTCATAGAGATATCAAATGACAAATCTAAAAATACAATCATAGGAGTCATTTATAGGCCACCTAAGTCTAACATAAAAGATTTCCTAGAAAGTTTCGACAAAATCACTGAAACAATTTGTAAAGAAAATAAACACTGCTACATACTTGGGGATTTCAATCTAGACCTACTGAAAACTGAAACTAATGAGCAGATAAGCCAGTTCATTGATACTTTATATTCATCATCTTTTATACCACTTATCAGCAAACCGACAAGAATCACAAGTCATTCTGCTACTTTAATAGACAATATTTTCACGAATGTAATACACAATAATAAATCATTAAATGGTATTGTATACTCTGATATATCAGACCACCTTCCAATTTTCCATGTGAAACAGACTAATACAAAAGTTCAGAATTCTCCTGAAAAATATTCAAGATTTGTAAATGAAAAGAATATCAACACATTCATCAGTAAATTAAGTATGCACCAATGGAATTTATCATATAACAATCCTAAAGATGACTACAGGAATTTCAATGAACAGCTAACTAATATATACTACGAAAGTTTTCCATTGAAGAAAGTAAAAGATTCAAAAATTAACAGCAAACCTTGGATAACAAGTGGATTTAAAAAATCAATAAGAAAGAAAAACTCATTATACAAAAAGTTTATTAATTCGCCAACAGATGAAAATCATGCAAAATTCAAGCAATACAGAAACAAACTAAATAGTTTGTTAAGAAAATCTAAAAAACAGTATTACTCAAACACTCTAGAGAAATCTAAATCAGATATAAAACAAACTTGGAACATTTTGAAGAATTTACTAAATTCAAATAAAGGAAGAAGTAATTATCCAAAAAGCTTCAAATTATATGAACAAGGTAAAATTGTCAATAATGATAACTGCCATCAAATATCTAATGCATTTGCAGAATATTTTACTAACATTGGAAAAAATTTGTCAAAAGAGATACAAAACACCAATATAGACATTCACGATTACTTAAAAGGAGACTTCCAAAATAGCTGTTTCTTTGACCCAACTACGCCAAATGAAATTAATAAAATAGTATCATCACTAAAAAACAAAAATAGTTGTGGTTTTGATGATATTAATATCAAAGCAATTAAATTATCAATGCCATACTTATCCAATATACTGAGTAATCTGGTTAATTTATCACTACAATCAGGAATAGTTCCAGATGATCTTAAAGTAGCTAAGGTTGTTCCATTGTTTAAATCAGGAGACAAAGATGTAATCACAAACTATCGACCAGTATCTATTCTACCTTGCATCTCAAAAATTTATGAAAAAGTAGTATATCATAGGCTTATATCATACTTGGACAAGTATGAGATACTTAATAGCAATCAGTATGGCTTTAGAAATAAACATTCAACATCTATGGCTATTGTAGATTTTGTGGAAAAAATATCAAATGCAGTTGACGAAGGTTATACAACCACAGGAATTTTTCTAGATCTATCAAAGGCATTTGATACTATCGACCATGAAATTCTTCTCAAAAAATTAAAATTCTATGGAATTAGAGGTATTCCCCTAACTTGGTTAGAAAATTTTCTCACCAATAGAAAACAATATGTCGACTTAAATGGGATATGCTCAGAGACGCACAATATAACATGTGGCGTTCCTCAAGGATCGATACTTGGTCCCTTATTATTTCTAATTTACATTAATGATGTAAGTCATTCATCCGGAATTTTGAAGTTCACACTCTTTGCAGATGATACAAACGTTTTATACAGCTCAAAGGATTTGAAAAATTATAACTCAACAATAAACAACGAATTAGACAAATTAGCATTATGGTTCAAAACAAATAAATTATCTCTAAATGCCAAGAAAACAAACTATATGGTTTTTAAAAATTCAAAGAGGAAAAAAACAATACATTTAAATGTTAAAATAGATAATAATACCCTGAAAAAGGCTAATGAAACTAAATTTCTTGGGGTAATAATTGATGATCAGTTAAAATGGAAAGCATATATTAGTCACATATGTTCAAAAATCTCAAAGGGAACAGGTATTATCAATAGGGTAAGATACTTTCTACCAAAATCAGCATTAAAAACACTTTACTACTCATTAATCTATCCATATCTTCATTATGGTAACATCATATGGGGTAGCACTTATCCTAGCAATTTGAATAGACTGCGCATTATCCAAAAAAAAGTAGTAAGAAGCATTACTAACTCTCCATATCTTAGTCATACTAATCCATTATTTCACACTGAATCAATTCTAAAGATTGATGATATAACCAAACTAAATATTGCTTCTATGATGTATCTATTTCATACTAATCAATTACCCACCACTTTTAATCAATTTTTCAGACTAAATTCAGAAATTCACTCTCACAATACAAGACAATCACACAATTATCACACCAATTATAGGAAAACAAAACTTGCACAATTCTCAATTTCATATGTTGGACCATTATTATGGAACAGATACAATAAATTGCTTCAAAACTGCAAAAATATTTTCACATTCAAAAAATTACTTAAAGAAGAGTTATTATCCAAATATCAAATTATTTAACAAAAAGTTATCGATATCTTTATTCTCTAAAAATAAACAACAAAACAATATAATTAGAAAAAGGACTAATTTTAATTAATAATTATAACTTGGAATAAAAAATTTTCAAGTACATTTATGCACAAAAAAAAAAACATTGTTACAGTTAAAATTATTACATATTTGAACAGAGCTTTGATTAATGATAGTTTTTTATATATTATATAGTTAGTTAATTAATTTAAATCAATTGTAAAAATTTTTTATTGAACATTTTAGAAGGGGTCTTAAATTTATAAGCATTCTTTTGCTTTCTTAAGATGCCTTTTCCTAATCATTGTAATATATTGATTAATTTAAAATAAAAAAAAAAAACAATAATGTACATATGATTATGAATAAAGATATGAAAAATGAAAAAAAAAAAAAAAAATCCATCCCTTGACTCATTGGTGTACTATATCATCTACATTTCTTAATTACTGTATTCACATTTCAATGTATCACATTACCAGACAAACCAATATTTTAGCTTTGCAAAAACATCTCGCAGCATTTCATTTCCGATGGAAACTGCTAGTATTATGAGATATCCATTGATTTCAACTTGACTTGAGAAACATGCCCGCTCACTTTGAGCAACTTTTTTAAAGCAAAATATATTCAATTCCTTCCACAAACTTCACTGATACAAACGGCTGTTTAAAATATTTGACTAGAGATCACAACATCGTGAGTTTGATTCTGCTCGAGTGAAGTTTTCCAACACAATACGAAGGAACGCTGACAGTCGCAAGAATTGTGCTTCATTCACATTGTTTTTGTTTATATATTTAAAATTTGCCAAATCATAACTCATAACTCGACATTTTTCTTTCTCTTTTCAGTTATCGCCAATCCAAAATACATTGAGCAATGTATAAATACTGTGGAAGTTTTGCGAAGCGTTTAATTACCACGGTTCAGTTCAGTCTCCCGATCTCAATGAACCAAACATTATGACATGTTCCTATATTAAATAAATACACTTCAATTAAAAAAAATGTTATTGTAAATATCTAAAAAAGTTGAAATGAATTAAAAATAGATTATTTTGAGATGTTCAACTTATTTTCAATGAAAGAACTAGTATATCAACGATCGTCGTGGTGAGGACGATGCGAAATGTGTCAGGGGTGGGGTGGGGAGTTTTGTCGAAAAATCTGCATTTTGTGACCGAAGACAAAGACGACAAAAAGAGCCGAATTTTAAACTCGGGCATTCCTATGGAAGCCCGAGTAATGATTACATAACAATATTCATCCCAAGTAGTAAAACGGATGTCTATCGGGAAGACAACCAAGTTTATATTGCCAAAACAAACACTAAGTATTGTCCAGCAAGGTCTACGGCCTGCACAGTCTAAGGTCGAGCGGTATAACAACCGCTGTAGAGAAAGGAAATGGTATTTCGGAAAGATTACTTAAGATTTATGGCCGCTGGAAGTCAGATAGTGCTAAGGACATGTACAAGAATCTAAACAGAATCGTTTAAAAGTATCTAAAAGTCTAGTCATCTAAATATATTTGTAACTATATATAATATCATTGATTCAATGACTACAGATTAAACACTATAATGGTCCGCAAGCGAACCTACCACACATTTGTATGTCGTGTTCTTTTAGTTTATATTCTCGGAATATAAAAGTTAAATAATTTACGTTCGTTTGAACGAAGTGAATTAGAACGTAACGAAAATTTTTGTTTGAAAATAAAATTGACGACAGCGTGCGCGAGCGTGCACCATCGTGAAATGGTTCATAAAAAAGAACCAATCATAGCTCGCGTAATAACTTATCTATGTTATAATCCTTGTTTTCTCAAACTTAGTGATATTTAAGACTTCCGGAGGCGGACTATAGGAGGAGAGACCTTCACAGGAAGAGAGAGCGAGAAGTTAGACAAGAGTTGGATATTACTGAGTATCAATTACTATTGAATTTGAAGACAAAACTATTTGACTTATCCAGACTTGTCTGTATGACGTCACAAAAGAAGGATTAAGGATGGTTCATCAGTATTCATAAAACGCGATTTCGATTCACTTCAATGAATTTAAATATTGTTGAAAGTGGTATATTTTTTCTGGAGATATCGTTAACTAGAATTGTCAATTTGATATTGATCCCACAATTCGAAATCTCGTCGCGCGTTAGCGATGATTTAATGAACGAACTTTATAACAATAAGCGTTTGACAAATATATTCACAAAGGGTTGTCATCATTTGAATCTATCATGGAGGTGTGGTGGTTGTTTGTTGTTGTTGTGAAAAGTAGGGGTGAGGTGGTCGGTTGTTGTTGTTGTTGTGGATGATGGGGATGGGGTGCTCCACAGTACACTGCCGACAGCCCACAGCACACAGCCCACAGCAGCACAAAGCACACAGCAGCCCACAGTAGCCCACAGCAGCCCACAGCAGCCCACAGCTCACAGCACGGGGTCTAATTTGGTGCACACTTTACTACTGATGCCGTAAATGAATGTTTATTTGTTTCTGCGTTGGTCATTTTTGTATTGGTTTGGTTAGTTTCATGTTTTGTAGAGGGGTTCCTCGGTAAATTCCATTGCGCATGTGTGCATGCGCACTTTACTAAAAAAACGTGAATTCGATCCCACATGGATTGTCCGAAAAACATTTAGAGGTATAAAAGAGGTGTTGATACACAACTAATTGGTAGATCGCAGTGAAGCGGGGCGTGGAATTTGCCATTTATGGTCTAGGGGCCGGCTTATTTCTCCCTCACTGACCTGGTTCGCTGGGTTAGCCTTGTTAGCTCGGTCTGCCATTAAGGATAGCGCGGTCGTTGTCGAAATCTTCGGCCTATACGTAAGTGCTGCAAAGCCGCCATGCGACGCTTCAGCCTTATATGTGTCTGGAGGCATGGCCCGATTTTTGAATTTTCTTTCCTAATAATAAAGAAATATTTTCTTTACTCGTTATTGAAAGATTTATGAACACAATGTCGAGAAATGCTTTCTATTTTATTTCACAGATGTTTCTTCATCATTCCCGTTAATTAAAAGATATTTAAAAACCCACATTGATAATAGAGAAACTTTGTATTTATGTGAATATGCGTCCCACATTGATAATAGAGTAACTTTGTATTTATGTGAATATGCGTTCCACATTGAAAATAGAGAAACTTTGTATTTATGTGAATATGCGTCCCACATTGATAATAGAGTAACTTTGTATTTATGTGAATATGCGTTCCACATTGATAATAGAGAAACTTTGTATTTATGTGAATATGCGTCCCACATTGATAATAGAGTAACTTTGTATTTATGTGAATATGCGTTCCACATTGATAATAGAGAAACTTTGTATTTATGTGAATATGCGTTCCACATTGATGATAGAGAAACTTTGTATTTATATACATATGCGTCCCACATTGATAATAGAGAAACTTTGTATTTATATACATATGCGTCCCACATTGATAATAGAGAAACTTTGTATTTATGTGAATATGCGTCCCACATTGATAATAGAGTAACTTTGTATTTATGTGAATATGCGTTCCACATTGATAATAGAGAAACTTTGTATTTATGTGAATATGCGTCCCACATTGATAATAGAGTAACTTTGTATTTATGTGAATATGCGTTCCACATTGATAATAGAGAAACTTTGTATTTATATACATATGCGTCCCACATTGATAATAGAGAAACTTTGTATTTATATACATATGCGTCCCACATTGATAATAGAGAAACTTTGTATTTATGTGAATATGCGTCCCACATTGATAATAGAGTAACTTTGTATTTATGTGAATATGCGTTCCACATTGATAATAGAGAAACTTTGTATTTATGTGAATATGCGTTCCACATTGATGATAGAGAAACTTTGTATTTATATACATATGCGTCCCACATTGATAATAGAGAAACTTTGTATTTATATACATATGCGTCCCACATTGATAATAGAGAAACTTTGTATTTATGTGAATATGCGTCCCACATTGATAATAGAGTAACTTTGTATTTATGTGAATATGCGTTCCACATTGATAATAGAGAAACTTTGTATTTATGTGAATATGCGTCCCACATTGATAATAGAGTAACTTTGTATTTATGTGAATATGCGTTCCACATTGATAATAGAGAAACTTTGTATTTATATACATATGCGTCCCACATTGATAATAGAGAAACTTTGTATTTATATACATATGCGTCCCACATTGATAATAGAGAAACTTTGTATTTATGTGAATATGCGTCCCACATTGATAATAGAGTAACTTTGTATTTATGTGAATATGCGTTCCACATTGATAATAGAGAAACTTTGTATTTATATACATATGCGTCCCACATTGATAATAGAGAAACTTTGTATTTATATACATATGCGTCCCACATTGATAATAGAGAAACTTTGTATTTATGTGAATATGCGTTCCACATTGATAATAGAGAAACTTTGTATTTATATACATATGCGTCCCACATTGATAATAGAGAAACTTTGTATTTATATAGATATGCGTCCCACATTGATAATAGAGAAACTTTTTATTTATGTACATATGCGTCCCACATTGATAATAGAGAAACTTTGTATTTATATACATATGCGTCCCACATTGATAATAGAGTAACTTTGCATTTATATACATATGCGTCCCACATTGATAATAGAGAAACTTTGTATTTATGTGAATATGCGTCCCACATTGATAATAGAGAAACTTTGCATTTATATGCATATGCGTTCCACATTGATAATAGAGTAACTTTGCATTTATGTACATATGCGTCCTACATTGATAATAGAGAAACTTTGTATTTATGTACATATGCGTCCCACATTGATAATAGAGAAACTTTGTATTTATATACATATGCGTCCCACATTGATAATAGAGTAACTTTGCATTTATATACATATGCGTCCCACATTGATAATAGAGAAACTTTGTATTTATGTGAATATGCGTCCCACATTGATAATAGAGAAACTTTGCATTTATATGCATATGCGTTCCACATTGATAATAGAGAAACTTTGCATTTATGTAGATATGCGTCCCACATTGATAATAGAGAAACTTTGTATTTATGTGAGTATGCGTCCCACATTGATAATAGAGTAACTTTGTATTTATGTGAATATGCGTTCCACATTGATAATAGAGAAACTTTGTATTTATGTGAATATGCGTTCCACATTGATGATAGAGAAACTTTGTATTTATATACATATGCGTCCCACATTGATAATAGAGAAACTTTGTATTTATATACATATGCGTCCCACATTGATAATAGAGAAACTTTGTATTTATGTGAATATGCGTCCCACATTGATAATAGAGTAACTTTGTATTTATGTGAATATGCGTTCCACATTGATAATAGAGAAACTTTGTATTTATGTGAATATGCGTCCCACATTGATAATAGAGTAACTTTGTATTTATGTGAATATGCGTTCCACATTGATAATAGAGAAACTTTGTATTTATATACATATGCGTCCCACATTGATAATAGAGAAACTTTGTATTTATATACATATGCGTCCCACATTGATAATAGAGAAACTTTGTATTTATGTGAATATGCGTCCCACATTGATAATAGAGAAACTTTGTATTTATGTGAATATGCGTTCCACATTGATAATAGAGAAACTTTGTATTTATATACATATGCGTCCCACATTGATAATAGAGAAACTTTGTATTTATATACATATGCGTCCCACATTGATAATAGAGAAACTTTGTATTTATGTGAATATGCGTTCCACATTGATAATAGAGAAACTTTGTATTTATATACATATGCGTCCCACATTGATAATAGAGAAACTTTGTATTTATATAGATATACGTCCCACATTGATAATAGAGAAACTTTTTATTTATGTACATATGCGTCCCACATTGATAATAGAGAATTTTTGTATTTATATACATATGCGTCCCACATTGATAATAGAGTAACTTTGCATTTATATACATATGCGTCCCACATTGATAATAGAGAAACTTTGTATTTATGTGAATATGCGTCCCACATTGATAATAGAGAAACTTTGCATTTATATGCATATGCGTTCCACATTGATAATAGAGTAACTTTGCATTTATGTACATATGCGTCCTACATTGATAATAGAGAAACTTTGTATTTATGTACATATGCGTCCCACATTGATAATAGAGAAACTTTGTATTTATATACATATGCGTCCCACATTGATAATAGAGTAACTTTGCATTTATATACATATGCGTCCCACATTGATAATAGAGAAACTTTGTATTTATGTGAATATGCGTCCCACATTGATAATAGAGAAACTTTGCATTTATATGCATATGCGTTCCACATTGATAATAGAGAAACTTTGCATTTATGTAGATATGCGTCCCACATTGATAATAGAGAAACTTTGTATTTATGTACATATGCGTCCCACATTGATAATAGAGAAACTTTGTATTTATATACATATGCGTCCCACATTGATAATAGAGTAACTTTGCATTTATATACATATGCGTCCCACATTGATAATAGAGTAACTTTGTATTTATATACATATGCGTCCCACATTGATAATAGAGAAACTTTGTATTTATATACATATGCGTCCCACATTGATAATAGAGAAACTTTGTATTTATATACATATGCGTCCCACATTGATAATAGAGAAACTTTGTATTTATGTGAATATGCGTCCCACATTGATAATAGAGTAACTTTGTATTTATGTGAATATGCGTTCCACATTGATAATAGAGAAACTTTGTATTTATATACATATGCGTCCCACATTGATAATAGAGAAACTTTGTATTTATATACATATGCGTCCCACATTGATAATAGAGAAACTTTGTATTTATGTGAATATGCGTTCCACATTGATAATAGAGAAACTTTGTATTTATATACATATGCGTCCCACATTGATAATAGAGAAACTTTGTATTTATATACATATGCGTCCCACATTGATAATAGAGAAACTTTGTATTTATGTGAATATGCGTCCCACATTGATAATAGAGTAACTTTGTATTTATGTGAATATGCGTTCCACATTGATAATAGAGAAACTTTGTATTTATGTGAATATGCGTTCCACATTGATAAAAGAGTAACTTTGCATTTATGTGAATATGCGTTCCACATTGATAATAGAGTAACTTTGCATTTATGTACATATGCGTCCCACATTGATAATAGAGAAACTTTGCATTTATGTAGATATGCGTCCCACATTGATAATAGAGAAACTTTTTATTTATGTGAATATGCGTCCCACATTGATAATAGAGTAACTTTGTATTTATATACATATGCGTCCCACATTGATAATAGAGTAACTTTGTATTTATATACATATGCGTCCCACATTGATAATAGAGAAACTTTGCATTTATATACATATGCGTCCCACATTGATAATAGAGTAACTTTGCATTTATGTACATATGCGTCCCACATTGATAATAGAGAAACTTTGCATTTATGTAGATATGCGTCCCACATTGATAATAGAGAAAGTTTTTATTTATGTACATATGCGTCCCACATTGATAATAGAGAAACTTTGTATTTATATACATATGCGTCCCACATTGATAATAGAGTAACTTTGCATTTATATACATATGCGTCCCACATTGATAATAGAGAAACTTTGTATTTATGTGAATATGCGTCCCACATTGATAATAGAGAAACTTTGCATTTATATGCATATGCGTTCCACATTGATAATAGAGTAACTTTGCATTTATGTACATATGCGTCCCACATTGATAATAGAGAAACTTTGCATTTATGTAGATATGCGTCCTACATTGATAATAGAGAAACTTTGTATTTATGTACATATGCGTCCCACATTGATAATAGAGAAACTTTGTATTTATATACATATGCGTCCCACATTGATAATAGAGTAACTTTGCATTTATATACATATGCGTCCCACATTGATAATAGAGAAACTTTGTATTTATGTGAATATGCGTCCCACATTGATAATAGAGAAACTTTGCATTTATATGCATATGCGTTCCACATTGATAATAGAGTAACTTTGCATTTATGTGAATATGCGTTCCACATTGATGATAGAGTAACTTTGCATTTATATGCATATGCGTTCCAAAATGATAATAGAGTAACTTTGCTTTTATATACATATGCGTCCCACATTGATAATAGAGAAACTTTGTATTTATGTGAATATGCGTCCCACATTGATAATAGAGAAACTTTGTATTTATGTACATATGCGTCCCACATTGATAATAGAGAAACTTTGTATTTATGTGAATATGCGTCCCAGATTGATAATAGAGTAACTTTGTATTTATGTGAATATGCGTTCCACATTGATAATAGAGAAACTTTGTATTTATATACATATGCGTCCCACATTGATAATAGAGAAACTTTGTATTTATATACATATGCGTCCCACATTGATAATAGAGAAACTTTGTATTTATGTGAATATGCGTTCCACATTGATAATAGAGAAACTTTGTATTTATATACATATGCGTCCCACATTGATAATAGAGAAACTTTGTATTTATATACATATGCGTCCCACATTGATAATAGAGAAACTTTGTATTTATGTGAATATGCGTCCCACATTGATAATAGAGTAACTTTGTATTTATGTGAATATGCGTTCCACATTGATAATAGAGAAATTTTGTATTTATATACATATGCGTCCCACATTGATAATAGAGAAACTTTGTATTTATATACATATGCGTTCCACATTGATAATAGAGAAACTTTGTATTTATGTGAATATGCGTCCCACATTGATAATAGAGTAACTTTGCATTTATGTGAATATGCGTTCCACATTGATGATAGAGTAACTTTGCATTTATATGCATATGCGTTCCAAAATGATAATAGAGTAACTTTGCTTTTATATACATATGCGTCCCACATTGATAATAGAGAAACTTTGTATTTATGTGAATATGCGTCCCACATTGATAATAGAGAAACTTTGTATTTATGTACATATGCGTCCCACATTGATAATAGAGAAACTTTGTATTTATGTGAATATGCGTCCCAGATTGATAATAGAGTAACTTTGTATTTATGTGAATATGCGTTCCACATTGATAATAGAGAAACTTTGTATTTATATACATATGCGTCCCACATTGATAATAGAGAAACTTTGTATTTATATACATATGCGTCCCACATTGATAATAGAGAAACTTTGTATTTATGTGAATATGCGTTCCACATTGATAATAGAGAAACTTTGTATTTATATACATATGCGTCCCACATTGATAATAGAGAAACTTTGTATTTATATACATATGCGTCCCACATTGATAATAGAGAAACTTTGTATTTATGTGAATATGCGTCCCACATTGATAATAGAGTAACTTTGTATTTATGTGAATATGCGTTCCACATTGATAATAGAGAAATTTTGTATTTATATACATATGCGTCCCACATTGATAATAGAGAAACTTTGTATTTATATACATATGCGTTCCACATTGATAATAGAGAAACTTTGTATTTATGTGAATATGCGTCCCACATTGATAATAGAGAAACTTTGTATTTATGTGAATATGCGTTCCACATTGATAATAGAGTAACTTTGCATTTATGTGAATATGCGTTCCACATTGATAATAGAGTAACTTTGCATTTATGTACATATGCGTCCCACATTGATAATAGAGTAACTTTGCATTTATATACATATGCGTCCCACATTGATAATAGAGAAACTTTGTATTTATGTGAATATGCGTCCCACATTGATAATAGAGAAACTTTGCATTTATATGCATATGCGTTCCACATTGATAATAGAGTAACTTTGCATTTATGTACATATGCGTCCCACATTGATAATAGAGAAACTTTGCATTTATGTAGATATGCGTCCCACATTGATAATAGAGAAACTTTGTATTTATGTACATATGCGTCCCACATTGATAATAGAGAAACTTTGTATTTATATACATATGCGTCCCACATTGATAATAGAGTAACTTTGCATTTATATACATATGCGTCCCACATTGATAATAGAGTAACTTTGTATTTATATACATATGCGTCCCACATTGATAATAGAGAAACTTTGTATTTATATACATATGCGTCCCACATTGATAATAGAGAAACTTTGTATTTATGTGAATATGCGTTCCACATTGATAATAGAGAAACTTTGTATTTATGTACATATGCGTCCCACATTGATAATAGAGAAACTTTGTATTTATATACATATGCGTTCCACATTGATAATAGAGAAACTTTGTATTTATGTGAATATGCGTCCCACATTGATAATAGAGAAACTTTGTATTTATGTGAATATGCGTTCCACATTGATAATAGAGTAACTTTGCATTTATGTGAATATGCGTTCCACATTGATAATAGAGTAACTTTGCATTTATGTACATATGCGTCCCACATTGATAATAGAGAAACTTTGCATTTATGTAGATATGCGTCCCACATTGATAATAGAGAAACTTTGTATTTATGTACATATGCGTCCCACATTGATAATAGAGAAACTTTGTATTTATATACATATGCGTCCCACATTGATAATAGAGTGACTTTGCATTTATATACATATGCGTCCAACATTGATAATAGAGAAACTTTGTATTTATGTGAATATGCGTCCCACATTGATAATAGAGAAACTTTGCATTTATATGCATATGCGTTCCACATTGATAATAGAGTAACTTTGCATTTATGTACATATGCGTCCCACATTGATAATAGAGAAACTTTGCATTTATGTAGATATGCGTCCCACATTGATAATAGAGAAACTTTGTATTTATATACATATGCGTTCCACATTGATAATAGAGAAACTTTGTATTTATGTGAATATGCGTCCCACATTGATAATAGAGAAACTTTGTATTTATGTGAATATGCGTTCCACATTGATAATAGAGTAACTTTGCATTTATGTGAATATGCGTTCCACATTGATAATAGAGTAACTTTGCATTTATGTACATATGCGTCCCACATTGATAATAGAGAAACTTTGCATTTATGTAGATATGCGTCCCACATTGATAATAGAGAAACTTTGTATTTATGTACATATGCGTCCCACATTGATAATAGAGAAACTTTGTATTTATATACATATGCGTCCCACATTGATAATAGAGTGACTTTGCATTTATATACATATGCGTCCAACATTGATAATAGAGAAACTTTGTATTTATGTGAATATGCGTCCCACATTGATAATAGAGAAACTTTGCATTTATATGCATATGCGTTCCACATTGATAATAGAGTAACTTTGCATTTATGTACATATGCGTCCCACATTGATAATAGAGAAACTTTGCATTTATGTAGATATGCGTCCCACATTGATAATAGAGAAACTTTGTATTTATGTGAATATGCGTCCCACATTGATAATAGAGAAACTTTGTATTTATATACATATGCGTCCCACATTGATAATAGAGTAACTTTGCATTTATATACATATGCGTCCCACATTGATAATAGAGTAACTTTGTATTTATATACATATGCGTCCCACATTGATAATAGAGAAACTTTGTATTTATATACATATGCGTCCCACATTGATAATAGAGAAACTTTGTATTTATATACATATGCGTCCCACATTGATAATAGAGAAACTTTGCATTTATGTAGATATGCGTCCCACATTGATAATAGAGTAACTTTGCATTTATATACATATGCGTCCCACATTGATAATAGAGAAACTTTGTATTTATGTGAATATGCGTCCCACATTGATAATAGAGTAACTTTGCATTTATATACATATGCGTCCCACATTGATAATAGAGTAACTTTGTATTTATATACATATGCGTCCCACATTGATAATAGAGAAACTTTGTATTTATATACATATGCGTCCCACATTGATAATAGAGAAACTTTGCATTTATGTAGATATGCGTCCCAGATTGATAATAGAGAAACTTTGTATTTATGTACATATGCGTCCCACATTGATAATAGAGAAACTTTGTATTTATATACATATGCGTCCCACATTGATAATAGAGTAACTTTGCATTTATATACATATGCGTCCCACATTGATAATAGAGAAACTTTGTATTTATGTGAATATGCGTCCCACATTGATAATAGAGAAACTTTGCATTTATATGCATATGCGTTCCACATTGATAATAGAGTAACTTTGCATTTATGTACATATGCGTCCCACATTGATAATAGAGAAACTTTGCATTTATGTAGATATGCGTCCCACATTGATAATAGAGAAACTTTGTATTTATGTACATATGCGTCCCACATTGATAATAGAGAAACTTTGTATTTATATACATATGCGTCCCACATTGATAATAGAGTAACTTTGCATTTATATACATATGCGTCCCACATTGATAATAGAGAAACTTTGTATTTATGTGAATATGCGTCCCACATTGATAATAGAGAAACTTTGCATTGATATGCATATGCGTTCCACAGTGATAATAGAGTAACTTTGCATTTATGTGAATATGCGTTCCACATTGATAATAGAGTAACTTTGTATTTATGTGAATATGCGTCCCACATTGATAATAGAGTAACTTTGTATTTATGTGAATATGCGTTCCACATTGATAATAGAGAAACTTTGTATTTATATACATATGCGTCCCACATTGATAATAGAGAAACTTTGTATTTATATACATATGCGTCCCACATTGATAATAGAGAAACTTTGTATTTATGTGAATATGCGTCCCACATTGATAATAGAGTAACTTTGTATTTATGTGAATATGCGTTCCACATTGATAATAGAGAAACTTTGTATTTATGTGAATATGCGTTCCACATTGATAATAGAGAAACTTTGTATTTATATACATATGCGTTCCACATTGATAATAGAGAAACTTTGTATTTATATACATATGCGTTCCACATTGATAATAGAGTAACTTTGCATTTATATGCATATGCGTTCCACATTGATAATAGAGAAACTTTGTATTTATGTGAATATGCGTCCCACATTGATAATAGAGAAACTTTGTATTTATGTGAATATGCGTTCCACATTGATAATAGAGAAACTTTGTATTTATATACATATGCGTCCCACATTGATAATAGAGAAACTTTGTATTTATATACATATGCGTCCCACATTGATAATAGAGAAACTTTGTATTTATGTGAATATGCGTCCCACATTGATAATAGAGTAACTTTGTATTTATGTGAATATGCGTTCCACATTGATAATAGAGAAACTTTGTATTTATGTGAATATGCGTTCCACATTGATAATAGAGAAACTTTGTATTTATATACATATGCGTTCCACATTGATAATAGAGAAACTTTGTATTTATATACATATGCGTTCCACATTGATAATAGAGTAACTTTGCATTTATATGCATATGCGTTCCACATTGATAATAGAGAAACTTTGTATTTATGTGAATATGCGTCCCACATTGATAATAGAGAAACTTTGTATTTATGTGAATATGCGTTCCACATTGATAATAGAGTAACTTTGCATTTATGTACATATGCGTCCCACATTGATAATAGGGTAACTTTGCATTTATGTGAATATGCGTCCCACATTGATGGTTGACGCACTTTGCATTTATGAAGTACATACATTTTTATATAGAATGTAAAAATATAATAGATAAATGAATAAATAAAATAAGAATAAATTATAAGGCCATGCCTCCAGACAAACATACAGAGCTGCAGCGTCACATGGCGGCCTTGCAGCACTTACGTATATATTTGTGCTTTCACGACCAGTGTATAAGTCAGTAAGTAAGTAAGTTTATTCGAAAAAATTACATGACAACGGCTTTCGCCAGCTGAAAAACGTAATTATTCACACTAATATAAAGTAAAGCTAAATAATTAATTACATTATTGAAAACTATATATATATAAATAAAATTTCTAATAATAATTATAATAAATATTTAAATTAATATACTAAAATTTAAAATTTGTTTATTTATGAGTCTGCTCATTTTGATGATGTATAAATTCTTATAACGGTCTGTTTTACATTAAGCCAGATTAAAAAGACATGTGGGACGCAGTGTATGGTAACGCAATGAATCCGGAAATTATTATGTCACGCATACAACTGCCGCCGAAAGTTTCACCGTTCTCATTTTACAGTACTAGTGTAGTTTTCGATCATGGCGGCCGAACTGCGATACAAAGACAAAGTCACAATAGTTACTGGCGGCTCCAAAGGAATAGGAGAAGGAATAGTACGAGAATTCGGTAAGAATAAATCATAGTAAGCGAGATATACTGTATTTAGTTTTAGTCGTCACATGGTTGATTTCCCAATATTGTGTTCTTCATAGTTGATTTGCTCCTAATTTGTCTCGGATTTCCTGCTCGATATTACATGAAATTAAGAGAAGTGACTTTAAAAATCATAATATAAAAATTAGGTAAACCTAACAGCGCAGCTCCGATTTATAAATAGGGTTGTTATAGACAATGGAATGCTCATTCATTCATTCATTCATTTATTCACTATCTTTTATTAAAATTGTTGATCAATGCAGAATTAATCAAAAATGACTATAGATGAAATAGCAAACAAATAAATGAATTAATTGATTAATCTATTCAAACAACCATCAAAAGAAAATAATATAATAATAAATGAGCAATTCAAATGGTTAAATGAATGAGTGAGTGATTAAGAAGATCGATTGAAGTCTTCAAATCTTTATGCACGCGACAACATTTACGCAAGAAATGTGCACAAAAACTCGAAAAAATATCCGACCGTATTTGACAGTCAACGTGGCTTCCCTAGGTTTTTGTTGTTATCCATGGTAAAAATAGCACTCTTCAATTAAAATTGATTATCCAATGAGAAGTTAGAAGAGCATTAACATGGCTTTTTGAGTTGTAAACAAATTCCCGCATACTGTTCGCTTTATCACGCTCTCTTTTAGGTTAAAAAAATGTAATAATATAAAAATTAGGTAAACCTAATAGCGGAGCTCCGATTTAATGAATTATTCATTCAATCATTCATTTATTCATTCACTGCCAAAGTTGTTGATAAATCAATTTATCAATCAAAAATGACATTTCAACATTTCATTATACGCAATAAATATGCACAAAAATGCGAAAAATATCCGACCGTATTTTGTTAGTAACAGGTTATGCATTGTAAATATCGCACTTGTCAATTAAAATTGATTATCCAATGAGAAGATAGAAAAGCTCTAACATGGCTTCTTTGAGTTGAAAACAAATCCCCGCGCGCTTCTCGCTTTACGCTCTTTTAGGTTTGAAAAATGTTCACCTTTCTTAACTAATTGGTGATCTAGCTATCTAATACGGCTGTGTATTTTAAATTAGCAAATGTGAATACTGCGTAACTCGTTAAAAAATAGCTAGTATGAACTTTTATTTCAATATGAATTTGATTACACTGATGATACAAGCGTTTTATTGCAATTCAATAACAAATCAAAGAATTGCAAGAATCAAATTTTAAACAACAACAAAAAACACAAAAAGGTCTCAGCCATGGAGAAATATCTTACAAAAAGAAGTAAATAGTTTGCAGGAATTATTGCAAACTGCTTTCAAGTGTATGGTAAAAAATAAATTAACAAATGTAAACATACCGGCGCTACGTTTCTTCTCCTGTACTGTCATTTTTCCACTGAAATGTTCGTCCTCAGTGCTGATTACAACAAGCTTCTTCATGTTTTCAGAATTTTAAAAGTTAAAAAAACATTTTCACTGCTTCTAAAAAGTTTTCAGAAAGCCGGCATAGCATGGTTAGCTCGTCTTGCTCGATCACACATTGTTCTAAATTTCCTTCCACGCCGTGAACTGCCAGTCCTACTTTGTTGACAAACATCTTGTATGAAAAAGTTATTTTTCGTTGTGATTAGTTGATTAATCTGCATTGATTCTAAAGCTCTTTGTGTTCTGAATTGCCCGTAAAAATTGATGAATGAACAGAGTGAAATCTTCTTCGTGAGTCGTGTTGGTCTTGCTTTTCACCGCTTTTGAATTTCTGTAAATGTACGTTTGTTTTGTTTCTGTTTTTATGAACTTTTGATCATCGTCGATTTTCTCTTTTCTTTTTTTTTTACTTTTAAAAGTAGATTAGTCGATCGTTGAAAAACGCCACGAAGAATATAACAGCGGTCATTTGTTTCTGTTTGTCAGTCAAACCTCTTAAAGCCGTCAGCTTATCTTTACTATTCTCATGCTCTTTGTCCAGTGTAGAAATACATTTTGTAGAAAAATTTCAGTAAACTTCAAAAAAATTGATTGATTTGGCGCCCACTAAAATCGGTCAGCGTTTTCGCGCGCAATGGGCACGGATAGACTCTTCCTCACTCTCTCGCTCCGTCGCTACGCTCTCCGCATAGAGACTGTTACACTAGAATGTCGCAAAGGATTATAGGTCCCACAAATGTGGGACCCGGGATGCTTTGCGAAACATTAGTAACAAGTTTGAACAAGAACACATAAAACAAAAACACAGACCGGGACAGGGTCCCACGGGCTACTGTACAAGCCGCCAAAGTCAAAATTCCTTTGATTTCAGTCGTGTAAGCTCGAATTACGATTCAATCAACACATTTCACGAAATATTAAGCTCAATATGTACAGGCATTTTATTCACAACCAATAGTTAAATAAAGATTGATTTCGATACGTTTTACCTACGTGTTTTACAAGTGATCGGGTTCGAAGTTTGCGCTCCATATGTAAGCAAAGTTTGGAGCTCTAAAAGTCAAAGAAACAGACTTTACAGGACAAAAAATACTTCCTGAGAATCTCAATAAATACCATGCATGTTCATTTGTAAGCCAAGAAGCTATAATTTAAAAAATGAACCAAAAAACGACCGTTATACTGCCAGCGACAATCGTTGAATTCCACTGCTCAACGTTGTCATTGTTTATAAATTTTGTGATTTGCATACGACCAATAGGAATTCAACTACGAATCAGATTCTAACGGCCAATCAAAGACTCGCTACTATTCTGGTGTAACAGTCTCTATGCGTAGAGCGTAGCGACGGAGCGAGAGACTGAGGAAGAGTCTATGGGCACGGACGGACACCGTACGTATTTCGGACACGCGGGCTTCCTGTGTCTGTCGACAAAAATTCAGCTCGATGGTTTACCATATTTTCTTAATTATGGTGCTCCGCGCGGAGCTCCGCTAAAAATCGAAAAAACTTGAATTTTCACATGAAAGGTATGATGAACAAATTATTGGTAATCTATCTGTGCATTTTTTAAAAATAGCTAGACAACTAATATCCTATATTTATCGTATTTGCTAACTTATGAACTTTTATTTCAAGATTAACTTTTCAAAACAAAAACATAACAAATCAAAGAATTACAAGAATCATCGATGCCGATGGAGAAATAGCTTGATTTCATATGGATAATAAAAAAAAATTAAAGGAAGGTCGGCAAAAAATGTTAACATACCTTAGCCGTATGTTGAGTAGGATAAAAAAGTGACTTTCAATAAACTTTTCCTCAAATCTGAGAATCAACCGGCGTCACGTTTCTAGTCCTGAACTGTCACTTTTCCAGTCTGAAATTTTCTTCCTCAGTTCTGATTACATAATGGCTTGTTCATGTTTTTAGAATTTTAAAAGTGAAAAAACATTTTCACCGCCTCTAAAAAGTTCACACAGTTCAACAGAACGGCGTAGTATGGCTAGCTCGTGTTGCTCCATCACCCACCATTGTGCTAAATTTGCATGCATTTCGATCCACTCCCTGAACTGGCAGTCCTACTTAGTTGACAAACATCTTGTGTGAAAAGTTATTTTTTGTTGTGAATAGCTGATAAATCTGCATTGATCCTAAAGCTCTCCGTGTTATGAATTGCCCGTAAGAATTGATGAATGAACAGATTGAACTGGCATCTTCGTGATCTCGTTTTCTTCTTGCATTTCACCTCTTTTGAATTGCTGCAAATGTACAATTTTTGTTTTTATGAATTTTTGGTCACCGTTTATTTTACTTTTAAGAGTAGATTAGTCGATAAGTAATGATTGAAAAAGGCCAAGAAGAATCCACGAACTCGAAGCCCTTCTTTACCATCTTGCACTGACTTGTCAAATAAACTCTTCCAGAAAATATAAAATGTAAAATCTCCATCTTTGAATGACTTTCAATCAATCAATCAATCATTTTTTATTTAGTACCATAAGTTATAATTAGTTTACATTTAAAAACATTCTTTTTAGTACAAGCTACCTATAATAACTTATAGAGTTAGACGAGATAGGCAGCTTATAATTCAGATAATTGAATATAATTTATAAATACATAGAATAAAGGTAGAAGATCGTAATATTTTATGCAAACAGACATTTTTACATAGATAACTATAACTCTATAGTATATTAAATACAAGAAATATGATATAGAAGTATAATAAATATTTTATATACACTATGGTGCATAATATCATACTCGGGCCTATTCCGTTTGGTCCGAGTACGATGCAAGTAGTTGATTGATCAAGGAATCCTTAGAGTTGTGTTTTTTGAGATTTTTAATAGGTTCATCAATTTTATTCCAAACGTGGGCACCTGAAAATTTTATGTTAAATTTGCCATAGTTGGTTCGTATTTTTGGCAAGGAAAAGCTTGATTTGGAAGCTAGTCGTGTATTGTAACTATGTGTATTTTTAACACTTGTGAAAAAGGAATGAACACAAGCTGGAAGATTATTGTTGTTAAAGTCGTACATGAATAGTGCAGTATGAAGAAAAACAAGATCAGGGAACTTTAAAATATTTAGACTGATAAAAATCGGGTTAGTGTGAGCTTGAAAGGTGCTGAAAGTCATAATACGCAAAGTCCGTTTTTGTAAAATTAAAAGTGGATTTAAAGTTGAAGGATATGTATGACCCCAGACAATTATGCCGTAAGTGAGATATGGGTAAATAAAACTATAGTAAAGGTTAACAAGCAAAGGAAGCGGTAAATAATGGCGTGCTTTTGAAATTATACCAATATTGCGTTTAATTTGGTTGTAATAAATGAAATGTGAGATTTCCAATGGTTTTTATCCATCATCATTCCGAGGTATTTTATTTTCGTACGTATTTACTTTTAAGTACAAATGAAAATTTTATCAGCTCTGCATGACTTCACAGTTGAATAGTTAAAAACATTTTTCTTCGGTAAGTAGCTTTTTCCCCCCTTTTCAATTCGACCTCTTTGTTTCTCTTTCTCAGTCAAAACTCTTTAAGCCGCAGCCTAGCTTAACCATTTTCTTCCTCGTTGTCCATTGTAAAAATACTTTTTCTAGAAACTTTTCCGTAAATATAAACTGAAAAAAATTTATTGTGAATTTATTTTTGTGTTCACTAAAAAAAACTGGTCAGCGACCTTGCCCTGTAGTACACGGACGTACGGCGTACGTATTTTCGAAATCCGGGTTTCCTGTGGTCGATTTCAAATGAGCTCGATGGTTTACCATATTTTCTAAATTATGGAGCTCCGCTACAAGATAAATAATTGTGTCATTTTATGGTGTTTTCGTGGGGATTGTACTGTCGCAATTTGTAATAATCGTCGCAATTTGTAATACCTGTCGCAATTTGTAATAAACCTGTCGCAATTTGTAATAACTGTCGCAATTTGTAATAAACCTGTCGCAATTTGTAATAACAAAAGCTGTCGCAATTTGTAATAACTGCTGTCGCAATTTGTAATACCAAAAAGCTGTCGCAATTTGTAATAACTCTGTCGCAATTTGTAATAATAATGTCATGACTCGAAAATTGCTGTTTATATTGGAAGGAATGCAGTTGAGATTTTGATAAAGTCACAAGATATAAAAAGGGATATAATAATAATAATCGGAAAAACTAATAATAAGATGTTCATGATGTCAGTTTTGCAAGTCGCCGATCGCAAAGAAAAAAACAGTCAATGATGTATATATTCGAGAAAGATTGAGCCAAGATAGGGCTCTCAATTTTGTGTAATGAGCCTAATAAAACACTGTGTATTAATATTAAGACTAGGTCATGGTTGCGGGTGAAAGAGAGATAATAGAACTAGGTTTATATAAAGAGGCCTGGAATTTTGCTTTACATTATAAAACTGAATGACTAGAACAGATGTGAATGTAATAAATCCAGATGAGATTGACTTGCATTTGACAATCTATTGTTTCTAAGTTTTTTATTTATTTATTTTTTAATTATTTTTATTTAGTGATTGCAATTCCCTTCTCGGCATAGAAAATCTCGACTTCGATTGGAATAGGACGGGGATGTGCTCGTCGAAATGTTTGAAAATGACCCCAATAGGTACAAAAATCTATCTAAAAAGGCGTGGTAATACATGATTTTTACCTCTAAAAGATAGAAATACAAATGAATATAATGGTCGTAAAATCGAAACCTTGTTTTTGAACATGATCAATAAATACCTTAAATGGCACCAACTTTAATTCTGAGAGACTGAAAACCTCCTAAAAGGAACAACGACCATCCCAACCCTCTGATATATGTATATGGTATACCCTCTACCGGGTCTAATCGAGGTGAGTGAGATGACAAAATTAAGCCGTTCAGAAATAAAAATGACTGAATACCTTTATTCTTGTTTTAGATTTTAATTAACGTTTCTATACAATGATATTGCAAACTCGGTTATGCCGTTAGACTGATTGCCTTCTAACTGAACCACGTTATCATGTTCACAACCAAGGCAGCATTGCTAAAGTTATTTTACGTTTGATAATGCAGCAGAACGTGCGATTTTTTACAGAAATAATTGAAACTACTTGCTGGCTAGTCTTAACTTTAACTTTTAAAATTTTAACAAAAAATGTATTTTTGATAGTATTTCTCTATCTACTTCTCCACCATATTCATTAGTGGTGTAATCTATCTTCTAACATGCATGAGCGTAACAGCAAAAAAAAAAAAAAAAAAAAAAAAGAACAAGAAACTAGAAGATCTGTTGAAATGACAATGCTTGTTGTGACTTCAAAAGATACAAAAAGCATGAGAATTTGGCAAATTTCATATTTTAAACCGTAAAAAAGACCAAATCGCTGATTTTTACCCCTAAAAGATACGACGTCATCCCGATCGCTTACCCTCTGAGTTCCCCCCTCACCCCTCCCTCCCTCCCCCCGATCGCTTACCCTCTGAGTTACCCCCTCACCCCTCCCTCCCTCCCCCCGATCGCTTACCCTCTGAGTTACCCCCTCCCCCCATGTAGCATGTACCCAGCAACGGCTCTCTCTCCGTCTTGGAATCAGCAATTCACATCAACGGAATCTGGAATCCCAAACTTGGGATCAACCCTTGGAATCTTAACGGATTAGACATGGGATGAGTTGATTGATTTTGGAGAAATATGGGGGCTAAGATAGCCTTACCATGGAATTAAAATAATAAAGCTTTTCAGGCTGAAGAAAAAGCCTAAAAGCTTAAAAAAATTAATAATAATAATAATAATAATAATAATAATAATAATAATAATAATAATAATTAATATTTATAAATTCAACTATCAGGACTGTTTCCTTGATCCGGAGTCGTCCGGATAATCGACGTTTGACTGTATTGATGACACTTAGATTGTTGAATAGAAACCATTAGGATTAAATCCATATTAATCAATGTATCTTTTTTGTCAATTATCTTTCCTAGAATATAACAGATTTCATTTTTACCACGACTCTAGGTTTCTCAGGAAAAAAACATATTGAGATATTAGTCTATATATACTGTACTTACTCATTCTAGCCGTTATTACAAATTGCGACAGAGTTATTACAAATTGCGACAGCTTTTTGGTATTACAAATTGCGACAGCAGTTATTACAAATTGCGACAGCTTTTGTTATTGCAAATTGCGACAGGTTTATTACAAATTGCGACAGTTATTACAAATTGCGACAGGTTTATTACAAATTGCGACAGGTATTACAAATTGCGACGATTATTACAAATTGCGACAGTACAGGGATTCTCAGTATCAAAACAGAAGATAATTTTTTTCTACAAAATAGCAATATTAAACAAGTAACAATTCGAGATATATAAAAACATTGTAAGTATAACAACAGTGCATATAAAAGATAAGTTTGGTTGTTGGTAATCATTTTCATCGTTGAAGAAATAAAATTATTTTCGATTGTTTGAACTCGTGTTCGTCACATGATTTTACTCAATCTTTCAGGTATGCTGGGGAGCTTTTGTTAGACAAAAACAACTAAACACATGCAGCCAAAAAATTAGCAAATAAAGAAAAAAAAATCAAGGGACTAGAAAAAACTTTGGATTTCATTATTGATTTTTTTTATAACTTCTGTCTCTGTGATTCTGTCCTATATGCAGTTGTACTGGTTTCATATCCCCCTTTTTTATCCAGTGGATAACTTTATTCAGGCTTCGTGTAACCGGCCCCTGGTCGGTAGATAGTATCTGATCCAGTTTCTGAGGGAAATGATCCACTGGTACTTCAAAACACTGGCCCTGTTTAAGACAGTAATATTTCAAAAATCCATACCCTATTCAAGAGAAATTGGTAAACTGTAGACCCTATCCATCCCGTAAAGATTGTCAGTGTGTCAATATTATTCAATTTGACTTTATTTTCTATTAGATTAAATATTAAACAAAAAAATGAAGTCACCTGACTTGGGGATCTTCCGGGTGAGGGTTAGGTTTGGCTGACTGGGTTTAGAGATTTTGCTGTTAGGGTGATGGTTATCGGGTTAAGATTTAATTTTTCCTATATTGTAATCTCTTGGCTCTGCCCTGGTCATGTGATCACCTCTTGACCCACCAAAATGTTATGTACAATCTCGATACTGCCCAATGACTATATGATGAGTAACTTCAGGTTTGCTCCTTGTGCTTGATTCTCAAAATGGGTACCCTCTTTCTTTTACACACCGCATATCTTTAAAAATAGCCTAGAATAGCCATTTTTCCAAGTACCCTCCCCACTAAATCTGCAAGGAGTGCACCTTTTGAGGTGGAATGTCACACACAAATTCACATTGATAAAACAAACTTGTTGGTAGAGTTAAAGTTCAAAAATGCTCATAATTTGTGGAAAGTATTTTTTTTTTTGTTTAATATCATTTTGCTATTTTAAACATCGATCTGCAGATATTTTCTAATTATTTATTCATTCATTAACTAATGTATAGTTTATTGTTATTTGTATTGAGTATACACGACCACATCAGCTACCCTGCCAATATTCATCGTGTATAAATAAAAGTTATTTATTATTATTATTATTACCCTGTTTAAGACATTAGTAAACAGGTAATATTACCCATATTCTGAATAGGGATGTACTTTCCCTATGTTTACTATGTCTTGGGGTAAAATGTATACTACCCCATTGAAGACATGGAGGCCAAAAAACCATACCCTATTTGGCAGAACGTCCCCATATAGTAAATATAATGGTTCACTAGCGCGCAAGTTATTACATGGTACATGGTACATGAGGACACTAAGCATGCTAGGAATATACCCTGTACTGAATCAATGTTGCACTTAGGCTATCAGCATGTCAACCGAAGGAGAAGTGCTGTTATGTAGTGCATGTTATAAAAAATCCAAATTCAACTTTTTTGTGTAAACAGTAAATAAAATTGCTTAGTGAAATAGAACAACAAACAATAGAAATAAATAGGATGTATGTTTATAAATGTATGTAATTCATTTATATCTATCTATTCATTTATTCTTTGTTTGTTTGTTTATCCATTTGTTTGTTTGGCCATTGATGGATTGATATTTTTTCTAGTAAAAGCTGGATCTAAAGTGGTGTTCTGTGCAAGAGGAGGTAAGGATGATTATGTTTCTATTGCATATGAAACTTGTTTTGTCATTTGCTGGGGTTCCTGTGTAATTTTCAGTTTTGGGTTTTCCTATCTTTATAAAGAAAATTTAAAATGGCTGCCATTTTAATAAAGTTCTTCAGTCACTGCAATTTTTCTGAAATGTTTGGCAATAGATAGTAGAAAATTAATTACCAAATTAACGTTAGCAGAAACCATAGTCACTACCAAATAAGGCATGATTACAAATATGGTAATGAACCTCTCAGTGTGTTTAGGAGTAAATTTATGATAGCCGGGGAGGGGAGATATTGACAGTTTTAGATCCTTGATCAGTTAAAACCAAAAATCTTAGTTCAATGGTCTGAATGCAAGTATCAAGCTCAAGATAGCTATCCAAGATCTTGTTCAGTCTAGTTAAAATCCCTACAGTCATATCTGACGGGGCGTCACTTAACATTGGTTGTTTGTAAAGTATTGGTTGTTTTATTTAGATGCAGTCGGTAAAAAGCTTGAAGCAGAGGTCAATAAAGCTGGGCCTGGTGAAAGCATGTTTCTTACATGTGATGTCACTAAAGAAGATCAATTAAAGGTTATACGTAGGCTGTATTATTTATAAAATGAGGATGTAGACAGTGCACATTAATGATCAATGCTGTCCTTTCTGTGTTCTTATAGAACCTTGTTGATAAGACATTAGACAAGTATGGCCAACTGGACTGTTTGGTCAACAATGCTGGCTGGCGTAAGTTTATTTTATGATGATGATATGGCATACATAATAATAATAATAATAATAATAATAATAATAATAATAATAATAATAATAATAATAATAATAATAATAATAATAATAATAATAAATATTGTATTTATATTGCGCAAAGAATATAAATTTTCTGTTGCGCATTACAATCAGCTATGTACAATTATTATAAATATATAATACATAGAGTATATATTAATGTAACTTATATTAAATAATGTAGCTAGATATGATAAAATTATTGTTGTAAGGATAGACACATATATGGTCAATCATAAAAACCTTTTTACACTAATTCATTATTACATGCATACTTACATACACTTTATTTTAACTCGAATTTTAGAGTAGATTTTACATGCTAATATCTTATTGAAAGCTAATTCAAAGAAATCTTACAACATATGACCATCTGTGTTATGATTATTGAGGGCAAAAGGGGAGGGGTACTTGGTCGAGAATGTGACAGTGATCCTTCCCAGTGGTATTTTGTCCCAGATAACAGACCAGTTTGAAGTTCTTCATTGCTCAGGCTAAGCCTCAAAATGGTTAGAGTAGAACCAGCAAATTAATTTGATACAAATTGATTAGTAGAATCCTAGCTGTTAGAAATATCGTTCGTAATTGTTTATTTTGCACATTGTAGATCCACCTGAACAAACCATAGACGAGACGAGTGTCCAGGATTTCAAAAACCTGCTGGATTTAAACTTGGTGAATTATTTTATTTTATGCAAGGTAAGAACTATGAAGATTGTGCAAATAGAAAGGATCGAGTCTTGTTTGTTTATTAGTTTGTCTTCTTGTTTGTTTCTTTGCTATTTGTTGTTCGTATTTGCTTGTTTTCTGCTATTTTGTTTGTTTGTTTATTTTCCGTTTTTCTTTTTGCTCACAGCCCTTGCATGCACATTTTATCCCAACCGTGTTTCAGAATGTTGTAATGGACATAATCTGCTATTGTTTCTATTGTTTTAGCTGTGTTTGCCTCATCTTCGTAATACGAAAGGCAACATTATCAATATGTCCAGTCTTGTTGCTCAGATAGGGCAGCCCGGTGCTGTAGCATATGTAACAACCAAGGTAAACATTGGTGGAAATAAGGATAGTTATCCCATAATCGAAACAGTGGCATTACCGGTATCGTACGGCTACGATGCGAACAGTTTTTTGTTTGCTCACTTAAGCCTTCACTAGCGACGAAAGCACACACGCAAGCGCAAGGAAATATTAATACTAGGAAACTTTGTCAACGCAAGCGCAAGCACAAGGATCAAAATGTTTCCATCCTTGTGCTTGCGCTTGCGTTGGCGAGGGTTCTTAATAATTTCTTTCTCTTGCTGTTTCGCTTGAGTCGCCAGTGAAAACCTAGTCTCCTCGCAGCCGTTAAGGGAGCCCGACACTATAAACGGCTGCAACAGGAGACTAGTGAAAAGCAGGCTTTATGCTTGTGCTTCAGGGTTTATTTCACTAGTGTGGACCAGGCGTCGTTTCATACGTCGAGTGGTGGATCCGACATCCGTACATGTCGTATCTTGACACAAAGTCCTAAAAGAAAAACAAATCAAAACAAAACAAAAAACATTAAATGATCTTCAGTACCATAACGTAGTTAACCATATCATTTCACACTCGTGCGTGTAAGGCTTTACTGTTTCAGCATCTAGTTGAGTTGGCACATGAATGTGATTAGGCATTATAGGCGATTTTCATTATTGCGATACAAAAGAAAGTTGGCATCGCATTCAATTCTGGTCTGAGTTATCATCATACTGTCAATTAAGAACTCAGAACACGACCTCGAGGTGTTTTATTGACGTAAAACCGCGCGCCTGATGCCTGCGGGCTTATACAGCATGACACATGCAAATTGCTATTCTCTGCTATTCTCACTATGCAGAAGGCAATTTCATTATGACGTCATTTTAGTTACCAAGACCAGCATTCTTTGCAAATTCTATTTCATATTCAAATTTTCAATCCCTTTGGAGATTAATAGAACAATCTGCACTAATTACGGTAAAAAAAGCCTGCAAAGCATTCTGGTAGCTGTAGTATATGACCCTAGCCCTATAATGCAATTCGCTTATTGTTAATTTACTATAAAGATATATCTCGCTAACGCTCGTGATTTTCTTATGTCCGTGTTCTCCCAAACATCCCGCGTGCATTATTTCACCGATAAAACACGGAAATCCATCATTTATTGATTTATGAAGATCAATCTGTTCATTCAGGGAGCCATCACGTCAATGACCAGAGCTCTTGCTGTGGATGAAGCCAAACATGGTGTCCGTGTCAACACGTAAGTATTGCGTCTGTGAACGAGGCTGGTTACCATGCTACCGCCATTCGCATTACAACGCGGCCATTCCTGATTTCGTCATTTTCCTTCATTGTAGAGTGCAAACACTAAATGTGTGCAATAATTAATTAAACAAAAGAAAACAATAGAATTAGCATAAAATAGCACTATTTAGTGGTACTTATGTTGCACACTTTCAGTGCGTGCACTCTACCTGATTGATAAATTTTAATGAAAATGTAACAATTAGCGATCCAAATGGTGCTTGATTGACAGCAGTCTATGACCCAACTTCACTTTTTTGTCTATTGATGCCGCGTAGTAATAAAACCGAGGGTAACCAACTTGCATAACCATGTACCGTTCATATAAATACAGACATCTTCCGAGTGATAGATAGACAGATAGATTTATTGCAGTATATACATAGACATCTTCCGAGTGACTTGAAAAACACCTATTACTCCGACGAAGGACTAACGTCCGAAACGTCAGTTTTCTTGAATCACTCTACGGTGTACAAGTTATCGTTATATTTACAACTGTTTCTTTAGAAACACCGACGCAGTCCTTGCTAGTTTTTTGTACTAGTTTTTACCTCTGATAAACACCTAGATTGTTAGGCAGCGGTCGATTACTGAGAGTGGACCGCGAACAAAGGAAATTAAGGGAATTGCAAAAAAACTGTTTGAAGTGAAATGGTTAGTGTTTTAGAAAACCACTTCTTAATAAACCAATTATTACTGTATTTTCTTACTTTTCTTTGTTTGTTTAAAGGCTGTCGCCAGGCAACGTGTGGACTCCACTATGGGAGTCGCTTGCACATGCAACACCAGACTTTGAGAAGAGCAAGCTAGACGGCCAAGAAGCCCAGGTATTCCATGGCGTCATTTCCGTCAGCTCAATTGTAATAAAACGCTTTACCAGCGAATCCCTAAATCTTCTAAGGGGTGACACGTGCAGATAGAAAATAGTTGTGAAATCTAATAAGTCATCTAAATGAATGAATTAAGTGGTTTTCCTGTGCTATGATGACCTACCATATCCCCTAGATTTGCACCTGAGATCATCAGCATAAATGGCTCCATGCCATAGAGCTTTGCACAGGGATCCCAAAAACATGATGACAACTCGATGAAATGAGAAATGAAAAGATGCTGATTAGTTGTCATTACCATCACCATTACCTATATCATCGTTGTCATTTCATCATCGTCAGAGAGTGCAAACACTTATTTTGTGCAACAGTTGTCAATATTTAGAATTTATCCGCTGGTTAGGGATTTATCCGCTGGATAGGGATTTTAACCGTTGGATAGGTATTTATCTGCTGGATAGTGATTTTATCCGGTGGATAGGTATTTATCTGCTGGATAGTGATTTTATCCGGTGGATAGGTTTTTATCCGGTGGATAGGATATGTGCAGTGGATAGGAATTTATTTGCTGGATATAGGGATTTATCCGCTGGATAAAGATTTATCCACCGTCCGGTTGGCGTAGTTGGTTGAGTGCCGGTCTATTGTGCGGGAGGATCCCCTTGGCCGGACCAAAACTCAGGATCTTAAAATAATTGAAGAATATTGCTGTCTTTGTAATAACATCTTCAACTGGTCAAAATTTCAAGTCTTCTCGAATAAGGATGATGAACCGGGGGTTCCGAGGGCCAACTGTAATTGGTTAAAGCTGTTGTGGTGTCCCTGCCTTCCTTTGAAGGAAGGATAATCTTATAAAATAAAATAAAGAGACTTGCACATGGACAAAACAACTTGTTTTTCTCCGGTCTGTACTGACATTGAGGTTTGTTTTGTAGTTATTAGGTAGAATGGGTACCCTGGAAGAAGTCGGAAAGTCCTGTTTGTATTTGGCCGCTGACGCAACATTCACAACCGGTATAGACCTGTTTTTTACAGGTGGTGCCGAATTGAGTTATGGGAAGAAAGCTGCACTAGATAAATAATTTTTTTCACAAAAAAATGAATAAGCAGATGAATTTATGATTTATTTTTTATGTACTATCACAAGATTTTTGTAATTACAGTATTTGAACTTCACCACCGCTAAAAGTTGATATTGACTATCATAGACCTTTTCTGAAATACAAAACATTGTGCATTATGGTCTAGCTTCAGTACAAACATTTATTTTGTTGATTATGCCTTATATGGTGTTGTTTGTACTGAAGCTAGACCACAATGCATCCTGTTTATCGAACTCAGAAAAGGCCTATTGAAATCGGCACAGTAGAGTGCACTCCACAGTAGTGTGAAACAATTCTTAACTATAAGAGTCAGATAAGATTTAGTTATCCACTAACTAAGAATTCACCGAGTCTAGAGTGCACTCCACAGTAGTGTGAAACAATTCTTAACTATAAGTGTAAGATAAGATTTAGTTATCCACTAACTAAGAATTCACCGAGTCTAGAGTGCACTCCACAGTAGTGTGAAACAATTCTTAACTATAAGTGTCAGATAAGATTTAGTTATCCACTAACTAAGAATTCGCCTAGGCATAAACAGAATACCACAAAGGAATTGAAATAAAAGCTGTCTTTGTTTATGCCTCGGCGAGTTCTTAGTTAGTGCACAATTAACTCAATCTCATCTGGTACTAAATGGTTGAGTTGTCTCACACTAATGTGGCGTGAAAAGATAGAAAGATAAAAATAAATATTTTAAGCAAGCTTTTCTTAGTTTTTTTTTAGTGCAGTTGGTATTTAAAAGCTTAAGTATGTCATTTTAATTTCCTTATTGGTAAACCAGTGCAGCAATAAAATCAAGCAAAAATCAACATGATTTTACCAAGGCTCTCAAGAACGTCTTACAGCCTTTAAATAGCACTGGAATATCAAACAATGCATTGTCAATCCCAGGGGCGGTCCAGAAATTTTGAAAGGGGGATGCACTAATCCAAAAATGATCTCTAAATTTTGAAAGGGGGTGCACTAATCCAAAAATGATCCCTAAATTTTGAAGGGGGGGCACTAATCCAAAAATGATCCCTAAATTTTGAAAGGGGTGCACTAATCCAAAAATGATCCCTAAATTTTGAAAGGGGGTGCACTAATCCAAAAATGATCCCTACATTTTGAAAGGGGGTGCACTAATCCAAAAATGATCCCTAAATTTTGAAGGGGGGGCACTAATCCAAAAATGATCCCTAAATTTTGAAAGGGGGGCACTAATCCAAAATTGATCCCTAAATTTTGAAAGGGGGTGCACTAATCCAAAAATGATCTCTAAATTTTGAAAGGGGGGGGCACTAATCCAAAAATGATCCCTAAATTTTGAAAGGGGGGCACTAATCCAAAATTGATCCCTAAATTTTGAAAGGGGGTGCACTAATCCAAAAATGATCCCTAAATTTTGAAAGGGGGGGCACTAATCCAAAAATGATCCCTAAATTTTGAAAGGGGGGCACTAATCCAAAATTGATCCCTAAATTTTGAAAGGGGGTGCACTAATCCAAAAATGATCCAGATATTTTCAAGGGGTGACACTAATAAACAAGATGCTGATTATCAATCAAAAATTAAAAGATTAATTATCTATAAAAAATGAATTAAAAGGGGGAACCGGCCTCCCATGCCCCCCTTTCCCCATGGATCCGCCTCTGTCAATGTAAGTTTATCCTCACGATGACTAGAATTCAAATAAGACTAATCCACGCCGCTGCCGATGTGTTTCGTCTTGTGTCAAATACTACTGCGGGACTAACTTAAAGTATTTAGTGAAATCTGTTGTGTTTCTCTGTCTTCGATTGAAGGAAAGTCTAATAAAGGAAAACTTAATCAATCATGTTTGCTGTTAATCGTAAGTTCAAATAAATACTACGTACGAAAGATAATAATAGTTACAGCTCTTGTACAAATGTTAAGATAAAATTAAAATCTCAACTAACTGAGAAAGAAATAGCTTAGCTTATTACAAAGCATGCATGGCCGAGAAGTTGTTTTTTGACCAAACCAAGACTTACACGAATACAGTTTCAGTTTGGTGACGATAACAGGAATCGAACTAAGAACGGCCATGATGCAAGAGCAATATGAGCGGGCAATATGGGCGGACGATCTGTATGAGAAGCTGCAAGCGAGCTGTTTTAAATCTCATACAGATCGGACGCGAATATTGTATACGATTACTTATCAAATGTCTAAATTAACGCTTCTACTTTAGATTAAAAAAAACTTGACAGTAAATTTAATTTGTTCTAAGCTAAGCGGCATGTAAATCAGGACGATATCTGTATCAGTATTTACATATGCCTTGACGCTAGTGATTTTGCATTGTTCCTGTATTGTTCTAGGTTCATGAATAACGAATTTAATAACTGCAATTTGTATTACGATATTGGTATGAAGATGACACTTATCTAATCCCATCTATTTTGGTAGTTATTTGTGTTTCCTTGACCTGTACGTTTCTACCAATGATCACACACCAAAAATTGGGATGTTTTCTTCCTGTGTTCCAAACGTGCATTGGAAATTCAAGTCTTCAAATTCTTGAACTGATCAATTGTATTTCGTTCCAAGCCAGTACTGTGTTGTAGACGAAGGTGAACGTGCACAATCATGAGTGTTATCATAAATATTGTACAAACCAAAAACTTGAGTAAATGCAAATCCAACTCCAGGCCCAAACGTACAACTTGATTTCACACCAGGATTCAGATGAAGATGCTCATTCGCAATTTGCCATGTTCCACATGTGCAGTCAGAGCACGTCTTACCCAAGATCGATAAAAACTCGTACTTCGTGCATCGTTGTTTAAACTGGTACAACAGTGGAAAACCGCTCATGATCAGATGAGCACGAAAATAATCTCTAGTGCTTAATGTGGTGTCCATATTGCAAGTGCTTCTGAGGTGAGACGACTTATTTGCGATAAATCCCATTCTTTCTTTCGACAATCGATATTTTGTCCAGGTGAACGACTTCTCGTTGAAAGAAACATCACCATAGAAACCAAGCACCTTGAAGATTCCATTGTTGGCAAATGAGAAGGACTCGATTAAGGTGTAAACAAAGTTCTTCTCGCTTGTAAAATCGCAGTAAACTTCAGTAAGATTGTCATTAGAGTTGAAGACGTAGTAGATGCCGTTGGTAGTCGGGACGAAGCCGAGTGTCTTACGGATGTCGTCGCATGTTCGGGGTAGTTGATCACAGTTGCTAGTGTCATGACTAGGGCACTGGCAGAGGTAACGCTTGTATTTTGGATGACACATTTCTCTGCATGTAGTATGGCTTGGACACTTGGCTCGTAGGCAAGATGACATGGGGCATTGGTCTTCGAAGATATCAAATACACCACCATTCTAAAGATGAGAAATTAATGCAATTGATTGTAGCAACCGGAAGAGGGTAGTGGCGAGAATGAAAGAACAATAATTTTATTGTACTCATTTTATACCAGATATACATTGATATCAAGAGAAAATGAGATACGAGAACCTATCCCCCATACTGAGCTTTACACACAACATAAGCCCCGTTATGTCTCTTTATTGCCGCTAATTAAGTTATTTCAAGAACAGAGCACTACTGGTCAGATCCACCAGAGAGGAAATAGACGAATTTTGTGCTGACATCGAAGATAAAAAAGAAGAGCTCTTCAAATTTGCAAAAGAAAAACTTAACAATGCTGGATATATTAACATGTTCCCCAGTCGTCTTTCTCTTAAGAATAAGCTTTTAGCGGGATTGCTAACAGTTTAAAAAATAGCCTGGTTTCTAAAACTTGCTTTGAAAAATTTGAATTCGGGCGGCTCCTTTAACACAATACCCTAGTGGCTGTACTATATGACTATTTGCGCGTCATCATCATATGCCATCATCATCATCATCTCCATTCCTTACCTTACTACTGAAGTTCTTAAATTTCAGTCTGTAATAGAACGCCCCAGGATTGAACTCTAAAGATTTTTTGTCCAGAACATCATCAGCATCGTTGAGCTCACAATAACCCCCATGGCCGCTCGTTTTAGGTCTGTAGTTAGTTGAGAGACAATCACTATTCAAGATGCATTCTTTTTGACAATCCGGGACATTCGATACTTCCAAGGTAGAAATCACATGACCTTTCAATGCCTTATTTGGTATTATGTCTTTGCTGACGTCGAAATCTAATCGTTGATAGGCGGATCTTACTGAACACAAGTAAATGACGGCGATTAGAGCAGATATAAGATGAAGGGCCATGGTAATTGTTCTGCTGTAGAGAGTACAAATGTACGTATTGTACATAAGATCTACAATCATGGACAAAATGATATGAGACAAAAACAACACATCACCTAGCCTCCACCGCATGCATCTCCTTAGGGTTCCCTGTATCAAGCAAAACTGAATGAGAGCTACTGGAAACTAGCCTTAAAATGACGGTGAGGGAGGGGCTGGTAGGTTTGTCTTTAGCTCTCGATCCAGTCTCTCTCCATCGCGTCCACAGCAAACCCAAAGGGCACAAAAATGCAATAGAAAGCCCAAATAAAGAAAGGAGTAGCCTACGGAGGAGGCCACACATCACCAACAATTCTTGTACGTTCTCCACGCACCCTCTCCCCTCCTTAACTCTTCCAAACCCCTCCCCTATGGGCCGCCGTTACCACCAAAAATACATCAATATGCAATGGTCCAGTTAAGGATACGTCCCGGTCTTTTTCGTTCAAAATAGCCGGATTTTTTTTATTCGTCCATATGATACATTAGAGTCTTGTCTACAAACCAGTAAAAAAATTATTTTCATAAAAATATTCAAACGGGAGATATTAGCGAAATAATTTTTTTCGATGGTTTTCATAGGTGTCATAGTGTTGACAGGAAGCGTCAACAACAGGGTGACCTCGATCTGTTGTCACGCATAGTCAGTTTGACGTCGCACGTGATAAACCGTGACTCAAACAACTGTTATCGAAAACACAAGCACAGTATTGTCTTAACTTCTACGTCTATTTTAAACTATATTTCATCAAGCTATTACTTCTGTTTCGTCAGTCATTCAGTTAAACTAGATGTCGAAGCGATCAGCAAAGCGGCACGCTCCCTTTGTGAGCACGAAGAAAAGAAAGCGAAGATCAACCGGGGACGCGTCTACATTCTCGAAGGCGAAAGCTGAAGCATTAGCTCTGACTCCTACTACCACGGCCTCGCTCACCACTACTGTTTTCGTCTTTCCCTCTCGACCTATTTACCATTTTCGTTTCTCGAACGTCAAACCACGATGCTCTCTGGAAATCAGTAGTCTCAGATTTCATAGCTCGAACTCAATGCTGGTCAGTGACTGTTCATAGCTTGTCATCGATAAGTAAACATTACTCGGATAATCCTTTTATCCCGTAAACCAGAAAACTTTCTTGTTCTCGATTGTAGTTTTTTCATAAAATAGCCCACTTTTAAATGTTCCTGTGCCAAATATTTTCGGTAAATTTCAACCAAATTTTGCATGGTGACTCTCAATATAACGTAGTAGTAAAGTGTGTCTGGGTTTGTCGATCGTGTGTTGATTTTTTGAGTTATGCCACTGGATTTAATTTTATCATGAAAATTATTGAACCTCAAACTTCAAAAAAATTTTTAAAAATAATGAAAGCAAGAATTCAAAAACCCAGACACACTTTGGTAGGAAAATATGTATTGAACAAGAAACACTTAACAGTTGAAGCGGGCGGTCTAAAGATTTGGCACAGAAACAAAGAAAGCAAGACGCGTGGTTTCATGTTCTAATCTTAATTTTGCAAAAAGTATTTATTTTGCACAGAAAATGAGCACAATATCGCAATCTTTGTTATTCTAGGCACTAGATAGGATATAGTTTATTACAAGATAGTTTAAAACAACCGCGCTACGATTTTTCAAAATTTGCGTCCCAAAAGCCCGGGATGTATCCTTAACGATATTAAATGGTCCAGCATATACTTAAACGGTCTAGCTACAGATAGCAAACGGTCCAGCTTGTTATGTTAAACGGTCTAGCATATAGTGAAATGGTCCAGCATATACTTAAACGGTCCAGCTACCGATACCAAACGGTCCAGCTTGTTATGTTAAACGGTCTAGCATACAGTGAAATGGTCTAGCTTATACTCGAACGGTCTAGCTTGCGATGTAAAATAGCCTAGCTTGTTATGTCAAACGGTCCAGCTTATAGTGAAACGGTCTAGCTTATTGAGAAATGGCCCAGCATGCAATGTGAAATGGCCCAGCGTGCGATGTGAAATGGCCCAGCTTGTTATGTCAATTAGCCTAGCGTGTCGAATAGCCTACGAAGTCAAATAGCCTACAATGTCGAATAGCCTGTTGTCAAGGTGGCCTACCGCAGAGTCCATAGCAACCATGTTGGTTAATGGTTAACTGCGAATAATATCTCTCATGTGTTACACAACGACTTGACCTCGTGGCGAGCTACAGTGGCTTTGTCCTAACAGATACGTAAACGCTAAATTCTAGCTTTTCGTTGTCCAGATTTCATTAGAGGTCGTCTCTGTTCTTGAGATATTTGATATCTAATTAACAATGTACTTACTTTTGGGGTATAAATGTCCGAAAAAGAAAGTTTTGTGTAATATAAACTTGAAGCTCGGACTAAAGTAATTGGGCTGGGCGGTTGTGCAGTACATAGTAGTCCCCTTCTTTATTTTCTTCAATAAGTTCATTTCAATAACGACAAACATTAAATTATATTCTTACCCAGATGCAAACTGTGCATTAATTTAATTTACTTTAAGCTTTAACTATATTATGTGAAAAATATCGTTCGTTGACCGTTTATTGACATATTGTACTGAAATGATTCAAAACTCTGCAATGCGTCTTGCATGTATCTTAATATTCAATGAGTTAAGTTTTGATTCTTTTATTCATCAGTTTTACAAATAACTTCTAACCTTATAGATTTTATAAGGTCGCTTATGATCATACCACTAGCATATGATCAAAACTACATATTCTTGCAAAAAACCTATCAGTGACGTAGTACACTTAGAGAAACAATTAGTCTTTTAGGCGTCCATTTACATTCTAAAAATGTGTTTAAACTTAATGTTCAGGCGAAACTCATGAAAACCTCATGTCTTTTATTGTTAATTAGTCATCTTAGTTTGTTGACTTAGTTACAATAATATCTTTGCATATTCATTCACTTCTGTTTATACTTCATATACTTAATATTTTTATTATTGTTCAAATATTTGCTGTATAGATTGTTAAATCATCGATACGAGTACAATCTACAGGAAACTAAATCATCGTAGAAGCACCAATGAAATTACGCATTTAAAATATACGAATAAACGTTTTAATTTAACAGACATGCATCCTTTAAAGCTACCCTCGTGGTGTTGCTTTCTGCCATTTTAATAAATCTATAAAAACATATCAAACTGGGTCATTATCACACATCACTTATTCAAATGAATTCAAATTTATAAATAAAATCTACAAAAAATAATCCTTACTTGTTCTTCCTATGTAATATTCTTTTTATTGACTATCTTATCACGTTACACTTCATTGTTTGTTCAAAGCTATATCATTAACAATAGAAAAAAAACGTTTTTTAATGGAATACATGAAAATTGTCAAATTACTATAAATAATTCATGTATTGGTATGTTTGAAGATTTGATAGTCGGTTTGGTCAATTCAGTAAATAATTGAACATTAATAAGTAAACAAACTAAGATGACTAAGTAACGATAAACAAGCGTATTTAAAATAGAAGAAGAAACTAGGATTTGTTATTGTGAATTTTTTAAATCTTGCGGAATTGCGAGTGAATTTACCGATAATACAATGAGAATTCAATCCCGCACAAGTGACTGTTAGAAATATGTAATTAATAACTAATTAAACATCTACATATATTATGTGTATATACACATTAATATATATATGTATATCAATGTTAAAGCACACAGCAGAATTTAGAATCTTCATTTCTGTAAATTTACAATAGTTACCAATGAAATCTGGACAACGAAAAGCTAGAATTTAGCGTTTACGTATCTGTTAGGACAAAGCCACTGTAGCTCGCCACGAGGTCAAGTCAATGTGTAACACATGAGAGATATTATTCGCAGTTAACCATTAACCAACATGGTTGCTATGGACTCTGCGGTAGGCCACCTTGACAACAGGCTATTCGACATTGTAGGCTATTTGACATCGTAGGCTATTCGACACACTAGGCTAATTACTCGGGCTGAAAAGACCCGAGTTATAATTTCGCGTTGTTTTTTTTTTTTTTTCGATCGGTCGGCATTTTAAATTTTCCGCACTTTGTATTTCTGTCGGCTCCAGGTTTGTGATTGGTTGTATTTATTAATTCGATTGTGATTGGTGGAATCGATCACCACACTCTTGAACACGACGATCGTAGATATCCTAGTTCTTTTATAGATCCCTTGCATGTGACGTCAAAGCTGCCCCATCTGGAGGACAAAACAAAAGATTCTTACTCTCTTGGGAGCTGAAATCCATTGTTTTGTCCTCCAGGTTGAGCTGCATTCCAACGAACTGCAAGGGATCTATTGAAAATAAACTTCAACGTCTCAAAATAATCTATCTTCAATTTATTTCATCTTTTTTTAATGTTTACAATACGAATTTTTTTTTTAAATTACAGTATCTTTATTATAATTTAATATAAACAAAGTGTTGTAATGTTTGGCTTATAAGATCCGAGACGTCAATGTAAACGCTTCATAAAACTTCCACAGTATTTACGCATTGCTTACTGTATTTTGGATTGGTGAATACTGAAAAGAAAAAGGAAAAATGTCAAGTTAAAATTTGGCAAATAAGCAAAAATGATGTGACTGAAGCACAACTCTTGCGACAACGTCGCTTTGTACATAATTTTGATGGAAAACTTTAGTCGAGCAGATCAAATACCACGGTGTTGTGACCTGTAGTCAAGTATTTTGATTGTCAGCCGGTGTTTGTATCAGTGAAGTTTGTTGAGGGAATATCATTTGCTTGAACATTATGTTTTTGCTCAAAGCGAGCGGCCATAAACTGTCAAGCGAGTTTAAATCAATGGAATTTTAGCAATAAAAATGAACTTCATCGTTGCTTGAACAGTTTGATATTCTCATAATATTAGTCGAAATCCACAATCTGTAGATCTAGGATAGAACAGTTTGTCAAAACGGTTATTTCCTGTAGTAACAGTGAAAATGAAACTAAAGTTTGGAATAGAACAACAAACTTACCGCGTGTATTTTGACCTCGTTCTCCTTCGATTCGATTCAGCTTAGATTTTCGTCAGTTTTGCTTCCATGTAACTTTCTTATCAATCAAAAACCATTCCAATTACCTCTTTTTCAAATGCAGATTAGTATATGATTCATAATTTTCAAAATAAACTGTAAAATTGGAATATTTTTCAATGAAATTTTGTCTACTTTGCAAAGCTTTGTACGAGTGATTGTTTTCTTGTTGGAATTGTCCCACTACCCCTTAGTCAAGTTTTGTCATTACACAGGAACCCCAAGAGTAGAAAAAGCGATAGATCGTAACAGTGACAAAGATATGCCTGTCAAAGAAAAGACAAACTAAATGATAATAATAATGGGTGAAAGCTGGTATTGCATACTCAAAACTCAGTATCATTACAGTCACTTCATACATAAACACATAACTGTTTCGAAAAGCAATAAACATAAAAATAGAAAATTCCTTTGTTATAAAAAGCTCAATTTAATCATCTCGGCATAATTATATCATGTTTTTTTTTTTTCATTTGTTTAGTTTTAGCTCTTAAAAACGTTCAGCGAAACAAACAGATAATTTACATAGGTCAAAGAGAAGCCCGAGTTCACGCAGATATGCGTCTAGTTGACTTATCAAGCTGGGCCATTTCACATCGCACGCTGGGCCATTTCACATTGCATGCTGGGCCATTTCTCAATAAGCTAGACCGTTTCACTATAAGCTGGACCGTTTGACATAACAAGCTAGGCTATTTTACATCGCTAGCTAGACCGTTCGAGTATAAGCTAGACCATTTCACTGTATGCTAGACCGTTTAACATAACAAGCTGGACCGTTTGGTATCGGTAGCTGGACCGTTTAAGTATATGCTGGACCATTTCACTATATGCTAGACCGTTTAACATAACATGCTGGACCGTTTGCTATCTGTAGCTAGACCGTTTAAGTATATGCTGGACCATTTAATATCGTTAACTGGACCATTGCATATTGATGTATTTTTGGTGGTAACGGCGGCCCATACTCCCCGCACCCTCCCCGAACAATGTTGACACCCTGCGGTGGTTCTCAATGCAATCAGCAAATTAATTAGTGTTCAACATTGCACACGGGGGGCGGTCTGGGGAAACTTCTGTTATGTGAGAGTTAAAACGACATTTTTTTGTCTAGGATTGTAGTTTAGTTGAATTGAATTTCAAGTTTATTCATTGCGCTATTAAAAGGGCTATAGCGCACAGCAATCTTAGAGCAAAAAAATTTGCTCAGTTTGTTCATTCGCTACATATTTATGCTTTCCATCTGTGAACGAAAAAAAATATCTAAATACACAAAATATAATCAGGCAATTTCTCAAATAAAGAGTGCAAAAACTAATTTTTCTCAAGTTATTTAAGTTCTGGTTAGATGAAATACAGATTGCATTCAATTGCTAGTAGTTTTTAACCTGAAGATTATTGTAAAGCATTTCTGTATTGATTAAATGTTTTGAATAACATTTTGTAAGAACAACCTGGTTTTAGCAAGTTTACGACAAACACTAACATAATAATGAATAAAATAATAATAATAATAGTGAAGAACTACTGCCTTGTTTTGTGTATGAATGGAAACCTAAATCTCAGAAAGATCCAAGAGATTACAAGCTTTGAAAACACGAAAATTGTGTATTTTTCTTCACTTCTCAACTAGAAATTCGTGACTTTTTGTCCCACGCCCGAAAATGAAATTGTAGAGAAAAAACTAAAAAACACAACTTTGTTCTCTTCAAATTAAAATTCCATCATCAAGGGAAATTATTAAATAAGATAGATGTACACAAAAATACTTTCGGTTGTTAAAATAAAATGAAATTGTGTGACTAATGAACAAATGAGCTTGAAAGATGAAATACTTTTTGTTCCATTTTTCTGCGTTATTTCACCTCACAAAGGGTTTGTTTAACAAAATTTCGTTGCTAGGTAAGTTCCGTCTCTTGACCAAGTCCTGCAAACCGCCTATATATTATCTTGCATGCGACGTTTAGAGTCCTGCTGTCTTAATTTTCCCAAGCGTTGCACGCATACGGTTTGAATCGTCACAAAACATATAGTTTCACAAGTTACATTTTGATGAGTATCTGTTTTGATGGCGATGCATTTGCACCCAAAGCCAAGTCGGGATTTTTAGCCAACCAGAAATCGACAACTCTGACATAAGATTGCAGAGTCCTTCATTTCATTTTATTTCATTTCTTGTAAAAATTTGCCCTAAAAAAATAATGAAACATGTACAATCTTACACAAAATGAGAGTACGACAAATTTATAAAATTAAGGTATAGTACCGGACCCTTGCTACTGCGCATTGATATAATTCATGTGGTAGAAAATTACTAATTGTAATGTGAAAAGTCATTTCGTTAGTTTCCTTATGGCTCAAGGTATAAATGAGTTTTTGTGTCTCTCTGTTCTTGGAGATATATGTAGTTTCTTTGTCTACTTCGAAGATTATGATTATTTTCTATAGGCTCTTGAATATATTTGATATTGAATGCGTGTAATTAAGCGAGCTAGGTTTAACATTATTACTTTTAATTAAACAATAGAATTCAATCATCATGATTCTTTCAGAGATCTGTTTTAATTAATGCATGTAATTAAACTGGTTTTGGTTTGCTTTCACTTTCTCTTTTTACTTTTTGTTTCTAAGCGAAACAAATATACCAATTTTGAAAATCCGTATGCTTTTCAAATTGTTATTTTGCCTGCAAATTTAATTAATGAAAATGGTATTCACATCTCGATAGTAGGCATCGCATATTGAATTCTCCTGCATTAACATCTCAAAGTGTTATTCGGCTTCATGCTATTATCGAAGGCTTGTTTGCAGGTGTTGTTGATTGCGAAAACTAATGCAAATATCAAAGAAAAGTTTCGGTACTTTTGAAATTAATGGTATTCTTGACAAATTCACATCATTACTGTAAATGATGTAAAAAGTACGTGTGTATTAAAAATAAAATATCACTTTTTTGATATTAATTTGTTATTTTCAAGGCGTTTTTGAGAGACTCACTTTATCAGAGAAGGCGTGATTAAGCGCGAAAACGAAAAAAAAGCAAAATGGACCGAAAAGAAGAGAAAGAAAATGTACTTAAGTTGACTTTGAAGTTGAAGTTCTTTAAAAGGCTTTTTTTATTTAATTCGTGAGCTGAATAAAACTAATAAGTTTAATTTCACTTTTGAAAAAATACTGAAGAGAGAACTTAAAATAAAAATAAGTTTAATTTCACTTTTGTCGCAAATAAATGAATTACTAAAGTGCTACAAAAAATATGATACAATTAAAAATATATTTATATATGCATTTATATAAGGTTGATTAAAAAGATAATGATGAATATAGTATATATATATATGTATATATATATATATATATACACTCGTTTGCAAGAACGTTGTAGTATACATTTATACATTAAAATTTATTCGGTATATTTAATGATATGCAAAACGGAAAACTCGCTTTATTTATTGTTTGTTTCATTTCATAAATGTCAAAATATATTTTTCCTGTCTATGACTTCGTACTGATTATAAAACAGTGCGTTTCGTGTGTAAAAACGGCTGATTTTGCCTTTTGCATCTCATTAGATATTTGTATAAATGTATAAATGTATACTACAACGTTCTTGCAAACGAGTGTATATATATATATATATATATATATATATATAATTGTTAGTTTATGATGAAATATAGTTTAAGGACGTTCAGAAGTTATTCAGTAGAATCGATTGAGTAAAGAAGCTTGAAACAAAATTCACATATGAAGTGTGCATGAGGACCAAAGTAGCATAGCTTTTCAGTTGGTCCTCGCAACTGTCAATTCACATGGAATTTTTTTAAGGTAATTCCGTAGTTTTGCACTGCGCACAGTTCTGCGCGTATTTCAAATTTTAGAGTTTTACATTTTTTATCATCAATAAATACAGAGTCATGTCTGAGAAACACTTTGACGTAAAAATACGAACAGTTTTCACATTTTCAAGCGAAATCATGTTTTTTAAAACATATATGATCGATGACAAAATTCTATGGCTAGATTTTTCGATATTCCGAAAAGCATTTCGTTTAAAGCGTCGATGAGGCCCGTAAAAATTCGACATTTTGATAATTTTTGCTTTATTTCTCTTCGCTGCTGAACTATAGTGCAAATCTTTTTCTTTACATCGGTAGCCCAATGTATAAAGAGCACATTAAAGGACATTCAAAATATTTGGCATTGGCCAAGCCAAGTAGAGAGATACTTTTATGAATATATGATGCCCATTTTCGAATGTTAGACGCTAAATTGACAAAAGTGGTAAAATTTTTTTCGCGAAATCCAATACGGTGACCCCATTTTTTTATTTTATATTTTTGATGATAAACTCAAAATGTTTTACTGTAGAAAGTTTTATCAAAATTCTATGGCTAGTTCTATTTCTACAGAATTACCTTAAAGAAACAAATTCCGTGATGCGAGCTTTTTATTCGGTTCACACTCTACCTACACTCATGTTTCTGTGTTAACTCTTTTAAAAAACCTTTTAGTTTAGGCCGCTTTAATTTATCTGTAAGCTGAAAAACCTTTATGAAATTATATGTAAAAGCCTTATTAATATGGCTCATTAGAAAAGAAGAAAAGAGAAGGAGAAACTGAGCAGAGTAAAGTACCCCCCCCAAAAAATGGAAGACACCAGAAAAATACAGAAACATCGATGGTCGACAAACTTACCGTTACATTTTTAAGAACATAACTTTAGTATTAACTTCTTTGGCAACTGTCGAAAGCTGTCCACCATTTTGACAGGTAAATTTCTCATAAAATGTGTATGACTAACCTATGTCAATGTTTCTATATAATAGCATAATTACATAAATTATTAATCTGACGAAATAAGATTATATTCACGCTGCTTGGATTAAGTGATATGGCCGTGAGCGAATTTAGCCCATTTGAACGCTTTTAGAAACAGAAAAGTCGCTGAAAACTTCACGGTCCTGTTCATCTTCAGTTTGGCAACGTTTGATTAGCGGGTGGTAGTTCGGGCCAAAAAGGATTTAATTCTCGGGCACAAAACTGATTCTGATATTAACTCAAGTTGACGAAAATTTACAAACCACCAACAAATGATAGAAGTATTTATGTACTCTAAATTCAGTATTGACGTTTTACAATATTCATGTATAGCATATATATATTTATAATTAAAGAAGAAGAAAACGATTGCATATATTAAATGCAAAATTGACATATATCGAAGTATTTTATGGAAAAAACTGACCTGCTTTCATTTACTCATATGTTGATTTACAAACTGCTTTGAATATTAACATTATGTGCCGACAGATTGCGATGAAAAAAGTTCTTGATCTTTTCCCATGAGTCTTCTTGTGCCTGACAGTGTTTTTCACCCTCCCCTCCCCAATGGACAAGCATTCGATACGCCTTGTGGTAAGAGTTCTTGCAGTGAGGCGTGTAAGGTGGCTCAATGAGATGTCCAGCACCATGGTAACACAATGACGTACATAGATCTTTCTTCTTACCCAGCCTCCTCACGATCAACTCGGCCATGTGGTCTGAGTTCCAACTACCATCGTCATCACCATAAACTAGCATGATTGGACAATTAATCTTCTCAACTGGTATCGTAGCTGGATGCCAAATATGGTCATTAGTGACGTTATCCGGGTAGGCATCTCTCCATTCTATACCACCTTCCGCTGACAACCTACTCATCTCGGGCTCAAATTTCACAAAGGGTGATTTGTGTGCTCGTATGTTGAGAGGCACTGCGATGATCGCATGTGCTGGCGATATGGCTACAACTGCACGAACCAGCCCAGGATGATAACTGGCTAGCGTCAAGACTAGCTCTGAGCCTTTAGATACTCCCATGAGTCCTACCCCTCCCTGTTGGACCTTGGGATGACCGCTGAACCAATGTAGCGCTTCCTCAAAGTACTCCAAGTTGATGTTGGTGACTACTTTGGGGAGGTCATCGTAGTCAAAGTAAGCTAGGGCTAACGCAGCGAAACCATATGACGCCAACAGAGATGCTTTGAATTCTACTATTCCACCGGCTGTACCAAAAAAGTCTATGACACCTACGAGAAAAAAATCAAATTCAAAGATTAAATTTTGTTTTCACTGACAAATTATTGACAGGTAGATTACAGGTAACCCAATCTGTTTATTTGTGAACTTGAGATGGTAGAGTGATTAAATAGTGCTATTTTATGCTAATCCTATTTTCTTCTTTTAATTAGTGCTATTTACTCCTAAATTGTGACTTTCTCCGCTTTTCAGAATGGAAAATAGTCTTTATTTTAGAATGAAAAAATCCACATCCATCCATGCATCTCGATAAAGAAAACACAAATCAAGTTTCCTCGGATGTTTTGAAATGATTATTGCTTATGGCATTCCTTGCCCTTATTTACTAAACTATCCTCGTTTTAAAAGTTTATCTATATTTCAATAAATGCCATCACGCAAAATATGTGTTGACATCTTTATTTTCCCGGGAACATTATAATGTCATGCAGGTTACGTTACCACTGTTTACATATAAAGTACTCCTTGCAGTTCGTTGGAATGCAGCTCAACCTGGAGGACAAAACAATGGATTTCAGCTCCCAAGAGAGTGAAAAACGTTTGTTTTGTCCTTCAGATGGGGCTGCTTTCATGTCACATGGAAGGCTTCTAACTTCAAATTTGTATATATCATTCTCTTTGTTTGATTATTGATTTTTCATTCATTTACACACACTCGCTCACTGATTCATTCGTTCGTTCGTTCCTTCATTCTTGAATGCAATTTCTGTTCTGTTATGCACGCCTTTTATATGAGGCGAGCCAGCTCGGTTAAGCGGACTGGTTTCTTTGTTTTTATATTCTGATAGCTTGAACACAAAAGAAACCAGCTCGCTTAACCGTGCTGGCTCGCCTTATATAAACAGGCCCTCATTCGCTTATATTCATTGATTTATGTTTACCGGTATGGATGAAGATTGCGTTACATTTCTCAAACCATATTAGGGAAATGATTCGCGCAAGCACGGAAATCGGTTCTGCTCTCTATTTCGTCCTGTTCAGTTTTTGATTATTTCGTTTACATTTAAATTAGTATTTCAACAACCATCATTTTACCCTGTATGATCACACATCTATAATTCTTTTGTTAATTCACTTTTTCATTGATATCCGTATTAATTCATTTGTATTCATTCAGTTATTCACTTTTTTTCTTTACCTGGAAAAGGCCCGTCACCCTGAGGAAGAAATAGCGTTCCTCTAACTCTTCCCGTCTGAACTACAACGCGTCGTACGCCAGGATACATGAAATGTCGTCTAAAGAACGTGGAAGCCAGTTGATTGGACGGCTCCTGATTGTGTCCTTTAAACAGAGTAAGGTGTACTATATAAGGCTTGCAGACATTCTTCTTGAGAAGACGTAAACCTACAAATTAAAGAAAATGCTAAAATTAATCAAGTACGTCAGATATAAAAAGATTGGATACAAATCTAATTAAGTGAATTATTAAGGTTTGATATACTATTATAACGTGCTCATCATCACTTTCAACTCGCTGCCCACAAACCAACTTCTGATATTTTTCCATATATGTGTTGTGTCATCAGTTTCTTCTTCTTCTTCTTTTTGGCCGATTTTTTTTTTTATCAAAAATTTATTTTAAAAAAGTGAGAAAGCAAGAATGGACAGAAAGAAAGAAGTGATTCATCTGATCACATAATCTGTCTGTCCATTGTGCCTCACGTCAAGAGGATGTCCTGTTATCAATTAACCAAAAGTAAGACGTCAATAATACAACTACTATCAACAACATGAAGTAACTATTTGACTGTAGTAAATGAAACATAGAAGAAGAGGAGTAAAGTAAAACCAGGAATATACAAAAAGAGAAAAAGAAGAATTAGCAGAAGAAGGAGAAGAATTCCCGTACTACAGAATAAATCGAAAAAAAAATAATAAATCTTAAAAAAATAAAAAAATCTTAAATAAATCTTTATAAATCGAAACCTTACAATTATTGAATGGACCTACCTTGTTTGCTTTCGTTAACAGGACTCATTGTTGTCAGCAATCCCATGGGGCTTACTCCAGAATAACAACCACCAACGCTCTCATCATTGCTCACGCGGACTCGACCTTCAACACTCGATATGTAGTGCGCATACGACAGGTAAACATCCCCATTATCACTAGTTAAAGAAGCTTGCAAGGTGACCGCGCTTGATGGAGGTAGGTTGGTGATTTCAATGTGTATTTTCTGATCTGAGAGAGAGTCTAATTTGTCAACGAATACTCGTGGTGTTTCCATGTTGAAATATGTCGGAGTGGCAAGTGATAGTCACGTTTTTGAATGGGATTACATAATGTGACCTATAGTTCATTGATAAATAACTTTATGGAACACAAGTAGCCCAAACTGAAATGTTGCCAGTCAGACCAATGTATTTGCACTATTCGAAAATAAAACCAGCTGTGGCTTTTATGCTTCTTTGAAATACTGATTTTTCTAATCGAACGCAAGTGATGGATGTGGGATTTTTCATTTATTTATTACTTTATTTATATATAAGGCCTTTCCACAAGGGCCATGTGCGAAGATAGAATTACAGCACTTGACCTTGCATGTTGAGCTTATCGTTCATAAATTAAAATCCCCCGCGCGAATTGCAATAATTTTTTCATTATTTTTTTACGTTTGATCTATTGTACCGCCTGCCATTTCTAGAAAGTCTGGGTGTAATGTAATGTAATGTAGTGCTTATATAGCGCATTTTCACCTAATGTCTCAATGCGCTTTACAATTTTTAATATTTATAGTATGTAATCCGGATTTACAAGCATGAGGTTGATTAGTAATTAGTATGTATTAGTGTAGGCCTATCACCGAGGATGGTCGTACCTGCATCCTCAGTCGTTCTTTTACGTCCCCCCGTTAATGGTTAATGTGTAGTGTGGCGAGACGGGACCTCCAGTTTATCGTCCTTATCCGAGAAGACGCGAACCCTTACAATCGAAGAACATTCTCCTCAATTATTAAAGACCCTGTGGAGGCGTTAACACATATTTGAACTCGTTTGAACGATTTGCGTTTAAGGTTTTTAATTTACGATTACGGTCACGTTATACGATTACGGTTCCTAGAGAGAAGAAAACTAAATTACTAAAATTACACGAGAAAGCAAGGAAAAACGGAAAACTAAGGAAAAATACTTACAAATGATATGTGTCCGGTGACGAGTAAAGACTGAAGTGAAAAACTGATTTACATGCACATAAAACTACGGATATAATACCCAGAGGGGGTGAAGGAAAACAATAGGAAATAAAACACTATTGCGTGACGGACAACAAGTTACGGTACGGTGAATTATAGGCATTTCTGCACTAACAGACCCTGAGTGATGGTCCGGTTGAGGGTTCGAACCCGCAGCCTCCCGGTTAACAGGCAACGCTCTCTCAACTGAGCTAACCTGTTAACATGTGTTAATGGGTGTGAGCACAGCATAAAAAAAAAGAGAACAAAGAGCAATAAAAAAATATTTTAGGAATGAAGAGTTTATTTTTTGTTCCTGGAAGACATTTTGTAAAAAATATTTTTCTGTTTATATATTTTTTATATATATATTATGTATCCAAGCATAGACATGTACATCAGTTTTCCCTGAGGATAGAATTGAAACCCGAACTGCTAAATAAAAGAATATTATTATCTAAAATATTTAGGAATGTTTTTTTGTTATGTCGTACCTCTATTAAGCGGCCACCCTGGGGACTTTCCATAGTGGCTGCCTAATAGAGGTTGGCCGCTGAATAGAGGTTCAGCGTAAATCAATATATGCAAATGACAGACAACGTTATTTTATCGTTTATTTTAATAAATTTTAGCATTGTAAATAAGAAAATATATCAATATACAATTTTCAACATTTTACGGGTATTTGACACTGTCGATCATCAGAAACATTTACGGTCAGCTGCGTGCGTGTATACAGTTACTTCAAACTTAACTTGACCATTTCACTTGAAATATTCCGTGACGCTCGTTTGACGTACGCTTTGCATTACAGCAGTGTTACAGAGTTGAATCGACTTGCCAAATGCTAGGACCAGCTCCTGGTGTCCAACTGAGCAAAGTGACGGAGTTGGTCATTAATTCTCATAGACTCAGCACGGCTTTTGATGACGGGCTCCTCTGTCATTGTCTTGTCAATGATACTACAATTGTTTCTCAATTTAGAAATTAATTGATGGCCGCTTATTATTAATAAAGGTTTAGAACAATAGAAAACAGTCTTTGGGACTGTGAAATTGTGGCCGCGATCGCTTAATAGAGGTGGCCGCTAAATAGAGGGACAGAATACAGTAATTTGGCGAGACAAAATTTGGGACTTTTTACTATGGCCGCCTAATCAAGGGTGGCCACTTAATGAGTAGCCGCTTAGCAGACCGCCGTATTTATGGCCGAGCGATTATGCAAATGAAAAAAAAAAAGTTAAATGAAAGATATGACACAGATTTCTATTGCTGTGAAAAAATTTGGGGGCTTGAGTCCCGGGGTGAGTAAATAATGTACTGAGTACATAAACTACACATCAGTTCTTCCGCGGTATGGATCAATGTATACTCGGTCTCAAGCCATCGTGGTTTCATGCGCCCGCGATATTCTCGAGAGTAATTTTAATCGCATACTCGGATAAAAAGAAAACGGATCATACGACGTAGCGCTTATCGTTGTCATTTTACAGCTATAGTTCGCGATCGGATAGCCATATTTGTTTTAGATTAGCCTTTTTAGAGTCGTTGAAAGATGGACGGACGGATGGATGAATCGATGAATGGTTGGATGGATGGATGGACGGACGGACGGTTGGATGGATGGATGGATGGATGTAATTTAAAACTTTATTTATTCACGATTGGTTAAATCAAATAATTTCATACTAAGTATAAAAAATTTGTTCTTCCTGTAAGCCGTGCTTAGAATTGAAATAAAGTTATTCAAGATACGTATTGAATAGCCTGTGTACATCCGCTCTCACCCCTCCCCCTACTACGTATTAAAAAAGACGAAAAGCCACGCCAAAATTAATCGAATGTAAATCATTTTCAATGTTGTTGATGCTAATTAATTATAAGGCGGTAGTTCTTTATACGCTTTTCAAACAAATTTAAGGTTGACACATTTTTTAGTGTTTCAAGGAGGGCATTTCAAACTTCACCTCTTGTGTGGGAAAAGCTCTCTCTATAATCACTGGTTCGATCTTAAATTGTAGATAGGGTCTTCAGCATAGAGTGCACGCACTAAAAGTGTCAGGGAACAGTTGTCACTATTTAGTAGTAAATAGCACTAATTAAACAAAAGAAAACAATAGAATTAGCATAAAATAGCACTATTTAGTGGTATTTATGTTGTACACTTTAAGTGTGTGCACTCTAATGTTTGGCAGTACAATTAGAAAAGTCGTTGATCAGAAAAAGCAGAGCCGGACCAACTATGGTTGGATTGGTGGAAAAATAGATAGCTAATTAATTAGTATTTAATCAGAAACAAACAAACAAAGTATTCAACGAACGAGACAAATTTAACACCAACCCGCATGAACCCATGCAAAACGACTTTTCAAATATATACGGCTTAGAGTTCACGTGCATTTGGGCGTGGACATTACAAGGTAATAGTCTTTTTTTGAAGTGTTCGTTCACACGGCCTTAGACTCGATATTGTGCATAAAATATTTGGAAATTTAATTGTCTTTTTCTCACATACAGACCTCACATTTCCACGGGCCGTCAACAAATCAAAATTATATATATTACATCATTTCCTTGACGGCCGGCACACACTAGGCGACAAGTCGCAGCGACTTGTCCCCGCGACATGTCGCCTCAGTGTGCACTGGTTCAGCAATCCCAACTGGTTGGATTTCATGCGGCAAGTCGCAGCAACAAAATTCTGTCGCGGCGACAACAATTTTCGCCAAAAAATGTTAGTACACATGGGAAGAAATTGTCGCTGCTACATGTCGCGGGGACAAGTCGCTGCGACTGGTCGCCTAGTGTGTACCGGCCTTGAGACTTAGGTGTGTAAAATGGAAGTCGTGCGAAATCAACAATGCACTTAGATTGTATACATTGAACCATAGCCTGCGTGCTTACGGACTTGTTCCTTCGCTAGCTTAGGAATTCGAACAAGTCCATATGCACGCAGGCTATGGTTCCATATCAGGGCCGCAACCAGACCTTTTACAGGAGGGGTGCACATGTAAAACACCCTGGGCCATTAATGGCTTTTTAGTAACTATTTTAAGTAGTATAGCTGTCATATTTTTCACAAAGTCCGCGTGTCTTTAAAAAACCCGTGAAAACCCTTATTACAATTTATTGCACTTTTTTTTGCGTTCTTTTGAATGACTTTATTTTTTGTATTTTCGGTTATTATTACACCTTATTGCAACCCATTACACTTTGTCTTGGTCTTTCCACAGTGGTCTTTCACACGGGTTTTATAAAGAAATTATAGTTCTGAGTGGACCTTACTCTGTGCGCCCCCTTTGGTTACAGCCCTGCATATACTCTTGATCATAAATATTCGACTTTTTCGTGGAAAAGCCTTTCTCAAATAAAAGAATATCTTTTATGCTTCCAATATCTTTCAAACTAAGTAAACGACTCATTAACTTACAGAAACGAAAGCTTTGTCTAAAAACTCGTGAAATATTACATTTGTTTGATTTACTGCATCAATCGGCACATTTTGAATCTAGCTCTGAGTATCAAATATTAACCAATAATTATTATGGTGTCAAAATTATGCTTATTAGTATTATTACTTCGGAGCGTGGAAGCGTGCTACATGTTCAGTCGAGTTTCTAATAAAATCACATAAAATGTCCACTATTAAAGTTGAGCAAATCAACCAGTACATATTGTGTCTATTATCTACATTAACAGCTAAAACCGTTGATCGATGCCATCGACCAACGCATTTCCAATCGATGTGGTCTTTTTTGAATTCTCATACGTGCATTTTTCTACGTTTACTTTTCATTTTGCGACTTCATGAGGGCTCAGGCTGAAAACAGTAAAAAAAAAATATTTGTTATATAAGTGTCTATATTGTATTTAATAAAATTCCATTTTGTCCTGCCATTGGCGACTAACCTCTCATTTTGCTTGCAGTATCACTATGCATTTGAAGCCCCTTATTCTTTCCGGGGGAGGGGGGACTCTGGGAATAAACGATCGGGGATGCTCGCCGGACGTTTTTCAAAAATACCACTAAAAGATGCCGGACGCTTTTCAAAAGGGCGTGGCTTCACAAAATGTCCATCTCTAGCCAAAAACTGACCAGCTTCATCAGTTTTAATGTTATTCAACACCTAAAAGATACCAAAAAGTGAGGATTTGGAAAATTTCATAACCCTAAAAGAGACCAAATCGCTGATTTTCATCCCTGAAAGATACAACGAGCATCCCCGATCGTTTGCTGATGTGTGAATGTACACAGTACATATAAACAAGTTTTGGACTATATTTTTCACATTTTTTGATGAACTGATCGTTCGTAAAGTTTCCTGAAATATTATTTTAGAGGCGTATGTTTCACTTAAGGGTCCTGATTACTTAAGCAAAAAGTCATCACGGTTTTTTCTTAGAAAGATATTTTATAGAGAATTTATCAAGTAATTGAAAAATGGATAGAAATCTATATGGTCCCGAGCCCGTTTTTAAGATAAAATTTTTTGAACGGAACCATGTTTTGACATTTTTGAAGAACAAATGACGAAAAATGCATTTTTCACAAAAAAAAATATTACTCAAAAACTAATAAAGCTATTGACGTAGTTTTTACAGGCAATCTCAACCAGACGTTATTTTACACAAATATTGGAAAATAAATTATATATGTTTTAAATTTTTTTCAAAATTTACAGTTTTGTTGTCGTCTTTGACTTAAAATCGCTTTGAAAAGTGAAACCCTAAACTACTTACCATCGCGTGAAATGTTGAAAAGTCATCAGGATTTTTTCAAATCTTGCCAAAAGAAAGAATTTTACAAAATCTTTCAGAAAAAATGAAGAAAAATATAGAGTCCCGAGCAAAAAATGACGAGGGTTTTGGCTGGTTGAAGTATAATTTTCGAAGGCTCCTTGTGTTATTCTTATGTTGGCTTTTGGCGGGATTTGGCGCGCGCTCGGCGTTCTCAGCGGTAAATTGCTCGCGGGCACAGGTTTCAAGCGTCGTTGTTGTTCTAACTGGAAAGTAGTACTAGTCAGGACCGTTAAATTAGCTCTGTCAATCCATCAGAAAAAAAGAAAAAAATTCTTCAAAAAATCAATGAAATTTTTTTGTCTGTGGCAATGGTTTTCCTCTTCCTGCTGTAAAATGTACCTATAGGTATGAATGTACCTATAGGTATGAATGCACCTAGTAGGTATGAATGCACCTAGTAGGTATGAATGTACCTATTAATGTACCTATAGGTATGAATGCACCTAGTAGGTATGAATGTACCTATTAATGTACCTATAGGTATGAATGTACCTATGAAATAGAGTATATTAGGTTAAATCTCAGTAGTTATAGAACTCGCTTTGATTCCCTTTAAAAATCACTCATTGATTATGTAATGTAATGCGCATTTCACCTAATGTCTCAATGCAATAATCATAGTATGTAATCCGGTTTTACAAGCTGTGAGGTTTTTGTGCTAATTATATTCTCCAAAATAATTTAAAACATTAATTTAAGAATTCAACTTATTGAAAAATGAATATTAAAAATAGTAAGAAAAATATTTTTAGCTTAAAATCAAGTGAGAAGAAAATAATTGTTTTTTTCAGTCGTTCGTCGTGGGTCTCGAAGCCGCGTACTTTCACTGTATCGTCATGTTGAAAAGAAGAGACAAGCGGATTGCTTGGGCTGCCTGTGACTTGACCATCCATATTTTGACTACATAGCCGGGACGCAATTGACAACTTTTTTTTATAAAAGTCAAATACCCGGTTTGAGTGCAGGAGATCGAGACTGAATTGATTGATACACTAATTCGATGTAACAAAACTGTATTTACCACATTGATCCCATTTGCGGTCTTTGTTGTAATCAGCGGTCAAAGAGCACCAATGGCGGCCACTGTTATTGATAGTAGTGCAAGAATGGTATGTCGTGTCGATGTACTTGAACGGGAAATGGCAACAACCACTTGATATGGTCCGTACTTTACACTCTGAAACACAAGCATATTAGTAAGCATGCGCAGTAGATAGGCCTCGCCAGGTGCTCAATGGCCTCACAACCACGAAAAAAAAAGTTTTTTAACTTGGGCTCACAATCACTTTTAACCAGCCGAATATACCCACATGGCCGCTTGTTGCCTTTACATTTCACTAATATCCTAAAATTACTTAACATATTAGTTGTTATCAAATAGCAAAATAATTGGGATAGTACACGCTCTATAGCTACGATTGCCTGAAACCACGTTTGATGAGAGCATCAACACACGCACATAGAGTGGTTTTCGCATGAGTGGGAAACTGTACGGTCACGATATCACTACGATACGGTAGACAGTTCGAATGTTTTCTTAGAAACTACGGTTACGATGTGCGTCAGATGGTACTATTGCCATACTGAAGGTTTTTTTTTAAAACGCACTTACCAGCGTCTATGATGCTCATATATAAAGCGGACTCACTTTGACCATAATCCTCTTTAGACTTTGTTTTCATTTTGCTGTTCAATTCACATTTACCCGATGTAAAATAATAGTTAATGCTTTGGCATCCTTCAGTTGCCTTGCATTTTGTATAGCAATCAGACACGTCATCAGCAGCAAATGACGTCATAATGTGATTCTTTAGCACGTGACCATAATCGGAGGAACTTCTTGAACATTTGGCATGGACTGCTGATGCTGTAGACATGACGACAAGCAGTACGAACTCGGTGGCCATCTATATGTTAAGATTATATTATCACAGTAACTATCGGTTTTTACTCAAAAGTGCTGTGACTGGATGAATAGTGTTGAAAGTCGAAAAGCATAGAGTAAGACTGATAAACAAGAACAACCCAGAAAACTATAACTCAGTAATAATCACTGTTCTACTCACAATTTCATTGTCTCAGTCTGAGACAAAAACTAGACAAAGCATGCACGAATGTTACTAATAATGTTGTCAGTCTAGATCTAACTGACAGCACACTATTCAAAATCCAACTGCCAATGGCAACGGAACTCGTGGCCAGAAATAGAAATTTGTGGTAACAAGAAATTTATGAAATCAATTTGTTATATTGGTTTTACACAAGTTTAGGTGACTCATGTGCCATGCATTTGTTACCAGACACAATTTATCCAATTATATTTTATTCATTTTTCTAGTATTTTTATTGAACAATATTTCAACAGCTATTGTTTATTTAGTTAATATATTGCAGATACGATTCACAAGGCAGCGTTGCTTGCGTCACGTTTTCCAGTAAGTCACATGTATATCATAAGTTCAAAGTACAGTCAAATTGACCTTGACAAACATTGAAAATTATGTAATACTTTGGTCATGATTGTACATGCTTGTACTTGTTTCGTGACGATTTAGGCTATTATGCACCCTGTTGATATTAATTCTATCGTGCACTTAAACTGTACTTTAATACCGTTTATCCGTTGTCATAGTTGACCTTTCTATGACCAAACGCTTTCTTGTGAATCGCATTTTAATTGTCCAGGAACTATTTTTCAGATTTTACTATTTTCATATAAGAACTTCTCCAAAATCATTAAGACAACGCCTCTCGAAAATTCTTAGTTAATATCGAATATTGTGACATCAATCATGTTAATTGGATTTAGATTTATCAGCTATAAAAAGAGCTGTACAAAATTGTAACATAAGTAAAAGAGATTATAAGTTGAGATAGAGAATTAGAGTTGAACCGTGTTCAGGGGGTTCAACTCTAGAAAGCTGTTAAATAAAAACCTTTAAAGAAGTACCTCGTCTCTACCATTCATTTGAGCTAGTCGCCCCGCAAGATCCTGTAATACATTCTATATATGACTCACAGGAATGTCACCATTGAAATGGTTCACCAGTCTTTTTTAGATAATCGTAATAAATGCGGAGTCCCACAAGGATCTACCTTTGGACCACTACACTTCCTAATATACTTTTAAAAATGACCTACTAAATTGCTCCAAATTGTTCGGTTCTTAATTAAGAATGATTAATGATGACGCTAATATATTTCTCAATAATAATAATCCAGTTGATATAGAGAAACAGTTAGTGTAGAATTGACATTAGTCCATAGTTAATAGAGGGAGAAGGTTTGGAAACTTATTGTTTTATCTCTTTGTATAAGTTTTGCAAGCGTGAAAGTGCACAATTTTTTTTGTTTTAACATTGTTATACCTAGCCTTGCTAGCTATGGTTGAGTTAACAGACTAAAATCTTGCTTTTGGCTTCTAGTCTTAAAATAGTTTAAGATTTCCGATAGATATTTGAACATTCCTCACCATAATAACTTAGACAATGTTTATGATTAATTACTCTGCATTTTCATATGGAAATAAGAAAAAAATGTGCACCTTCAGGACCCGCTCAACATCAAAAACAAAACAAAGACATACAACAATAGGTTTCTTAACCATCTCCCTCTCAGTTAATTATGATTAGTCTATCTTTGAATATTGCACAATAAAAACTAGTGATCTATAAATATGAAGAAAACAAATTACGTGGTATTTTCATGCATCTGCACTGAAAGAGAGTAAATCTTCACATCACAAATATAACCTTTGTTAATTAACTGAGATTCCCGTTCGGCTTCCATGTTTCAAAAATTAGAACCAATTATGGAAAAATCACATTTATGCAATCAGCAAGTATTCAATAGAATATATTTTTTCAGAATTAAAATGAATTTTTTAATGTGTAGTTATAGTTTTTATCTGCCATTAGATATATCAATTAATCGTTTTGTCCTTTGACAGTGTGTATGCGTGTGATGTGTTTCTGAATGATTAAACTGGAGTTTTTTTCTTTATTCGCTTCATTTGTTTCATTACTTTGATTAAAGGGGGCGATTAACTAGAAAGCGTAGCTACTTTAATAATGCGTGTACCGGGGGGGGGGGGGGGGGAGGGTGTCTCCCATGGCAACGGGGCTTTACTCATCTCGCGCTACCACCGCATGCGCACGCTTCACTGATTTTCCAATATGGCGGCAGTTGAGACATGGACACTTTCTTTCAATTTTTGCGATTTACTACCCTTTTTTGTAGTTTTTTTAATAAGAATGTCTCGAAAATATCAAAGTACATGGTGACATTGCCATATGTACAATTGTTTGTTTAGATCATTCTTAAAACGTTGCTAAAAGTAATTTCTTGTTCGGGAATATCGCTGTTAGCCGTCGATCTGACGATACAAATGTTCACAAGCAAATGAACGTAGCTAAGGAAGATGGCAGTTTTGCTCGCTCAAAATAGGAGATTTTATAGCCAATATATCGATATATTTGAGTGTGAAATTTGGCTGGAGTTGGTTGCTTGGTTCGTCTCATCAATCTGTTGAGGTAACCCAATACGCTCAATGACCTCAATGCAAGTGATGGGAAGAAAAGTACCAGGATCAAAACAAACATAACATAATGTAATGGATCGGATTAGCAGCGTATAAACAGGTAAGGTACTTGCTTGATTGTTGTATAGAATTCTCTGAGTATCAATCTAAGTTACATCAGCGTAATTTCAAGAATAAGTAACTTCATCCTAATAAATAGAATAAATATTTCTTTGTTTCAAATGATGTTTACAGCTCAGCGTCTCAATCTGCATTATAAAGCATTTCTTTCAAAATTAAACGTTATTTCTTACTCAAAACCTCTAAATCAAGCTATATTCTTTACCAAAAACAAGAACAAATTATGCAATCTTCAATATCCGATTTCCAGGTGTAAAAATATGAAATTCTCTAAGCGAAAAAACAAGGGTTTTCTTTAGAGTTTGAAAAAAAAAATAATAATAATAATTGTTGCTATCCTGAGCAAATATTGAACTCTGCATCCTCAACAGTTCTTTTTTGTTCTTATAAAATGGACCATACTGTCTGATTCCATTTAGTCTTGTGGTTATTTCAGGTGGCCTGTACCATCTCTTGTATAATTAATTTATTTATCATACTGAGTCTAGTAAAATTATTTACTAGAGAATGATACAAATAAAAAGTTGTTGTTGTTGTTGACGTTGACTATTCACGCTAGAACTACTCATTTATTTAAAGTAAACAAAGATAGACAATGGTCTATTTATATTCTTTTTTTTTCTCATGAATGTATTATTTACAAGTAATTCATACAAAATTAGCCTGATATCTAAATACGGAGCAAGTGATCCTTGTAAATTACAAGATTATTGTATTGCATTGCATTGTATTTGTATCATATTTGACCTTTATGAGAGAGTTCATCAAGAAAATTACAAGCTACTGAAAATAGTTTCCCAAATAAAAATATTTTGTGTTTTTTACAGGCATCATTTTTGGATATGACCACATGGTTCTTGCAGTTTGAGCAGTTGACAATACAGGGTGTTATTCTTAAGACTCCAAGTACGAGATTTGGCAGCACTTTTGCCTTTAGCTGGCTTGTGTCCTCGACTAGAAAGGCTTCCATAATGTCTATCACAAACCCTCAATTCTTTAATAATATTTAATCTGTTGTAATAAAAAAGGGCTGCATGCCAGCTCATACACACCAATCATGCTTTCAAATTTTCTAGAACCCGCTTCTCTATTGCAATTCTTAATACAACAGTTATTTCCACCAAAAATCCTTCCATTCATTAATACCAACCCCAACACAGAATTCAAAGATATGTGCTCACGCAAAGGTTTGCCGGCACAAGAAAGCCAGTAATAACTTTTTGATATCTTTAGTTTTAAACTAATTTGCACATGCAAATCAGACACTGTTGCATATGGGGCAAATGTAAATCTGTGCAGGTTGTGTGATGTGTGAACAACATCCACTTGTTTTGAAAAGGTATTAAAAGGGAGAAGTTTGAATAAGTTTCCCATGAAAAATCCAGGGTGGTGAATGTCAACATTTTTGATACATGGGTACCACATAAGTATTCCTTGAATGAGGTATAGTAATGCCCAACAAATATTTGAGTCTGCTATTTGGTGGTCTAGTATCATGTATTACTGCATTACCAAAAATCAGATTGAGCACTAAAAAACTACTCATAAAAAAGGAGTGTGGACAACTAGCAGCAATAATGAGCACATGACAATCAGTATGTAAATAGGGGTGTGGGAATTAAAAAAGAATTGTGAACAATTGTTTGACAGAATTATCAATATCCCATAAAAAAAGCAAAGTGAAAGTAAAGATAATAAAGTGGAAATTATAGTACACTTCTTTCCTTGTACAAAAGCAGACAAAGAAAATCTTTGGTGAGAGTGGTTGTTGAGGAGGACATCATAAACTGTTTCTAAAATGGTTATCACAATGTTAACAATAAGTTGACATGGAAATAAAGCTCCATCTATAATGTTGATAAAAGTAATGTACATTTGTGTACATTAAAATTAAATAAAAAATGTTCCATGGAAATTCAATAAAAATTATGAAAAATAGAAAATAGTGCCACATTCTTGGAAATACATTAGACAAAGCTATTTCTGAAATATTTGAAAACACGCTCTTTTTTAATTAAATAGTGATCACAGAACTACAGAAAGCATTAATTTCATGCTATTGAGAAAACATGCAAATTTTCCTTTCATTTTGACAAAATGCTTGTTAAAATTAAATCCATTTTTCTGAACAATCGATCTTTTGGGAAGAAGGCAGTAGCTTCTTAGCAACATGCAAATAATTCCAATTAGAAAATGACATTGCATCAAATACAAAGATAGATGTACAACATCATAATAGCAAACAGAAAATAATGAGAACACAAAATCAAAATGAGAATCGTATAATAGAAAGAAATAAAAACACAGTATTATTCTGGGAAACGAAAGGCTATTCTGCATAGAAAAATAAGTGTAATTTACAATTATAATCGGCAGCAATTTTACAAATTATATGACAACTTTTCAGCAAGTTTTAAATAAATTGAACAAGCAGTAAATAACTTGAATTGTGATGTTGATGTGTTAGATCAAGTGCAATTAATAATATTTAAACAATTTTCACCAACTGCAAAAAAATAAAACGTACAATAAGTTCCAAAATCACTTCACGATAGTGAGGTGAAAGGATGGCGCGAAACCGGTATTGTCGAACCGAAGAAGTATGTAGGGATTCACGTCCTGTGAAGGATGAATGACATGGAATGACACAAAAAAGGATTGATGAGAAGAACCAGAGACTGGTCCTTGATGAAAAATACTCTAAATTAATCCTTAGGGACTGCTTTATAAAACGTCCTATTTGGAAGTAAGTCTGTTTAGTTTTTGAGAGAGAAATTACAATTTTTCTGAAGAGATTTAACGCGTCCCGAACTAAAACTTTTGATCCCGAGAACGTCCCGCGAAAGTAAAACAGACTAAAAATCACAATAAACAGTTTCAATAGGAAATTAATTGCACTCTACTAATACAAGACTATCCAAGAAAGACACACTCACAATTTATTAAACCACGATAGCCTTCTTGACCTTGCTTTTGAACCAATTTCAAAGGTGAAGCTAGGCGACAATGGCGACTACACGATACTGTTTACTAGAAGCCAGTCAAGCGTAGCGTGATTTGTTGGTGGTAGCGATGAGTCTGGAGAGCGGCTCATTTGCATACAATAGAGTCACCCCCTCCCTCCTGGCGTGTACCATTCCGCCATTCACATTTTCAGTGATTCTTAAAAGAGAAAACTGGGAATTTAACGAGTTTTTTAGAAATTCGAAATATGAGATTCAAACTTGAAGGGAGAAATAATAAAAAAACTCGACTTTTATCATGGGACAAATTTTCGACCAAAAAATGAAAAAGCTCATCTTTTTTTCGTGACAAATCAAGGTTTTTTCTATTTGTGCCTTTTTATTGTAATCTGAAAAAAAACGAACCTTTTTTGTTTTTCAAAATTGATTCAATGTGAGTAAAATAAGTTGATTTTTTTAATGTGCTTGATAAAATTGATAGCAACAAATTGATGGATTTTTTTTGAAGATGAGATGTTACCATGATATAAATAATCTTGAAAAATTCAATAACTTTTGTATTGAAACTCTTGAAAGAAAGTGGATTTTAGTCGATCTTTTCTCTCTGATGTTTTCTGAAGCCGAAGTAGCACGTGATAGCCAATATATACCCTGCACCCCTCCCCTGGATATGCCCACGGAATAAGTTGCGAGTACTAAATTTTGCGATTTTCGTGCTTTTGAAAAAATCGTGAAATTTAGTACTCGCAAAATCAATATTTTCTAGAAATAAACTCGTGAAATTTAATACTATTGATTCGGGAAATATCTAGCGCCTTGTTTACTCGGGAGAAAAAACGCCAAACTCAATACAAAATTCGAAAAAAACGCTCCTATCAAAACAGTTTTTTTACATCTAAAAAAGCCTGGTTTTGAAATATGTTTATATTTGCCAAATAATATTCTTGGCGAATTTGCGTTTATTCGATACTGATAATTTCCTACGTACTAAGAAACAATTGGTTTAGTATAGCATCAATAGCTCTTCTTTAGCTAGCTTGTTTATGTGAATATATTATGAATCATTTGTTGATTTGGAAGGTTTTTAGTTATGTTGAGTTCATTGTCGCAACCGCTCTTGAGTCTGCTCGTCCGAGGTGCTCTCGAGTTTCTAGAATGCTGTAGTGGCCTGTTTCACTCTCCCTTCCCATGTCGTATTTTTTTGAGATTGCGAAATACAATTTATATGCACGGAATTTCGAAAACGTAAAAAAAATCATTTTTATTGTATCTCAAAACTGCCAGAGGAAAATGAAAATACTTGATATTTTGTCAGCCAAGTATCGTAAAAGTAGTTGAAACTTTTATTGTTTTCCATCTCAACTACGGATATTAGAAAAAGGTGGACTTTTTTCTGGATGTTTTTTCATTTACAATCGGAACACAAAACATAAAAAAGAAAGGGTTTTTTCAAGGTTCACCCGTAACAAATAATGAAAAATACTTGCGACTTTGTTTTGTAAAATGTCGACTTTTTTCAGGTTATTTCACATGTACAAAGACTGGCTTCAAGGATGAGGCTGTTTTTTTTGAGTTTTAAAATGCTACAATCACTGACAATGTGAATGGCGGAATGGTACACGCATTTATATTTCATATTTTTTTGTTTCTCCAAATTCAGTTGAATTATGCGTCATTGATAAAATGAGTGTGTGACAAGGCAAGAATTTGATGTCTGAACTACGTTTTACTTGGAAACTGATTTACGAAACGTCTTGTCTGCTTACCTTTGTTGTTGTTACATATAAGTTGCGTATAGTATCTAAGTTTAGTATTATTACTGGAACTAGACTTGAATATATGCTTGCTTGTTTTTCTCAAATTCATTACTACATATGAAATTGCGTCAATAGCAGCTGTTCGTCTTCATTATATCCAGGTTTTCAAATTAAAATCATATACACGAATTAACAAAAAAACGTTAGAGCTTATTGTAGTTCTGACGTTTTGATTATAGTTGATCATAAGTGAAGATTGCTTACCGTCACTTTTACCGTCATAAACCTGTTAAATTGCACAAACCTTGTCCAAGAAATAGCACTTTTGTACTTAGGCGATTTAACACTTTAGACAAACACAACATCATTGGCACCAGATTCAGAAAATGTGAGAGACAATTAACTTTCTAATAATTAATAATGAATGAGGGATGATTAGAAACAGCATTTCATATGAGTAAACTGCATTTTGTTGGCATTCAAAAAAAGTTGGGGTTACGGGATCTGTTTTTTTTTTTCATAAGACCTCTGGCAAGTAAGGCGTGTTCTTTAAATTCGCGCGCGCTACTTGAAAAGCGTTAGTGTTCAAGAATTCCTCATTAATTAAACTCCTAACGTGAAAAAAACCCATAGATATCAAATAAAATTGTTACTTTTGAATATCAATAGAATTCGTAACTGGTGATAATTATAAGCTTTTAAGCCCACGAGTTACAGTCATAAAGCCTCCTTGAGAACTCGATTTGTTAACTGAATTTGATTCATTCAAAACTCAATCGTCAGTTTTTGTTTCAAAATATGTTCAAAATACTAATAAATTAAAACTTCCATGGTGAGATGTTCACCTACGCATTACAAAAAATGCTAACCAATATATATACAAGACAATGTTCCTATTAAACAAAGTATTTAAAATGAGCGTATAACATAAAAAGCAAGATAATAAAATGTCAATTTTCAATTAAATGCAGTTTTGAATAAATATGTTTTAAGATGTTTTTTTTTTTTAATTTTCGACAGACTGACATGTCGGATTTCGTTTGGAAACGAGTTCCAGAGCTTTGGTGCTGCACTTTGGACGGATCGATGAATGGTTGGATGGATGGATGGATGGATGGATGGATGGACGGACGGACGGACGGTTGGATGGATGGATGGATGGATGTCATTTAAAACTTTTCAAAATTTATTCACGATTGGTTAAATCAAATAATTTCACGCTAAGTATAAAAATTTTGTTCTTCCTGTAAGCCGTGCTTAGAATTGCAATAAATTGATTCAAGATACGTATTGAATAGCCTTACGGGGGAGGAGTGAGAACGGATGTACTACGTATTAAAAAAGAGGAAAAGCCACTAGTCAAAATTAATCGAATGTAAATCATTTTCAATGTTGTTGATGCTAATTAATTATAAGGCGGTAGTTCTTTATACGCTTTTCAAACAAATTTAAGGTTGACACATTTTTTAGTGTTTCAAGGAAGGCATTTCAAACTTCACCTCTTGTGTGGGAAAAGCTCTCTCTATAATCACTGGTTCGATCTTAAATTGTAGATAGGGTCTTCAGCATAGAGTGCAGGCACTAAAATTGTCAGGCAACAGTCGTCACTATTTAGTAGTAAATAGCACTAATTAAACAAAAGAAAACAATAGAATTAGCATAAAATTGCACTATTTAGTGGTATTTATGTTGCACACTTTAAGTGTGTGCACTCTAATGTTTGGCAGTACAATTAGAAAAGTCGTTGATCAGAAAAAGCAGAGCCGGACCAACTATGGTTGGATTGGTGGAAAAATGGATAGCTAATTAATTAGTATTTAATCAGAAACAAACAAACGAAGTATTCAACGAACGAGACAAATTTAACACCAACCCGCATGAACCCATGCAAAACGACTTTTCAAATATATACGGCTTAGAGTTCACGTGCATTTGGGCGTGGACATTACAAGGTAATAGTCTTTTTTTGAAGTGTTCGTTCACACGGCCTTAGCCTCGAAATTGTGTATAAAATATTTGGAAATTTAATTGTCTGTTTCTCACATAAAGACCTCACATTTCCACGGGCCGTCAACAAATCAAAATTATATATATTACATCATTTCCTTGAGACTTAGGTTGTGTAAAATGAAAGTCGTGCGAAATCAACAATGCACTTAGATTGTATACATTGAACCATAGCCTGCGTGCTTACGGACTTGTTCCTTCGCTTAGGAATTCGAGCAAGTCCGTCCATATGCACGCAGGCTATGGTTCCATATCAGGGCCGCAACCAGACCTATTACAGGAGGGGTGCACATGTAAAACACCCTGGACCATTAATGGGTTTTTAGTAACTATTTTAAGTAGTATAGCTGTCATATTTTTCACAAAGTCCGCGTGCCTTTAAAAAACCCGTGAAAACCCGTATTACAATTTATTGCACTTTTTTGCGTTCTTTTGAATGACTTTATTTTTTGTATTTTCGGTGATTATTACACCTTATTGCAACCCATTACACTTTGTCTTGGTCTTTTCACAGTGGTCTTTCACACGGGTTTTATAAAGAAATTATAGTTCTGAGTGGACCTTACTCTGTGCACCCCCTTTGTTTACGTCCCTGCATATACTCTTGATCATGAATATTCGACTTTTTCGTGGAAAAGCCTTTCTCAAATAAAAGAATATCTTTTATGCTTCCAAATCTTACAAACTAATTAAACGATTCATTAACTTACAGAAACGAAATCTTCGTCTAAAAACTCGTTAATTTTGCATTTGTTTGATTTACTGCATCAATCGGCCATTTTGAATCTAGCTCTGAGTATCAAATATTGACCAAATATGGTGTCAAAATTATGCTAATTAGTCTGATTACTTCGGAGTTTCTAATAAAATCACATAAATGTTCACTATTAAAGTTGAGCAAATCAACCAGTACATATTGTGTCTATTATCTACATTAACAGCTAAAACCGTTGATCGATGCCATCGACCAACGCATTTCCAATCGATGTGGTCTTTTTTGAATTCTCATACGTGCATTTTTCTACGTTTATACTTTTCATTTTGCGACTTCATGAGGGCTCAGGCTGAAAACAGTAAAAAAAAAATATTTGTTATATAAGTGTCTATATTGTATTTAATAAAATTCCATTTTGTCCTGCCATTGGCGACTAACCTCTCATTTTGCTTGCAGTATCACTATGCATTTGAAGCCCCTTATTCTTTCCGGGGGAGGGGGGACTCTGGGAATAAACGATCGGGGATGCTCGCCGGACGTTTTTCAAAAATACCACTAAAAGATGCCGGACGCTTTTCAAAAGGGCGTGGCTTCACAAAATGTCCATCTCTAGCCAAAAACTGACCAGCTTCATCAGTTTTAATGTTATTCAACACCTAAAAGATACCAAAAAGTGAGGATTTGGAAAATTTCATAACCCTAAAAGAGACCAAATCGCTGATTTTCATCCCTGAAAGATACAACGAGCATCCCCGATGGTTTGCTGATGTGTGAATGTACACAGTACATATAAACAAGTTTTGGACTATATTTTTCACATTTTTTGATGAACTGATCGTTCGTAAAGTTTCCTGAAATATTATTTTAGAGGCGTATGTTTCACTTAAGGGTCCTGATTACTGAAGCAAAAAGTCATCACGGTTTTTTCTTAGAAAGATATTTTATAGAGAATTTATCAAGTAATTGAAAAATGGATAGAAATCTATATGGTCCCGAGCCCGTTTTTAAGATAAAATTTTTTGAACGGAACCATGTTTTGACATTTTTGAAGAACAAATGACGAAAAATGCATTTTTCACAAAAAAAAATATTACTCAAAAACTAATAAAGCTATTGACGTAGTTTTTACAGGCAATCTCAACCAGACGTTATTTTACACAAATATTGGAAAATAAATTATATATGTTTTAAATTTTTTTCAAAATTTACAGTTTTGTTGTCGTCTTTGACTTAAAATCGCTTTGAAAAGTGAAACCCTAAACTACTTACCATCGCGTGAAATGTTGAAAAGTCATCAGGATTTTTTCAAATCTTGCCAAAAGAAAGAATTTTACAAAATCTTTCAGAAAAAATGAAGAAAAATATAGAGTCCCGAGCAAAAAATGACGAGGGTTTTGGCTGGTTGAAGTATAATTTTCGAAGGCTCCTTGTGTTATTCTTATGTTGGCTTTTGGCGGGATTTGGCGCGCGCGCGGCGTTCTCAGCGGTAAATTGCTCGCGGGCACAGGTTTCAAGCGTCGTTGTTGTTCTAACTGGAAAGTAGTACTAGTCAGGACCGTTAAATTAACTCTGTCAATCCATCAGAAAAAAAGAAAAAAATTCTTCAAAAAATCAATGAAATTTTTTTGTCTGTGGCAATGGTTTTCCTCTTCCTGCTGTAAAATGTACCTATAGGTATGAATGTACCTATAGGTATGAATGCACCTAGTAGGTATGAATGCACCTAGTAGGTATGAATGCACCTAGTAGGTATGAATGTACCTATTAATGTACCTATAGGTATGAATGCACCTAGTAGGTATGAATGTACCTATTAATGTACCTATAGGTATGAATGCACCTAGTAGGTATGAATGTACCTATTAATGTACCTATAGGTATGAATGTACCTATGAAATAGAGTATATTAGGTTAAATCTCAGTAGTTATAGAACTCGCTTTGATTCCCTTTAAAAATCACTCATTGATTATTCATTCTAGTTTTAGAAATATATAAGTTAATGTAATGCTTAAAGCGCATTTCACCTGTCTCAATGCAATAATCATAGTATGTAATCCGGTTTTACAAGCTGTGAGGTTTTTGTGCTAATTATATTCTCCAAAATAATTTAAAACATTAATTTAAGAATTCAACTTATTGAAAAATGAATATTAAAAATAGTAAGAAAAATATTTTTAGCTTAAAATCAAGTGAGAAGAAAATAATTGTTTTTTTCAGTCGTTCGTCGTGGGTCTCGAAGCCGCGTACTTTCACTGTATCGTCATGTTGAAAAGAAGAGACAAGCGGATTGCTTGGGCTGCCTGTGACTTGACCATCCATATTTTGACTACATAGCCGGGACGCAATTGACAACTTTTTTTTATAAAAGTCAAATACCCGGTTTGAGTGCAGGAGATCGAGACTGAATTGATTGATACACTAATTCGATGTAACAAAACTGTCATTACCACATTCATCCCATTTGCGGTCTTTGTTGTAATCAGCGGTCAAAGAGCACCAATGGCGGCCACTGTTATTGATAGTAGTGCAAGAATGGTATGTCGTGTCGATGTACTTGAACGGGAAATGGCAACAACCACTTGATATGGTCCGTACTTTACACTCTGAAACACAAGCATATTAGTAAGCATACGCAGTAGATAGGCCTCGCCAGGTGCGCAATGGCCTCACAACCACGAAAAAAAAAGTTTTTTAACGTGGGCTCACAATCACTTTTAACAAGCCGAATATACCCACATGGCCGTTTGTTGCCTTTACATTTCACTAATATCCTAAAATTACTTAACATATTAGTTGTTATCAAATAGCAAAATAATTGGGATAGTACACGCTCTATAGCTACGATTGCCTGAAACCACGTTTGATGAGAGCATCAACACACGCACATAGAGTGGTTTTCGCATGAGTGGGAAACGGTACGGTCACGATATCACTACGATACGGCAGACAGTTCGAATGTTTTCTTAGTTAACTACAGTTACATGTGCATCAGATGGTACTATTGCCATACTGAAGGTTTTTTAAAACGCACTTACCAGCGTCTATGATGCTCAGATAAAAAGCTGACTCACTTTGGCCATAATCCTCTTTAAACTTTGTTTTCATTTTGCTGTTCAATTCACATTTACCCGATGTGAAATAATAGTTAATGCTTTGGCATCCTTCAGTTGCCTTGCATTTTGTATAGCAATCAGACACGTCATCAACAGCAAATGACGTCATATTGTGATTCTTTAGCACGTGACCATAATCGGAGGAACTTCTTGAACATTTGGCATGGACTGCTGATGCAGTAGCCATGACGACAAGCAGTACGAACTCGGTGGCCATCTATATGTTAAGATTATATTATCATATATTAACTAACTATCGGTTTTTGCTCAAAGAGTGAAGTGTTGTGACTGGATGATTAGTGTTGAAAGTAGAAAAGTATAGAGTAAGACTGATAAACAAGAACAACCCAGCAGACTATATCTCAGTAATAATTACTGTTCTGGCATGGAGAAATACATATGAAACAACAGTCAATCCACTATTTATCCTCCAGAAAAGAGCTGTCAGTCTTATAACTTTTTCGAATTTTATAGAACATTCCAACCCGCTTTTTATTCGTCTAAATATTTTAAAATTATGTGACATTGTAAAATTTCAAACTGCAATTTTCATGTATGACTCAGTATCACTACGGTAATCTTCCAGAAGTTTTTGATCCTTTCTTTTCAAGTCAATCGCAGACGTAACTATAATACTAGACTCGCAGCTACAGCTAGCTATTCCTTGCCATTTGCAAGAACTAATCATGGTCTGTTCAATATAAGATTTGTTGCTACCAAATATTGGAATTCTTTGAATGAAGATTTAAAGAACTCCAATAAAGAAAACTTTAAAAAGAACCTCCGAAAAGACATTATTCTATATTATAAGCAATCAGTTCAAGTATAGCCTTTTTGCTACTTTTCTTTTACGAGCTCTACTTTACCTTTTTTCTTAGTTACTTTCCACTTTTCTGCTTTTTTTACTTTGTCGTATGACCCAAATAATGTGAATTGTAAAATGTATAGCTAACTGCGTTGATCAGTTTACCTGTTCAATTAGCTTGTGCCTCACATTAGTAAATATAAATTATGTAATTATGTAAATAAGTTAAGAGTGGTACTTAATAAACTATTGATTGATTGATACGCACAATTTCATTGTCTCAGTCTGAGACAAAAACTAGCAAAGCATGCACGAATGTTACTAATAATGTTGTCAGTCTAGATCTAACTGACAGCACACTATTCAAAATCAAACTGCCAAAGGCAATAACGCAACTCCTGGAAATAGAAATTTGTGGTAACAAGAAATTTATGAAATCAATTTGTTATGTTGATTTTACACAAGTTTAGGTGACTTATAATACCATGCATTCTATATATGACTCACAGGAATGTCACCATTGAAATGGTTCACCAGTCTTTTTTAGATAATCGTAATAAATGCGGAGTCCCACAAGGATCTACCTTTGGACCACTACACTTCCTAATATACTTTTAAAAATGACCTACTAAATTGCTCCAAATTGTTCGGTTCTTAATTAAGAATGATTAATGATGACGCTAATATATTTCTCAATAATAATAATCCAGTTGATATAGAGAAACAGTTAGTGTAGAATTGACATTAGTCCATAGTTAATAGAGGGAGAAGGTTTGGAAACTTATTGTTTTATCTCTTTGTATAAGTTTTGCAAGCGTGAAAGTGCACAATTTTTTTTGTTTTAACATTGTTATACCTAGCCTTGCTAGCTATGGTTGAGTTAACAGACTAAAATCTTGCTTTTGGCTTCTAGTCTTAAAATAGTTTAAGATTTCCGATAGATATTTGAACATTCCTCACCATAATAACTTAGACAATGTTTATGATTAATTACTCTGCATTTTCATATGGAAATAAGAAAAAATTGTGCACCTTCAGGACCCGCTCAACATCAAAAACAAAACAAAGACATACAACAATAGGTTTCTTAACCATCTCCCTCTCAGTTAATTATGATTAGTCTATCTTTGAATATTGCAAAATAAAAACTAGTGATCTATAAATATGAAGAAAACAAATAACGTGGTATTTTCATCTGCACTGAAAGAGAGTAAATATTCACATCACAAATATAACCTTTGTTAATTAACTGAGATTCCCGTTCGGCTTCCATGTTTCAAAAATTAGAACCAAAAATACATTTATGCAATCAGCAAGTATTCAATAGAATATATTTTTTCAGAATTAAAATTTTTAACGTGTAGTTATAGTTTTTATCTGCCATTAGATATATCAATTAATCGTTTTGTCCTTTGACAGTGTGTATGCGTGTGATGTGTTTCTGAATGTTTAAACTGGAGTTTTTTTCTTTGTTCACCGCTTCATTTGCTTCATTACTTTGATTCAAGGGGGCGATTAACTAGAAAGCGTAGCTACTTTAATCATTCTACATTGGTTAACTGTAATAATTTATTCTCTCTGTTTATTAATTCTTGCTATATTTATGTCATTTATCATTAAATGTGTTAAATTAATGTAGAGTCTATTTGTGCAAAAATGAAATAAAGTTGCTTGAAGTATTCGGTTTAAAGTTTTCTAATAGTTGGATTTTGTCGAAAACAATTTTCACATTTCTTTGAGTTAAGACAGTGTAATTACTGACAGGTCTAAAGGAGAATATATTTCATATATTTTTGTTTCTCCAAATTCAGTTGAATTATGCAGACGTCATTGATAAAATTAGTGTGTGACAAGGCAAGTATTTGATGTCTGAACTACGTTTTACTTGGAAACTGATTTACAAAACGTCTTTACTTGACTACTTACCTTTGTTGTTGTTAAGTTGCGTATAGTATCTAAGTTTTGTATTATTACTGGATCTTGAGACTTAAAAATATGCTTGCTTGTTTTCTCAAATTCATTACTACCGATATGAAATTGCGTCAATAGCAGCTGTTCGTCTTCATTATATCCAAGTTTTCAAATTAAAATCATTTACACGAATTAACAAAAAAAGTTATTTATTATTTATGTGGAGTAAGCAATTCCAGTTTAATGGGCAGGTTTCTTTTGTTTTTGCCGCTCTGAAAGCTTGAACACTAAAAGAAACCAGATCACTAAACCGGGCTGGCTCACTCCGTATAACCAGCCCCTTATAATTATCTACCTACAGACACTTTTATATTAAGGAACGATTTTACCTAACCTTTTGTTTAATTTATTGTTTTGTACTATAATTTTTATTTTGTTTCCGCATTAATTGTCGTTACCAGAAAATTGAATTGAAATCGATATTTTGAATTACAAGAGTTTAGAAAGCAAATGTACCAGAGATAATGAGATAATGTTAGTTTGATATGTCAGGAAAAAAACATTCGTTTTACTGCACGGAAAGTCGGCAGTGATTTTCAACTCAAGCTTTCCGTCGGTCGATATGGTCGAAAATCAGCTCAATATAACTGGCGCCAAACGCCAAATTTATATGGTTTACATACGATGTCACTAGTGTTCTTTAGTTAGTTTTCGCTGTTTTTATTTTGAACTGGTTGCGAAGGTTCCCGTGAATCATGTCATAGTTTAGTTAACCAACCAACCTTCCGCTCGTAATGCTCGTAATGCTCAACACTCCCAAAGGAACATGACTGACAAAAAAACGTTTTGATTATAGTTGGTCATAAATGAAGAGTGCTTACCGTCATAAACCTGTTAAATTGCACAAACCTTAAGAAATAGCACTTTTGTACCGTAGGCGATTTAACACTTTAGACAAAAATCCAACATCATTGGCACCAGATTCAGAAAATGTGAGAGACAATTAGTTTTCTAATCATCAATAATGAATAAGGGATGATTAGAAACAGCATTTCATATGAGCAAACTGCATTTTGTTGGCGTTCAAAAAAAGTGAATAAAAAATTAAGGTTACGGGATCTGTTATTTTTTTTTTTTTTTTTTTTTTTCATAAGACCTCTGGCAAGTAAGGCGTGTTCTTTTGAAATTCGCGCGCGCTACTGTTCAAGAATTCCTCATTAATTAAACTCCTAACGTAAAAAAACATAGATATCAAATAAAATCGTTACTTTTGAATATAAATAGAATTCGTAACTGGTGATAATTATAAGCTTTTAAGCCCACGAGTTACAGTCATAAAACCTCCTTGAGAGCTCGATTTGTTACCTGAATTTGATTCTTTCAAAACTCAATCGTCAGTTTCTGTTTCAAAATATGTTATAAAGCTTGTTAATACCTTCAAACGAAACAACATGGAGGTACCGGAATTCGTTTTAATAATAAATAAATAATAATAAATTAAAACTTATATTGCGCAGGTTCCATGGGAGATGTTCACCTACGCATTACAAAAAATGGTAACCAATATATATACAAGACAATGTTCCTATTTACAAAGTAGTGAAATTTAAACTTGATGAGTTTATAATATAAAAAGCAAGATAATAAAATGCATATTTGCTCTGAAGTCTATTGACCAAGATGGTATGGTCAATAGTATCAAATGCCGAAGAAAGATCCAAAAGTACCGGAATAACATCATCATGATTATCCAACGCCAAATTTATGTCATTTGCTATCAGAAGCATGGCTGTTTCTGTGCTGTGATTGCATCTGCATGCAGACTGGAAACTACTGTAGAGGTCGTTAAAGTCAATCCTGAATTTGATGTGTAGCCAGTGTAACTGTATTAGTGTGGGTGTGATATGTTCAAATCGTGAGATAGTGCATATTAGTCTTTTCGAGATATTTTGCTGGCAAATTGGAAAAATCGACAAAAAACTAACAAAGAAAAATCTTCTTTTAGCTGAGCGCGCGGTCGATTGCATGCGCAGAAATGATGCGCACGAGCAATGCCCGCGAACTCCCATTAAGGTGGCTGCATATAGTTATGAGACATCTAGGACCTTAGAGGTTTATTAAAAATCAACTGCCCACAAAGCTCATGGGCGGACTAGATTTCAAAGACTTTGAGTCAAAGATTCAGTTTTTGCACAAATGATCACGTGACCGGTCACCATAGCAACGCTATGGCTGTCATAATAAAGCTCATTTTTAACGTAGAAAAAATAAAAGCTCTAGTTTTAAGCGGTAAATGTTTTTGAAAACATTGTATATGGATTTCAGTACGAAAACCTAGCATATAATACTGTGACAAAAAAATTCCAACTGTAGAACCTTAGAAATAACGGAATAATGGTTTTTGCTAAATTTAAAAAAAAAATCTGTAGTTGGAAAATCGTTGAAAATTTGCAAACTACTCTATTTTACCACTTAAATAATATTCTGGAAATTGCAACAAAAAAATTACCGCTCAGTTTTCGAGGTTTTTTAATCTTTTTAAAAGCACCCGTTGAATTTTTTCATGACGTCATCAAAATAAAAAAAATTCAAGTTTGAGGTGTGCGCATGTGCGTGGTCATGCACGAGCGCGCGCTCTGAAATTATATATGGAGCCACCTTAAGGCCTGGTTCATACGGCGTGCTGTTGCGGCCGTGCCTAACCTAATAGTCGCAGTATAGTGAATCGTTAATCACGTGATCGAATGAACAGATAATTAACTAAAGGATTCACTAACAGGCGATTTACATTATGACGTCATGTACTGCCAATACCAGAATGCTTTGCTTACTTTTTTTATCGCAATTAGTGTTTATTGCTTTACGGGATTACAAAATTTGAATATGAAAGAAAATTATTTGCAACGAATGCTGGTCTCGGTAGTAAAATGACGCCATAATCAAAATCGTCTATTGAGTAGATGAGTCGCATGAGTCACACAAATGCGTTACTCCTGTGCGTTTTTGTGTTCCTCTTGTCGGCGCAAGTGCCGCTAGTTTTAGTCTCCTTCGCTGCCGTATTTAGTGTCGGGCTTCCTGAACTGGTCCAACACTAAAACGGCTGCGAAGGAGACTACTAGCCTCCTCCGCAGGCCACCCCTTTCTTTATTTGTGCTTCCTATGACATTTTTGTGGTTTGCTGTGGACGTGATGGAGTTTCAGTAGCTCACAGTCTGTTTTGCTTGGCACAGGGAACCCAAAGGAGATACATGCGGTGGAGGTGAGGAGACTACGCTAGTTTCGGTCCTATAAAGAAAAACAAAAACACTTGTTTGAAAAAAAATAAAAAAAAATGATAATAATAAAAAACAAAAAATTCACATATTTTTGTTATTTAAAAATAAAACCATGCATTTTAATAACTAACACAGTGCAACTGCATTAAAGTTTGTAAAAGACTGTGCAAATATATATATATATATATATATATATATATATATATATATATATATATATATATATATATATATATACATATATATATATATATAATAATAAAAAACTAAAAAATCTTTTTTTTTCATTTACAACTAAAACCATCCATTTGAATACTGATAGGTCAACTAGCATTACATTTTACAAAAGGCTGAGTATTTCAACCTTGCATACAAGTACGTCCCACAGGGCTGATGGTTTCAATTTAAAAGATATACTGGAGTGCTTATGTCTGTTTTACAATTACTTTCATAGACTTACAACTGATTATAAATTGCATAAGAACCTCTGTCGAAAGCATAAAAACATATTAATGGTAACAATAATCGGTCAACGATTCATTCATTCACTCACTCAACCACTCACCCACCCACCCACTCACTCATTCATTTATTCATTCATTCATTCATTCATTCATTCATTCATTCATTCATTCATTCATTCATTCATTCATTCATTCTTTCATGCATTCATCCATTCAATCATTCATTCATTCAATCTTTTATTCATTCATTCATTCATTCATTCATTCATTCACTCATTCATTCATTCACTCATTCATTCATTCACTCATTCATTCATTCACTCATTCATTCATTCACACATTCACTCATTCATTCAATCATTCAATCATTCAATCATTCATTCATTCATTCATTCATTCATGCATTCATGCATTCATTCACTCACCCACCCACCCACCCACTCACTCACTCACTCACTCACTCACTCACTCACTCACTCACTCACTCACTCACTCATTCATTCATTCATTCATTCATTTATTAACTCATTCATTCATGCATTCATCCATTCAATCATTTATTCATTCATTTATTCATTCATTCATCCATTCAATCACTTACTCACTCATTCATATATTCATCTGTTTGTCCATACAATCATTTTTCTTACAGTTTATGCATTTTACACGAATTAATGAAATAGACATGCGTTACGTTGTAGCTGAGACACAAGATAACAAAAGTATCAATAAATTTATTTGTATATTTTCAGTCGTTCTACATCAGTGTTTTCCGTATTGTTTATAATACTATTTTTCTATATAAGGACTTGCTGGAAGTGATTCTAAATGAGAAACGGACGTAAAACTACGTCAGATTTTTCTTTCAGCCATTGTTTTACAAAAGCTGTGAGTAACTAAAGAATATTCCAGACGAATGCGATATTGGCAAAAGAATCGAAGCTTTGCCTAGCTGATTATAAATTCATTGGAACTTTCTAGCTGTTTCCTTGTGTACTCCACTCCTTCTCTGACTTCTCTCCATCTCCAGACTAATCAACTTGGAGTAAACACGATTGAAATTCTTCGCATATTTGGCATATTTTCTCCAAAGGCGTGTAAATACAATTTTATACACCAATCAAATTGCGGTAAATGACTAATTGTTGTATTATCCAATCACGTCTCGCTCCACCCGTTGCAGACTAATTAGCATAAACTCTTCCTCCGGGGTTAATGTTTGCCTTCTTCGGCTGCTAACTGAACAACAAGGCTATTTGTACAGCCTCTGTAGCTGTTGTTTCACTCTATACCATGGCGACTCAAGACTTTAATATTAGGTTAGAAGGAGGTGGCCCGTGGGGTTTTCGACTTACTGGTGGAAAAGATTTCTGCTCGCCGCTTACCGTGAGCAAGGTTTGTGCAGAAAGCGAAAACTACAGCTTCATGACGTGGAATCCAAAATGGCTAACTTAGTTTTTATTTGTAGATAACCCCAGGTGGAAAGGCGTCTTATAATGGTCTAAGAGAAGGAGACACTATTATTTCAATTAACTATGAAGAAACTAGAAACATGGCTCATATGGATGCACAAGACGCGATTAAAAATACTGGCAACACTCTTGATCTCAGCGTACGACGGTATGATTAATAATTTCTTGTAGATATTTAATATTCACTAAAATTTTATATAATAACACTGTGATTGAAAATTCACCCTTGGACGTGAACCAAGCCTAATTGAGTATCCTATCTTAGCGTACCAAATTCCTTATTTCTGGGCTCGAACTCGCCTAGAAAACAATTCAATTTCGCTTTGTTATATTTAATGGTATTAATTATAGGTTTATGAGAAGCCATAACAACTGCTGATTGGTGACTTTGAAACTGTATTTTCACATTATGATCAGCAATTGTAACTCGAGTCAAACAAAATAATGCTCAATATGCGCTTAACCTCGATACCAACCCTTCATGTATCTCTTGTAATGACCGTGGAATACTTCTCATTGTAACGCTGTTCTTAATTGCAACATTATGGAATGTTTAATCGAGCCAGTTTTGTACATTTATTGAAAGCTAGCTGTTGTAGATTTCACCAAAGTTGATCGACACCTCCAGCTGATTTGTTTATTCTATAGTATTTTTCAATCGTAATAATGCCGATTTCTAAATTCTTAACTAAACTTAACGGTTGCAAATCCAAGCGAGCCATAATCCATTCTTTTAAATGTGTTCTTTAAGATGCAAATGTGTTTATTTGGTAGAAGATAATTAGATTTCGTGTCGACGATT